>JASPKZ010008014.1:0-305379 GCA_030220185.1 Diploptera punctata
TCTGTGGAGGTGATTTAACTAATTAGTTTGGCATCTTTTACATTGTTTGAACTTTTATCTTGTCATGAGTGTAAACTTTTCTCTTTTTAGGATCTAAAAGAGGACATAAAAATCTCATCTGTGCAGTTTATAATTTTGTTTTGTGTGTACGTTGAATGGCACAAAGAGTAGGGTGCGTATAGACGAACAGTTCTCGGATACTTTTGAAATTCACAATGGGTTAAAGCAAGGAGATGCACTATCTCCTCTACTATTCAATTTCGTATTAGAGCATGCCATAAAATCTTCGGAGAATGAAGAATGTCTACAACTCAATCGTATTAATAGGCTGTTAGTTTATGCTGATGATATAGTATTATTGAGCGAAAACGAGGAGATGCTATGGACCAACACCACATACTCTATTGCAGAACACTAAGAAATTGGGACTGGAAGTAAACATCGATAAAACTAAATATATGTTCACACGTAGAAATGCATCATATAATGTAAATGGACCACAAATGAAGGAAATTTTGAAGAAGTGCCTGATTTGAAGTATCTAGGAACAATAATTACAAATAGGAATGAGATGCACAAAGAAATTAAATATTGGCTCAATTCTGGAAATGCGTGCTATTATGCATTACAGGGACTCTTGTCTTCCCAGCTCCTTTCAAAAAATGTTAAACTGAAAATATATAAAACTATTATTCTCCCAGTTATATTATATGAATGCGAAACATGGACTCTTACTTTAAGGGAGGAAAGAATATTACGAGTATTTGAGAATAAAGTTCTTAGGAAAATTTTATGACCAAAAAAGTTGAGTAGGCAGGTGAATGGATAAAACTACATAATAGTAAGCTACATGATAAGTATAGGAAGCCAGATATAATAAGAACAGTTAAGTCTCGTAGGTTGCGGTGGGCAGGACATGTGGCACGTATGGGGGATGAAAAAAGTACATGGAAACTTCTGGTAGGAAAAGCAGAGGGAAAACGCAAAGTTGGTAGATCACGAATGAGGTGGGAGAATAACAGCATCCATGATTTGAGGAATGTAGATTATACAGGAGATGATTGGTAAACATTAGCTCAGGATAGAGATATATGAGGAACTTATGTCCGCGCGGCCATGAACCTATGGTTCGACATAGCCAGTGAGTTAGTTACTTAGTAGAGGTAATTTGGAATCTTGTTTTGAATTTTTCTTCTTTTAATTAAGGGATTTGAATTGTGTTTAATTACAGTGATTAGCATTAGTGTTGTAACTCTGTAATAGCATTGTTATTTTATTCAAATATGGAAACATCTTCATAATTTATAAACTTTTTTACATTACAAGAAAGGTCCTCTTTAATCTCCATATTCGGATAAAGTGGATTCCAGAGTCCACCTTAGCTTTTAGTCTATTTTTAAGTTTATTTACTTTATTAATTTATACAGACAGGCACAGACTAATCTGAAAATATGTATGACTGATCATAATTAAAAAGCGTTGATATTTATTTAATTTTTTGAAAAATTGTTCATTGTAACATTCACACGTCATTCAACTGCAGATAGCGACGGTCTTTGGGTTTAGTAAAATTATAATGACATTAAAGAAAATTAATTTAGTGGATGGTTTTTACAGATAGCATCCTCATTGATAAAATATACGTATTCGAGTAAAGTGGACCCAGGTCCTCGTGGAGGGTCCACATTAACCGAATATTTTTGTCATGTTTAACTGTTTTATACAGCCATCATGTCACATAATATCAAACCAAAGCCACCAGTGTAATAAAACAGCATCTATAAAATATAATATGTTTACGAGTTTTTTCAACATTTGTAATATTCTGTAGCAGAAATTAAGAATTGAGTCTTAGTGTAGAAAACTTTTATAGTAGTAGTTTTCGTAAATATCACAAATAAACCCTTCTTCACACAAAGAATAAAAGAAACTGGCCTTGAACCCGTCAGAGTTGATGAGGGGAAGAAGTTAAAATATTTTCTGTTCTAGGGCAGCACCAATTCAAGAAGATATTAACAGGGTCCACTCAAACAGAAGAGTCAACATTACCCGAACTTCCCTACATAGAATATAAAATCCAATTTTCAGACATACACACAAACACACACGCACACATACACTTATGTATAGGTTCCATTTTTTGTATTGTCGCAAATCATTTAGATATTCTGCTACTTGTTCATGTATATTAAGATTGGTTATTTTTTTTTCTGAACACGTCAACAAACATTCTGAACAAATTTTAGAGTTATTTTCCAAACTTATTCATTATTGTAGATAGACTGTAGAACACCCAGCCTAAAATTGTATTAAACACAGCAAGTTGAGTGTAAATATGCAGCAAGGTAAAGTGATCCCACTTGCAGGATTTAGGAGGCCATAGAGGTAATAGGAAGTTAACGCTCACAGCTTTCTAGTCACTCAGCACGAGATAATACCGGGTCTTCAGTGAGAGCGAGCCACATGAGGACACGCTAGACCTGAACACAGCACCGAGAATGTTGCCAGCATGACAAATGCTGCAGCAAATGCCGGGTGCTGTACTCAGGCGCCTCCAAGTGGAGACAAAGTTAACTACGTCAATAGTCGATGCAGATCACGCCAAATACGACTGATTCAGCCGAACTGGCAAAACTGTTGCGATACATGTCGCAAGAGCGACCGTGATTGAAAGTTCATCTTCCTACATTTCGGGGTTGCCAACCTAAATAACTATACTGTAATATTACATATTGCAACCCACGTGCGGAAAGTAAATCCATTGCCGTTTATGTATATTCAAAAATATATCCAGAAGGTAGTGTTAATATACATTATATGACAGAAATCACTGCATTTTAAATGAACTGAACTTCATTTGAAACAATATTGGAAGTTGACTTAACAGAATTATACTGAAAACTTTTAGACGTTTTAGCTTTACATCCAATATTCTTGTTTTTAAGGAAGCTAACTAGTGTAACAAAATCTGCAATATTGATACCATCTTTTAAATTTATCGTCATCAGCATTGAATATTCTGACCACAAACTCGCTGGAGACTTTGATGTTTCACTCCTAAGCACGAAATAAGCAACGTATTTTTTTCACTTGCACTACAATCCTTCTCCTCCAGCCACTTTCTGAATGAAATGCGTGTTCTTTCATATCTTAATTTAGATTTCTCTGCCACTGAAGAAGTACACCCAACTTCCCACGCTTCAATTTCGTCGTTTTGATTACAATCATTCACACTTGCAGCCATTTTATGCACGATCGATATCAAGGCCTGCTGTATTCTCAACAATTATTTTCGGCATTTAGCATATATACATTGGCCAGACTGCTAACTGTAGTCAATTGTTTATAATGAACGCAAATATCTCCAACAAAGATGTTATTATTTTACTATTATTTATTATTTTTAAAACACCATCGCGCAAAAAATAATGTACAACGCACGTTTGTGAAATGATTTACAGAATCTCGGAGATTAAAAACCTCGCCATCGCTCAGTTTTTAAACGTTTCCCTAGATTCTGTAAATACCAATTCCCAACCTCGTATTCTAATATACTATTTTGCGCGATAGTGCGTTTTGTCGTACGTACAGCAATGGCGACCATGATTGAAAGTTCAACTTCCTACATTTCGGGGTTGCCAACCTAAATAACTATACAATAATAAAATAACTATACTGTAATATTACATATTACAACATGCGTGTGGGAAATAAAACCACTGCCCTCTATATTGTGCCGGAGCTCGGTGGTAGGCAGGAGATCTCAGGGTTATGAACTCTTTATAAGCAAAAGAACAACGTATAAATGTACACTCAATTTTAACGAATCCAAGAAACTGTTTATTTACGGAGAAATACACTTTTGATAATACAGTTACAAAGTTTTATCTATGAGTGGAGTCGATGAAATACTTAGAGGCCCACGTGCTCGAATCAATATTTTCAAGGTCCAAACGCTTAACGGACTATACTTTAAATTTAACTATTTCTCGGACGAATGTAATATTTAAACTGAATCGGAGATCGCGGTCTGCAGGTCTACGATGTTCCAACACTGAACACAGAGTCACCGAGAGTGATAGTGAGTGTATTTTGATATAAGTTCTCGCTTATAAAGGCGGTGGCTCCTCCCACTTTTCTCGAATCCACTCCTTACAATTGAATATATATTTCTGTTACAATAATATTATTTACTAGTATGTATAACGTTTCTAAGAACTGGGTAAATTGGTTCTTTGATATTTAATACATAAATGTTTATCAGTTTCTTTGTAAACTGTCAATGTTAAGAGATTATCTTTTCTAGAGGTGAATGAATGTCTTTTGTTGTCTGTATTAGCCAGGTAGTAATTCTTTATCATCATTTCTTGGAATTGCTTAGTAACGTTAATTGGTTTCTAAGAATTGGGTCAATAGATTTTTAATATTTTTAATAGATAACTAATGTTATCTTTTCTTAAAGAATGAATATTTATTATTAGTTGTATAGCCTGCTAATTGGAATTAGCTATATTCTTTTGACAATACCCTTTTTTGTGTTCATATATTATTTGTAACTTGGGTAGTAGGTAGAGTTCTGACAATACCTCTTTATTCCATTATTTGTCATTTGTATAGCAGGTAGCGTTTTACAGTATTTTATCCTAGACAAAATGTACGTGGAATTTTTACCTGGATATATTTCTACTTTTCCACATACATATTTTATAGCGATATTAGTAATATATTCTATTTTCATTATTTATAGATTTATTTAATTTTAATAACAATTTAATATATTTCGGAACATTTTAGTTTCAGATCCATGCATATTAGAGTTGTATCTTAGTTTATATGTCACCTATCATATTAATCGCTACAATATCCAAAAGGTAGTGTTAATATACATTATACGAAAAAAACACTGTATTTTAAATGAACTGAACTTTATTTGAAACAATATAAAACAATAAATACGTACTTGCCGCCATTTTACATTAATTGGTAACTCGGCCTCTTGTTATTTTATTACTAACTAGCCTCACGGCCTCCTGTTATTTTATCACCAATTGGTCTCACGGCCTCCTGTTGTTTCAACTAAAGAACATTGCCCACACTGCTAACGTTAGTCAGTTGTTTATAATGAACGCAAATATTTCCAACAAAGTTGTTATTATTGTCCACCGCTGTGGTATCAAGGTAGCGTGCTGCCTTATCACACAGCGGGACCGGGTTCGATCCCCGGTCGGGACAGTTTTTCCGGGTGAGGTTTTTTATCGGAGTTTTTCCTCACCTCTAAGACGTATAATTCCCTAGTAAAGCTACAAAGATGCTATGATTGCAGTGAAAGACCTGCCCTCGGGCAGAATTACTATGGATGGATGTTATTTTAATATTATTTGTTATTTTGAAATCACCATAGCGCAAAAAATAATGTACAACGCACGTTTGTGAAGTCGTTTACAGAATCTCGGAAATTAAAAACCGAGCTATCGCTCGGTTTTTAAACATTTTCCTAACTTCTGTAAAAACCACTTCCCAGCCTCGCATTTTAGTATACTATTGTTAAATTCTTGACACTACTAGAAAAGTTTATGAGTTACAAAATAATGTGAGTAAATACAATTCCATGATAAAACCTGTTGTTACACTCGCTCATTTTATTGATCGTAAATATAATATTGTGCCTCGAGGATCGCGAGTTCAAACCCGGCCGGGGTCCATGGATTTTTTGGATAGAAAATCCAAGGCAAAATTTCTCCGGGAGGGACTTTGAAGCCGTGGGTCCCTAGTCTGAAGATTTTCAGGTACGTAAAAGAACAGCCTGATAGAGCTTCTGTGCAAAATTTAAGGGACCTTTCTCCATCCAAGTAACACCTTAGCTGCCTACTAGATGTATCGTTGAGGCGATGTGCTGACCCCATATCACTCGTTGGCATATGTAGGTGAATAAGCGTAATTAAATTAGCTTATTCACTTACTTACTCACTGGCACTATCGAACCCGTAGGTTCATGGCCGCGCGGACATAAGCTCTCCATACATCCCTATCTTGAGCTAATGCTTTCCAATCATTCCCTGTATAATCTACTTCTTCAAATCATAGTTAATGTTATTCTCCCACCTCATTCTTGGTCTACCAACTGGGCGTTTTCCCTCTGGCTTTCCTACAAGAAGCTTCCATGCACGTCTTTCATTCCCCATAAGTGCAACATGTAATGCCCATCGCAGTCTACGATACTTAACTGTTCTTATTATACCTGGCTTCCTATAAAGACCATGTAGTTCATTGTTATGTAGTCTTCTCCATTCACCTGTCTGTTCATCTCTCTTTGGTCCAAAAAATTTCCTAAGTACTTTATTCTCAAATACTTGTAATCTCCTTTCTTCCCTTAAAGTAAGAGTCCATGTTTCGCGCCCATATAATATAACTGGTAGAATAATAGTTTTATATATTTTCAGTTTAACGATTTTTGAAAGGAGTTGAGACATCAAGAGTCTCTGCAATGCATAATAGCACGCATTTCCAGAATTGAGCCTGTCTTTAATTTCTTTGTGTGTCTCATTCCTATTTGTGATTATTGTTCCTAGGTATTTGAATTCAGCCACTTCCTCAAAATTTCCCTCATTTGTCATTAGCTGTCCATTTCCAAGGGTATAATGAATTTCTGTGTGTGACCATATATTTATTTTTATTGATATTTACTTCCAGTCATAATTTCTTAGTTACTCAATAGTGTGCATGTTGTCCTTTAGTATCTCCTAGCTATCGGCCAATAGTACGACATCATCAGCATAAACTAACAGCTTATTAATACCATTGAATTGTAAGCCTTCCTCATTCTCTAAAGATTTAATGGCATGCTCTAGTACAAAATTAAATAGTAGAGGAGATAGTGCATCACCTTGCTTCAACCCATTATGGATTTCAAAAGTGTCCGAAAACTGTATGCCTACACGCACCCTACTCTTAGTGCCGTTCAGACACGTTCGTATAAGTCTAACTAACTTTTTAGGAATTCCGAACTCCAACAGGATACTATATAACTTCTCCCTCTTAATTAAACCATATGTTTTTTTGAAGTCTACGTATAGTTGATGTACAGTACCATTATATTCCCATTTCTTTTTTAAAATCTGTCTTATACTAAAAATCTGATCTGTTGTAGACCTGTTTCTTCTAAATGCACATTGATGATCTCCTAGAATGTCATCAGTATAGGGAGTAAGTATGCTGACTAATATATTTGTTAGAATTTTGTACGAAGTTGAAAGTAATGAGATGCTCCTTTAGTTGTTGCAATCAGCTTTATCTCCTGGTATCTTTATGGTACGATAATTGATTCTTTCCATTCATCTGGAAGAGCTTCTTTTTCCCAAGTCGTACTAAGCAACCAGTGTATCTTGTCCATCAATTTTTCTCCCCCTGATTTTATCAGTTCTGCTGGGATCTCATCTGAACCTGATGCTTTATACATCTTCAATTTTTCAATCGCCATTTCAACCTCTAATGCACTTGGTTCTGCGACTAGCAGTTCTGCTGTCTGTAAATTATCTTCCTCAATGTCCTGTTCTGTATGGACATTTAGTAGCTGATTAAAGTAACTTTTGCATCTATTTAATATACTCCTGGAATCTGCAATCATATCTCCATTTTCATTCCGGATTATATTTGTTCTAGCCTGAAACCCTTTCTTCTCTATACTAAAGTAAAGTGATCCCACAACAGGCCTCAGGAGGCCCTTGGGGTAGTAGGAGGTTAAGGCTCCCACTTTTTCTAGACAATCGGCACTTGATATCAGCCGGGTTGTCAGCCCTGCGTGACGGCCGCCTTCACCCCAGAACAAGCGTCTGGTACTCATTTCCGTTAGAGGCTGAGTCGACCCCAGGGCCATATTGCCGCCAGAAGGTTTGGGTCAGTTTAAAAATCCTGACCCCAACGGGACTTGAACCCTCGACCCTCCGGCTTGTAGCTCAGTGCCTTAACCACTACGCTACGGCGTGCCCCCTTCTTCTCTATACTAATTCCCTGATATAATTCTCTAATGTTCCTATTTTTTGCATTAATTTCAAGATCATTAATCTTCTCTCTTATATATTCCCTCTTTTTACTCTTTAGTAACTTGGTGGTTTCCCGTCTAATACTACCCAATTGCTCTAAATTTACCTCATTTGGCTCGTGTAACCATTTCATTTTTGCTAGCTTTCTTTGATTTACAATGTCGGCACATTCCTCATCAAACCATTTCTTGTTTTGCCTCTTTTTTAAACAACCAATGCTTTCTGATGCTGACAATTTAATAGTATCTCTTATAGCCTCCCATTCTTTATTTATATCAGTTTCTTCTTCATTTGTCACATTGTCATCTGAAGATTCCAGTACTTCAAATCTATTAGCAATTTTTATTTAGTATTAGTGCCGCATTTCATCATTTTTCAAGTTTTTTAATTCAAATTTTACAGAATCATCTATAGCGTTTGTTCCTCTCATTAGCGATAGCCGTTGTCTGATTTTCACTCTGAACAGATGATGATCCGAATTGCAGTCTGTCCCTCTAACTGATCTAACATCGATGATGCTACTGTGCCAGCATTTATCCACTAATACATGATCTATCTGGTTCCGAGTTTCTCCATCTGGGGACGTCCAGGTGTACTTATGAATATCCTTATGCTGAAACGTTGTACTCTTAACAATGAGATTCTTCGATGCGGCAAATGTGACTAATCTAACCCCGTTGTCGTTACTATCTTCATGAAGACCGAATTTGCCTATTGTTGGTTTGAATACATCTTCCCGCTTCTCTTTTGCATTAAAATCTCCTAAGACAACTTTCATATGATATCGTGAAAGGCTATCAAATAAGCATTCTAATTCTTCATAGAACTCATCCTTGATCTTGTCATCTTTATCTTCTGTGGGGGCATGTACATTTACAATTATAAAATCATGTTGTTTACCCTTTAGAATTATGTATCATATCCTATCACTAACGAACTTAATATCTCGGATAGCGGATAGGATCCTCCTTCTGACTAAAAAACCCGTTCCAAATGCAGGTCTTTCTGCACACCCGTAGTATAATGCAAAGCTTCCTGGTTCCTGACTACCTTCTCCTGGCCACCTAACTTTCTGTAAAGCGACTATATCCAAGGGCGATTTATCCAATTCCCGCGTTAATATATCTAGTGCCCCGCTATTGTATAAAGTCCTAACATTCCATGTTCCTAGGAACATATCCCTATGTTTCAGCATTTGGCATGGGTTCCCTGAAGTAGTCCCCGCCCGGAGAACCGAATGGGGGACTATTTTTTGATCTCCGGAAAATTTTACCCCATTTGAACCCATGTCCGCATTTCTTGACGTTTGTATTTTTACGGTGAAAGATCGTCACTATTTCGACCAAGGTACTTTTTTCGTCTGGCTTATCACTTTCGACCATGGGTAACCCTATCGGCAGCAATGCTACCGCCGGCATAGCTCTCAGGATTATTTTAGGACGCAAGCCACTCCACCACGATAAGGTAAAGATACCATGGAGGGAATTAAATTAGCTTGGTTAAAGAATTCCATCTAGGGAGCTCCCTAATCCCCTCGCGTGGAAGAATCGGGATATATATATATAGGGGAACAGGGGGCAGAATGGGGTAGTGGGGTAGAATGGGGTACGTGAATTTTTCTCCCAGTATGTGGCACGATATATCTGAATTTCTCAAAAGTATCTCTGTAACGTCTCAGCTGCTTGTACAGATCAGTTTTTCGCCATCGGTGAAGTCTTTGTTACTTTTTTGCTTGTGTGGTCAGTTGTGAAGAGATTTTTGCAATATTACACCTTCTCTTCAGTGCATGCAAATACGCCTAAGCTTCATTTGAATAATATCTAACAATTACTGTGTTAAAGATTATTCTACTTTCTTTCTAAACATGTTTACTGCATTAGGTTTTGTTTCAAAATAATCCGGTCATAACGTCATAAATTATAATTGAGTTCGTGGGGCACAATGGGGTGGGGCAAGATAGGGTACTACCCCGTCTTGCCCCATGCGGTCTTCATATTACTGACTGACTCTTTTCCTCTGTGTAGTTTCAAAATGGTGAGGAATTATAAAAATAAGACACAGAGAGAAGAATTGTCCCTTGTGTCTATGCTAGAAGCCGTTAATGGATCAATGGTGTACAAAAGGGCAGCTAGTCAATTCCAAGTGCCTCAAACAACTCTGGAACGACACGTGAAGAAAAAGAGAGAAAATGTGGATTACACAGTAAGGAAATCGATGGAAAATTTCTCCTGCGTTTTTAGTGAAGAGCAGGAAACCGAACTTGAATACCTAAAAAAATGGAAGCCCAACTCTTCGGTCTCAGTGTAAATTAATTTCGACGACTTGCCTTCCAACTGGCGGAACGGGTAGTGCTTACGTAGTGCCTCAACAATGGCTACAACCGTCAATGATTTAAAAAAAAAACGGGATATGGCCATTTAATGTGAATGTTTTTGATGATGCAGATTTCTTGCCTTCTTCAACAACAGACATTCAGATTGCTTCTGATAATAATAGCTAGGCAACACTTCCAAACCTCAGGAACATCTGACGTCAGAAACATTTTCCTTGCCTGAAAATCTAGAGTCGCCAAACCACAGTCATTTTCAAAATGCCAGCCCAGAAAATATCACACCCATTCCAAAAGGGTCTCAAAAGAACAAGCGAGTTAAAAAAAGTCGAGGCGAAAGTGCAATTTTGACATCATCAACATAGAGAAGTGCACTGCAACATTCTGAAAAGGATAAATTAGAAAAGAGGCCTGTAAAAAGACGATTTGCTTTACCAGAAAGTGACTCGAAACCAGGACCATCCAAAGTTAAGGCAGTCAGGTTAAAACTGCCTAGTTCGAAAAATCATTCTGGCTCTGCCAAAAATGACGTTGAGGAAGATGATTGTCTCTATTGTCATGACTCTTCAGAAGAAGGCTGGATTAGATGTCCTTCTTGTCTTCAGTAGGCTCACAACTCTTGTGCTGGAGTCGATAGTGATGATGATGATGCCACTCATGTTTGTGTATTTTGTGAAAAATGAATCATTGTGCTATAGTTTATAAGTTTACTGATAAATATTATTAATTAGTAATGCAAAATACAAATAAAAAATTAGTACCCCATTCTGCCCCATCCATGGGGCACAACGGGGCAAATGTTTTGATCTAGTTTTATTGGATGTATATCCCCGAATTTTTTATTAATTTGTAATGTGATTATGTTTTTCTGTTTATTAAATACCAATGAACATATCCATATCAGAGAACAAAATTTTACTCATTTATAATGTAAAATACATTGGATCAAACATTAGATACCCCATCCCGCCCCGCGTTCCCCTATATATATATCATTTAGCAGGTTTCACATCTTTCTGCGCTCAGTTAATCTACTGTCTTTCTCGTCCACATCTCTATGTCATTCCAATCTCCATGGTTCAATCCTCTCTCCCTCATACTATTCAAAACACCATAAATGTACGTTATTTTTGGCTGTCGTCTTCTTATTCTACCAAATGGCACCTATTCTATTACCTTCTTGGAAATCTGTCGTCTCTCATTCATTTTATGTGACCAGATCATTTTAATTATGTTTTTTGTAAAATCCACAATTGAAATTTGAACTGTAGGCCTATATATAAGGTATAAAATGTACGTGTATGTTATTCTTTGAAGGTAACTAAATCTATGACTAAAATGTTTCTTTTATTGTTTTACGTTTCTAAAAGATAGTAATTTCCATGTAGAGTATAACAGGACCTTGAACTCCATTTCGACAAAGAAAAGTGATTGATGTAAATTAGACATAGCAGTGAACACTTTTGACGATTAACGAGGAACATGAAACTTGACAACACTGTTAGCGTCTTTGTTTTATAAAATGAAATCGCCCACAGGGACATTACTTGCAACAGCTCAGAGGAACAAAGTAATTGCCTCTAAACACTCATAAACAGACAGTTAGAAACATTTTAAATTAAAAATAATTGCAAAGACTATTTAACTCATGCCCCAAATGGGAGTCAATGACCAATCACGTTTCAATGATTTCTGTTTTACAACCAATCAGAGTCGTGTTTCACCAAATATTTATCAGTGTTATAATTACCATATTAAAGAAAGCTCCTCCTTACAATATTGCGTTCCTTTGGCAATAAATAGTATGATCTGGTTGCAGTGATAAACAAAAGAAGCGGTAGAAGCGTACCTATCGTTTCTCATTTGTTTTCAAACATCGCCGTTTACATTAAATATATAATATTTTAAAATAACTATAGTTAAATAATGATTTGTGAGTAAACAGCTTAATTTCATTCGTTAAATAGTCCTAACAAATGCCACTCTTGATTTCTAAATTCTCTAGATAAATTCACTCCTCACTTCGTGAGTCGTGAATTTATCGATAATTTGGAAATCACTCGAGGCATTACTTATGATAAGAAATATAGTGATGAAATAAGAACAGAATTAAATATTTTCAGTGTTATGGACAGAATTCAAGATCTAACTGGCTACAACATATAGAAAGAATAACACCCAGTAGACTCCCACAAATTTTGCTTCACTACCAACACAAAAGAAGAAGAAGAAATGTTGAGCGCCCCATAACTAGATGTGAATACAGGTCTATGGCTTAACTCCATGATTTAGGAGAAGAAGAAGAAGAAGAATTAAAAAAACAGAAAAGGCATGTCGGTTTAATATGAGCATAAAGGCGCTAGAATTCATTACATGACACTTTCGACACCAGAAGTTCATGGCTGTGCGGACATAAACATTCCTATCCAGAGATAATGTTTTCCAATTATCCCTTGTATAATTTGACGGTGTTATTCAACAACCGGCTAAGCGCCATTATGTAAGTTCTGAGAAAAATACGTTTAAAGCTTTTTTACATTTTAAACTCTAGCAAGAGCTATTTAATTATTTCTGACTTGATAATCACATGTATGATAGTACTGTATATACTGATTCGTACTGTGTGAGTAGAAACTTATTTTAACGGTCAGTATATCAATACTGCACTTAGATGTAATGAAAATTGTCATAATCGTTCTGCATCAATCAGTTAAGCGCCGCAATAGGGTGTTAACACTGTTGATGCATATTATTGTGGGATATTTTATTATGTATCAATCAGCCAAGCGTGAAGGTAATGCGTATACACTGTTGGTGTAAAATATTGTATCATAATATTAGTAGTGTTTGTTTGCACAATACACTTATTATTGATGTGTGTTTATATACTGTATTGTTTTGTAATACTTCATACTTATTACATTATAAAACGTGCGTGTAAAATTAATAATGTTTTCTAAATAAATCAAATTTATTCATACAATTAACAGTACATACGAAAAAAAAACATAAAAAAGAGGCGCGCGTGTAACAATGTTGTATCAATTTTTTGATTCCTTAGAGTAAAAAATCGATAGACATTCATAAAATTGCACACTATTTTTTTTATTTTGAACTATAATACGTTTTTAAATGGCATGGCCGTGACTAATAATAATTGCTTATGTAACTGTAAACAATATGGTATTTAAAATAAGTGGAACAACAGTAAATAATACAAATAATTTATTTCATTCCTTTTATATGAATTATTCACATTGGAAATTTATGTTTATTAAAATTATCATAGAAGAAATATATATATATATATATATATATATATATATATATATTATAAGATACAAGCAATTAAATTGGTATTGGCACGTACGACGAATGCAAGAAAAAAAAAGCCCAGGAAAACATTGGAATGGTGTCCACCTGGAAGGAGGACAGGAAGACCTCGAAACCCGTGGATGCAAGAAATAAGAACTGGAATGTGAACAAGAGGACTGGAGGACATGGAGTGGATGGATAGAGACGAGTGGAGAACAAAATATAACTTCAGGCACAGAAAGATGTGTAATCATGTAACAGAAATGTATTAATGGAAGATTGATGGAAGGTTTATATATAGGGTAGATGGTGAAGACGGGATTTAGTGGGCGTCAGGTAAGTTATTTAGAAAGGATTCCTCTTTTAGTCGAGGACCTCGGATAGCTCAGTGGGTTGCGGTAGGATGAGATGCTCTTGGTCCCGTAATACACAAGGATTGTGCGGATTAAATCTCGTTGAGAAAAGACAAGTTGAATATGCAACATCACTTTATTTTACGTTGAACACACACAATAAAAAAATCAAAGTACCCTAGCGATCGGCGTGTAACATATGGTTCCACTTTATGTTGAGGAGGCTTAATTGACGGTTGAATTCTTAATTACACCGCGCCTATATTGTTATATTTTATTTCTAAGTCCATTTAGCAAGGACTCCACTGAAAATGTTATATAAGTATTTTATTACTTCCGATGGTCGATAGACGAAGAGGATATGTGCTCGCATTAGCACTTTAAGTCACGATGAATATGTTATTGCTGCCATTAAGTGAACTATACTCGTGCCAGTGGCACCACAAGAAGCGAATTTTAGTCTGTAATTATCGTTATAAGGTTAACCCTTACTCCCACTCGACATAAATTGCGGTCATATGATAACGCCCACCTTAAGATACAGTACATATACCCATTGGTGCATTTGTCTTATAATTTTGGGTAGTAGGGTTCTCGACCCTTTGGTTCGTTGTGACGTCACCAAATGTTTTAGGACACTCCTACTTTTGAGATTGGATAAAATTGGGACAGAAGTTTTTTGTTTTGCAAGAAGCCGGGAATCCCGACTGCTTTTGTAAAAGACTTGGCCTCCAACATTGACTCTAGAATGTTCTAGTGGCTTCTTTCGCCTCCAATTAGCTTGCATCATCCTCTATAAAATTCCCAGCAATATATTTCCTATTGAATTCAGCTGTCTAGCGTACAATTCTTAGGCATTGTCAGTTTTAACCGGCTGAATAAAATGCATCTAATCCTCTGGGCTGAAAAGAATTCTTTAGATCTTTTACTTATGTACAAATGTCTCGAGTCCATCAAAATGCAATAGAGTGCGTTACAGTCATCAGCCTTTTCCATATATTACTCATAACTGAACGTTCTTATTTCATCATATTCATTCCAAGGAATCATTTAATTTACAACACTTTTATAATTATATTCTACGTATTTTTCTGATTTGTTTGAATATAAATGAGGTGTATGTCCAATGATTTATTCCATTATTTAATTAATTAATTAATTGTTTATAAATGTATTTTCTCTCACCCGATTATAATTATTGGGCTGCTCATTTAGGGAGGAGGCTGAGTGAATGTCGCGCCTCATAGTACCCTTATTTAACGGGTTACAAATATGTTGATTACGTATTTTAATTCGTTAAGTAAGTACTTCGCTTGTATAATAATCAATCCTCAACTCTGGTTGACGTCACAGTTACAAATAAAAACAAATTTAAATTATCTGTGACAATTATAAAAAAAATACCTTGTTGTACCTTCCTCACTACCTGTAGTTTGAATACCATGAAAATTTAGCTCCTTAGTGTCTGAAAATTGTATACATATTATTTTAACATAATTTGATTATTCTCGCACACTCTTATTCTACAAAGAATCAATTCATATATTTGTCATATTTTGTTGTAAATAGATTATGCATTGTTCATGATCACTGTTTATAGATACACACGCAAATATTAATGGTTTAAACCGAAAGTTATTTTAAAATAAATTACAATTAGTTGTCAGACATACATCCATACAGTCAGAATGGCATGTTTGCAACAGACCAGTATATTTCTCTCATAAAATTACTTATGAATAATTTTCGAATTTTTAATTAAGTTGGTATAATCAAGTAGTATGCTATATATGTTCCTATATATGTCGAAGAATAGAATATTTTTCATAATAATAGTAATAATCATTAAGTAAATTCCACACGTTACTTTTAGCGCAAAGTAATCGTTTATTTAATTTCTTTATTCATCAAATAATATGTTTATTCATCAAACAATAATTGGTTCTTTAATACATTATAAAAATGCGAATACTTCATAACATAAAGTCAGCTCAATATAAATTTTATCTTTATATGTTATTGCTCCTAGCGTTAGGTTTATAATATTTATAGACGCTTTATTTATGGGTTGTTACATGGAAATATTCATTGTTATTTTTATTCTCATTGCAATTAATCATCACAATATGTTATTTAAACAACATTTGGCATCTTAATATTATATCCAATCAATTAAAGCAAAACTCACCTCATTCTTATTCAATCAACTATTTATCACGTTTGCACAAATTATTCCAGAATATAGGGTCACAAAGGAAAAAATAATACAATCGTCGCTCATTCTATCATATTCATTACTCATAAGATTATATTCATCGTCATGATGGGACTCAGTGTCCGAAGTTCGTGTATACAAACACGTTAATAAAAAAATATACGATGCTTTCTCTAGCCAACAATAAACTTATTATGTGAAGGTGTCATAGTTTTCCTCCAACAAATAATAATACTCTGTACATATTCGCAACATAATAAAATTCGTGCATTTTAAATTATGAGTTAATTGACCATCATTAATACAGCTCATGCTTCAAAATCTTTTCAGTACAAAAATGGCCTATACGTCATTTATTTTATTGATATCATATGTAATCGATATTCTTATTAAGTAGTCATTATATTAACAGCAATAAACTTTAGTGTCTAGTAAAATTCATTTTATCCAAACTAATATATTATGTTATGGATTTTATAAGGTTGCATTAGGAGCGCTAAATTGTTTAAGTATTTAAACATATTATTTTGTTAATATTTATAGAGCTGATTACATATCGATTGTTCAATGAACGTTAATTAAACCTTTTCTTCACGATTATTAATTGCAATAGTCATCAGAAAATTATTTATGATTTTTCTTCACTACACAGGTCCATCATTAATTAATCAACAATCACTAGCAATATATGATTATAATGCATGAAGTAATTATCATGATCTAATTAATTAAAAAATTCTGGATTAATAATTGATTCATATACTTAATATTCATTGCCCTTTCTGTTGAGGAATTTGGGCTAATCGACTACTTGCTTTAATTGATCATATAGATATGCCCCTTACCTCACTTAGCGTTTTAATTACGTTTAAAATATGCTATATATCGCCAAAAATTGTTTCATCATTCATTCATAATAAAAACATTATTTTCATCCCTGTAATTATTATATTCAATTGTTTTGCTAATATTTTTCTTCCTACTTTCCTATTTGGAATAGTCTTATATAATTAAAATTACACTTATGACTATATTTTTTTATTCAGCTAGTCCTGGGTTCGATTCCATACTGGTCCCTGCATACTTGCGTCCATTTATTGAGCTAAAATTACGTGCGATTTTAATGCTGTGTCTTTCATGGCTGCTAGCCTTTTGTCGAAGTTACATAAACTATTTTCACTCTTATCATGAATTTCCGCGCGATAATTTAGCGGTAGCTTCGCAGTATTTCTTACTTGATCGCGATCAACATTGTGCTTTGTGGCTTTACTTATTAACATGCTTATTTGACACGTAATATTTTGCCCAAGTGACTCGTTACTGGCCGACTTATTTGTAAATATTTGGTTTGCGAACCTTTCGGTCCTGTGTTCAAAACTGTATGTAATGGAAACAAGAGACATCTGATTCAGGTTCTTTTAAAATTTCCAAGTACCTGATGTACCTCTTAGATAGATCCCTACCTGTGTTCCTTTGCTTTTTCTTAATTGATTGTTCACCCTACTTGTTAGAAAGAAATATTTTTCTTCAGATGTGTTATGTTTCGAATGTTTACAGAGAGACTCATGCATACTTGTTAATTCTACGCTTTCAATAATAACTTCAGGTTTTATTTGCTTATCTACTGACACTTCATTCTGGTCGCTAATTATTTCTACTTCATTTTTGTCTAATTCTACCACTGTTTCTGATTTATTAATTTCATTATTTATTTATTTCTTGTACTAGTTCTCTTTTATCATTTTCACAAATATGTTTATTCTCAGGAGTGACATTGATCGATTCTATTACTCTAATCGTTTCATTGTTACATTTTATTTCCTCTCTCAAGCTATTAATTTCTTCTCTCATTTTTTTTTACTTTCCTGTTCAATTTCGAGCTCGATGGGGGCGATTTTCGTATTTATTGCTTGTAACGCGTTCATGATCATATTCAAATCTGCTACGCTTAGGTTTGAGTCTACGTTATTTTTGTTATTTCCCGCCATTTTGTTATATGAATTATTAATTAAACCTACCGTTAATCTCGTTTTATTTTTATAGCAAATAACAACCCTTAAAAAAGTTACACTTTATTTTAATTTACACTCCGCATGAACAAAAGTTTTAATCGATTTTTAATGTTTGAAATGTTAAATGTGTTCATTATGTTGATTTAGTACGTAGCACTGTCCTGAAATAAATACATATTTTTACAGTACCTTCTTTGCTGGTGCATACCGCTTTCTTCTTTCCTATATTGTCTTTCTGCTGGGGTGTTATTGCTCAGTTGCTCACCTCTTGCTTCGGCGTTGTTCTCTTCTGGTCATCTTTTTCTCCGTCCATGAATTTCTTGCGTTTGTGGGACTATTTCAGTCGGTTCGGTGTTTCAAGACGTTATTATCTCTCACTTTTCAACTTTATACGTGCCCGCACGTTGAGGTGCCATTTGTAACAGAAATGGGTTAATGGAAGGTTTATATATAGGATAGATGGTGAAGACGGGATTTAGTGGGCGTCAGGATTTAGAAAGGATTCCTCTTTTAGTCGAGAACCTCGGGTAGCTCAGTGGGTTGCGGTAGGATGAGATGCT
Source organism: Diploptera punctata (assembly GCA_030220185.1). Lineage (NCBI taxonomy): Eukaryota > Metazoa > Arthropoda > Insecta > Blattodea > Blaberidae > Diploptera > Diploptera punctata. Next base: position 18,824 of record JASPKZ010008014.1, read on the forward strand.
CTTGGTCCCGGGATACACAAGGATTGTGCGGACACGATTATATCGCGTTGAGAAAAGACAAGTTGAAGATGCAACATCACTTTATTTTACGTTGAACACACACAATAAAAAAATCAAAGTACCCTAGCGATCGGCGTGTAACATATGGTTCCACTTTATGTTGAGGAGGCTTAATTTGACGGTTGAATTCTTAATTACACCGCGCCTATATTGTTATATTTTATTTCTAAGTCCATTTAGCAAGGGACTCCACTGCAAATTTTATAATAAGTATTTTATTACTTCCGATGGTCGATAGACGAAGAGGATATGTGCTCGCATTAGCACTTTAAGTCACGATGAATATGTTATCGCTGCCATTAAGTGAACTACTCGTGCCAGTGGCACCACGAGAAGCGAATTTTAGTCTGTAATTATCGTTATAAGGTTAATCCTTACTCCCACTCGACATAAATTGCGGTCATATGATAACGCCCACCTTAAGATACAGTACATATACCCATTGGTGCATTTGTCTTATAATTTTGGGTAGTAAGGTTCTGGACCCTTTGGTTCGTTGTGATGTCACCAAATGTTTTAGGACACCCCTACTTTTGAGATTGGATAAAATTGGGGCATAAGTTTTTTAGCAAGAAGCCCGGGAATCCCGACTACTTTTGTAGAAGACTAGAATGTTCTAGTGGCTTCTTTCGCCTCTAATTAGTTTGCATCATCCTCTATAAAAATGCTCGTTTACTGGGTTTCCAAAATTCCCAGCAATATATTTCCTATTGAATTCAGCTGTCAAGCGTACAAGGCTTAGGCATTGTCAGTTCTAACCGGCTGAATAAAATGCATCTAATCCTCTGGACTGAAAAGAATTCTTTAGATCTTTAACTTATTGTACAAATGTCTGGAGTCCATCAAAATACAATAAGTGCGTTACAGTCACCAGCCTTTTCCCTATATTATTCATAACTGAACGTTCTTATTTCATCATATTCATTCCAAGGAATCATTTCATTTACAATAATAATGTTATAATTATATTCTACGTGTTTTCTGATTTGTTTGAATAAAAATGTGGTGTATGTCCAATGATTTATTCCATTATTTGATTAATTAATTGTTTATAAATTTATTTTCTCTCACCCGATTATTAATTATTGGGCTGCTCATTTAGGGAGGAGGCTGAGTGAATGTCGCGCCTCAAACATTAACATTCTGTATATACGAGTAATTTGGTGTATTTACCTTGTCGTGGTGGAGTGGCTAGCGTGCTTAAATGATCCTGAGAGCTATGCCGGCGGTAGCATTGCTGCCGATAGGGTTACCCATGCTGGACTGGTCGAAGGTGATAAACTCGGCACGAAAAAGCTACCTTGGTGGAGAGAGAGACGATCTTTCATCGTAAAAACAACCGTCAAGAAATGCGGACATGGGTTCAACCGGGGTAAAATTTTCCGGAGGACATGTGGCACTAATGGGGAATGAAAGACGTGCATGGAAGATTCTTGTAGGAAAACCAGAGGGAAAACGCCCAGTTGGTAGACCAAGAATGAGGTGAGAGAATAACATTAACTATGATTTGAGGGAAGTAGATTATACAGGGATGATTTGGAAAACATTGGCTCAGGATAGGGATATATGGAGAGCTTATATTCGCGCGGCCATGAACCTACGGGTTCGATAGTGTCAGTGAGTTATATATATATATATATATATATATATATAATGTGCCTATACTTTTCATTTCACAAACAAAAAGAATTTTAAAAATTGATGAACAGTGGATCTCTTAATTCCGTTTGCCTATTGCAATTACCTATGAATTTTTTTTTATCTTTATGTTTATGAAATAAGAGTATATGGACTTCATGTACGAAAAATATATGATTCACATAATAATTAAAACTGCATGAGACAGAAAATGCCTTTCCATTTTCTGGGCAGTTCTTATAAACTATATATATTATTTTCTGGGTTCTGGATGTCGTTATATCATTAAAAAAATCTCACTGTCTTGACAGTATTCACTATTTATTGTAGCGCCAAACCAACAATATTCAGTTATGCATCAACAGTATAACAGCGGGAACATTTGGCGCTTTGCTGCATGATGCAACATTTAGATTAGCATTTATGAAGATCTATTTTCATAGCCGTTTGTTGCAAAACACAGAATCTCTGATAGGGCAAATGACGTTTACATTTTTCTTTAATATTAAGGCTATATTTAAAGGTTTGGCGCTAAAAGTGTGCGTTCACTTACTTCATGAGCCAGTGCAACAGATGACATCAAAATTTATTATTTTTTAAATGGCGCTTAGTCGGTTGATGCATAACGTAGTCCTATTCACCTCCCATAAATCGTGGTTAAACATCCTAGGTCTACCTACTGGGCACTTTCCCTTGGTTTTCCTACATCAAGTTTGCATGCCCCTCTTTCATTCCCAATTCGTGCCACATATCCTGCCCATCACATTCTACGAGACTGTTCTTATTATCAGGTTTCCTATAAAGATAATGTAGATCATGGTTATGAATTCTACTCGATTCATCTCTCTTCGATCCAAAGATTTTCGTAACAATTTTATTCTCAGATACTCGTAATCTTTTCTCCTCTCTTAAAGTAAAAGTCCATATTTCGTTTCAATGTAATATTACTGGTCGAATAGCCATTTTATATAGACTATTTATAGTTTAACGATTTTTTAGAGAAGTTGGGATGACGAAAGTATTGTAATTATTGTAAGTATTGTAATTCGTTTCCAGACTTAAATCCCATGTTTAATTTACTTATCTACCTCACTGCTATTTTTGTAATTATTGTTCGTAAATTGAATTCAGCCACTTCTTCCCTGATTTGTCGTTTCCATTATACCAAGATACAATACATTTCTACGTGACCGTATAATTTAGTTTTACTTCCACCACGTTTTCTTAATACAATGTGTAAGCTGGCTTTTAGTGTCGTATAATTGATTCATCAGCACGCACCAATAACTTGTTTCCGTCTCACTGTCTCTTTGTTAATCTAAAGATCCGATGGCATGCTCTTAAAAAACAGAAGATAGTTACTTCAACCGATTGTGAATTTCAAAAACATCTGACAATATTTTGTCTATCCCCAGCCTACTCTCTGCCTTTAATACAATCTCGAATAAGTGTAAATTTTCAGGAATTCTGAATTACAGCAGAATAATATGCCATGTCTACCTCTTAAATGAATCGCATGCCTTCTTGAAGTCTGATGTACAGGCCGTTGTTTTCTGAAATCTGTGTTATACCAAAAGTCTAATCTGTTATCCTATATTTTATATATCCTAATTGATGATCGTCTGTTGAAGATCATAAAGACGATCAACAAGGCTTATCCAGAGATAAGCCTGGATTCTTATATATTTGTTATAATTTTGTAAGATATTGGAAGTGACGAAATAGGCCCTAGTTGTTAAAATATGTTTATCTAATTTCTTATAGATCGGTATGCTAGTGATTCTGTCCATTCATCTGGAAGGACCTCTCTTTATGAAATCATACAAAACAACCAGGGTACCTTGTCCATCAGCTTTTCTCCCCCTGATTTTATCAGTTCTGCTGAATATACATTTAATTTTTCTGTCACTATATCCACCTCTAAATACTCGGCTCTAGGACTAATATTTCTGCTGTTGGATCATTTAAAATCACAATATTTGTCGTCTCTCTGTTACCAGCCTTACAATAAATCACAAGTGGCAACATGTAATGAGAAGGGCAAGGAAGGGACAGCTCATTCCTAGACGTAGCCCCAAAAGTAACAGGGTTGTCAAGTTAGTCATTCTGCCACTGACCGCGCAGAAGGACGGATCATTAAAATACACAGTATTTGTCAGCTCTCTACCTGCCAATCAAACAACATAATACAAAGGACAGGAAGTGGCAACATAGTAAGGAATAGAAAGAGAAAGACAGTTTGTTAGTTAACACATTTTCCGCCTGCACAAAACACTTGGATGGGTAATACTATTCTGCATAGTGATTCAAGTAGTTTTTTTCCATGTATTCAATATATTCCTGAATTATGAATAATATCCCCCATTTTCATACCTAATTATATTTTTTACTAGCCTTAAACCCTTTAATTTCTATCCTAATTAACTGATACAATTTTTAGATGTTTCTATTATTTTAATTTAATTTCGACATCATTAATCTTCTCTCTCAAATATTCTCCAATTTTACTCTTTAAAGCCTAGTGTTTTCCAATTTGATGTTAACAAATTGTAACTAACTCACTGACACGTAGGTTCATGGCCACGCGGGCACAAGCTCTCCATACATCTGTCATTCCTGTATAATTTGTCTCTCTCAAGTCAGGGCTAATGTTATTCTCTCACCTCAATTCTTAGCACATATACTAGGTGGTTTTCCTGCAAGGTCCCGTTCTAAATTAATTTCATTTGTCTCCTGTAACTAATTAATTTTTACTAACTTGCTTTTCTCAACAACGTCAGCACATTCTTCATCTAACATTTGTAATTAGGAATCTTTTTAAAATAGCCTGTCGTCCATCACTTTCTATCCGGCCCCTGTATCATTCTAATAAATTAAAATACAGTAATGGAACAAGAACTTGTGAAATATGCTACTAACGACATGCCAAGACACCTATAACAACAACAGTATATAAACATGTTTGTTTGTATTTTATGCGCTGCCAAACCGTTCATCCTATTGTGATGGGCTTTTTTGCAAACCTATCAATTTACCTTTAACCCGACCAAACAACCGCTAAACCGATAATTTCGATATAAATTTATATTTTTTGTCTACTTATTTAACTAAACATAAAAACATTTAAATAATTTAGGCGTAGTAGCGCACGCCGGGCATTAATAATAGATAATTAAAGTAGTAATAAATAATTAAAATAATAGAAAATAATATTAAATAATAGAAGTAATAAAGAAATGAAAATAAAAATAACAATTGTAACGAAAATAATAATACAGTAGTAATAAAAATAATAATAGCAATAAAATAATAATAGTAAAAATAAGAATAGTAATATAATGATTGTAGTAATAGTAGTAACAATAATAATAGTAATAATAATAATAATAATAATAATAATGATAATGATGATAATACAGTGGACACCGGTTAATTCGACATTCGATAATTCGAATAATTGGGTAATTCGAATATAAATACAATCCCCTTGAAACTCCTATTTAAAATAATATTAAAAATCCATGTTAAATTCGATGTTTTCAAGCCAACATTTGGATAATTCGAAGCCACAATTCAATTTATTGATAATGAAAAAAAGTATCTGAACTCTATAAAAGTTTAAATATTGTTGAAAAATTCCACGAATTCGATTAGTGTCCGTATTCCTAGTTGCTTATTGTTAAAGTCCCATTAGGTGGCAAGCGAACTGGACGGTATTGTCCAGCGCCATGTGTCGTCGGGGTAGAGTACATATACATCCACCCCTCACTTATAGCCCAAAAACTGAGAATAATGCATGTACCCTCCCTTACTTTTACAGTACAGGTGCATGTACACATACAGTACAGTTGAAAAACTTAACTCAGTACCAATGTGTTAAGTGACTCGATTCACAATGTCGAAACACGGAGTGTACACCGGTTTAACATTAGCAAAAAAAAAAAACGGAAGTGCTCAGCGATGTAGAAAAAGGAACAAGGAAGAAGTGTAATATTGCCAAGGAATATGGAATACTGCCGAACGCTTTATTCACCTACATAAAGAAAAAATAATGGAGCGTTGGAACCTACAAAGTGATGGAAGTAGGAAACACATAAGAGGAGGCGAATTTCCTGAAGTTGATGAGTGTGTGTTCAAATGGTTCAAACAATCCCGTGACCGTAACATACCATTGAGTGGACCCGTAGAGTGTGCCAAAGCCGAAGAATTGCAGAAAAGTTGGGCGTTAAAAATTTTAAAGCAAAAATAAAGTGTCTTTTGTTAATTCGAAGTTTCGATAATTCGAATTTTTAAAAATTCCCCCTTGAGTTCGAATTAAAAAGTGTCCACTGTATTAATAATTGAAATAAATAGTTTAAAAAACTAAAACAACGCACTTTATTAGAAAACCGAACTAAAAAATGAAAAATAATTCTAATTTCCCCACACGCTTGGGATAAAATTGAAGTGGTCAACAAAAAAAAATCTCCAACACATCTAGAATAAAACTAGTTATCTACAAAAAAAAATACCGTCAAAAGCGTGGGGTGCTTTTTATGGTTTTTACGTTTTCTTCTTAGAGACTTTACTTTTACCAATATCTGTTTATTATCAAATATATTAATTGATATAAATTTTGATGGTAAAAATTTTTTTTTGTAGATAACTCTAGTTTTATTCTAGATGTGTTGGAGATGATTTTTTTGTTGACCACTTTTATTTTATCCCAAGCGTGTTGGAAATTAAAATTATTTTTCATTTTTTAGTTCGGTTTTCTAATAAAGCGTGTTATTTTAGTTTTTTAAACTATCATTTATTATTTATTTTTTAGTTTGGTTTTCTAAAAATGTAAATAACTTTTAAATTCGATACTATTGTAGAATGAGCTAAAAGTAATACTCTTCTAAAAAAAATCCTCCGGGCCGGATTTGAACTAGCGACCTATGGATTATTGAAATTCCATACCACTACAGTCCACCACTCTACCAACTGAGCTACCACAACGATAGACTAAAGTCTAAAAAGTCGATACGTTCGCAACCTATTATACCGGTCTTAATTTGTTTGATGTCCTGATGATCCTGGCCAGGATCTTAGAAAAAATTATGAAATTATTGTATTATCATTGGTCCTTTAAAAGTATACAAAGTTTCAAGTCGATCCAATGTTTTAAGAGGGTGAAAATCGTGTTGAAAGATTCCGTTACATAGATACAGGTCAAGCTAATATGAAGTGTGTAATATCCATCCATAGTAATTCTGCCCGACGGCAGGTCTTTCACTGCAATCATAGCATTTTCATGCTATGCTTTGCAGCTTTACTACGGAATTGTAGGTATGGTAGCTTCCCGTTGCTTTCCACACCGGTGAAGGATGATAATGGTGGTGATAATGATAAGGATGATGATGGCCATATGATTTCGGGGACCGTTTGGGCCTTAAAGTTTTCCTGACATTTGTCTTACAGGTGAGGAAAAACCCCAATAAAAACCTCACCCACAAAAACTGCCCCGACCGGGGATCGAACCCGGGACCGCTGCGTGACAAGGCAGCACGCTACCTGGAGACACACAGCGGTGTGTCATATAATAGGCCTAATAGTAATAATGATATTAGTAATTAAAATAATAATAATAATAATAATAATAATAATAATAATAATAATAATAATAATAATAATAGTAATAATAATTCATTCATTTCATTTTGAGAATTTTCCTCATCATTGAGGGGTTTCTCCAACCAATCTTAGTAATCAACATGAATTAAAAAATAAATAAATATAAATGACTATGGACTTATAGACTATCAGTTTACAACATTCGTAAATTTACCTTAATTAAAGTTCTCCGTCGTTCTATGTGTTTTCATCTGTTTACACCAAATAAATAATAATAGTAGTAATATTAAATAGGCCTAATGACAGTAATAATAATAATTGTAATTGTAGCAGCCTATTATATTTTATAAATAGGAATAGTTGAAATATTATGAATTTATAGTTGGTTAATGATTTAAGTAACCAAGAGGACGAAGATCACTGGGCCGTCCTATGAAACGGTGGAGGGAAAATTTTCTATAGGATCGTAACAGGCCTTGGCCTAATACTTGGAAGGAAGAAGTAATAGTAATAGTAATAATAATAATAATAATAATAATAATAATAATAATAATAATAAAACCATAATAATAATAATAATAATAATAATAATAATCCACAACAGCTATTAATTGGGCCTATGGCCCGCGTCACTTTGATGTTTCTTCCATTTGTCCCGCAATACAAACAAGTTTCTCTGGCCTAAGCTCCCTGATTGTAGGCCTATATTTCTTATGGTCTCGCATTCTCTAATTATATCACTTTCTTCAACATAACGTATAATTTAACCCTGATGAAGTGGAAGAGAAGACCTTATGGTCTTAACTCCACTAGGTAAAATAAATAAATAAATAAATAAATAAAAAATAAAGAGTTCTGAATATTCCAATATTTCAAATATGTTAGTAATTTAACCTTGTATTCTTGTCTCAGTTCATCGTTTCTCGATTTTTTAAATTCTAAATTTTCAGAATCATCTTTAGTGTTTGTTCTTCTAATGCGCGAGAACCATTGTTATTTTTATTGAGACCAGACGATAAACTGAATGCAGTCTCTCTTCCTAACTAACCCGTTGTCTGTTATGCTAGTGTGCCTGTTTTTATCTATTAATAATTGATTTATCTAATTTCGAGCTTCACTATCTGGAGACGTGCAGGTGTATGCCTGTTTATGAATATCCTTACTCTGGAATGTAGTGCTCTTAAGAATAAAGTTCCTTGGTGTGGCATTTAATACAGTACCATTGTCATTTCTATTTTCATAACAACTAAATTTACCTGCTATAGCCTGAATACATATATATTTGTGTCCAACTTGTATTAAAATTTCTTAGGACAATAATTTTTATAGGCCTACCATATGATATCGCCTATAAGTACACATTCTAATTCTTCAATTCTTCTTCCTTGATCTTGTTATCTTAAGAATAACAGTGAAACCTTGTAGATTTACATGCCGTTTGTCCTTTACAAACATGTACGATATACTGTATTACTGTCACTAAAGGTACGTACACACCTGCGCGCCGCAAACACGAACGGCGCGCGCGCCGCACCATGTTCGTCAGATTTGGACGGGGTTTTAAGGTGCGCGCGAACGGCGCGCGCGTCTCTCACCACGATCCACTCATTGTCGGTTTTTTCCACAAACACTTTGATGGTTCGCTGTTTAGATTTGGACGGGTACCTGACAGGTTCGTCGTTTTCGGTGCGCACCTATTATTTGAGTATGGAGTGGTCAGAGGAAAACATGTTAAAACTTATTGATATTTATAGAAGCAAGCAATTATTGTGGGATCCTCAACATAAGGATCATTTTTAAAAATCATTGAAAGGAGATGCCTGTTTTTTTTTAATGTTATGTGTTTTTTTTTCGTGTGCGCTGTAATTGTATGAATAAATTAAAATTATTTAGAAAACATTATTTATTTAAGACGTTCATTTCATAATATTATGTATGAAGTATCACAAAACAATACAATATATAAACACATTTATTACTAATTATTTATTTATTTCTTCAAAGACTCCAAAGAGCAAGACTGCTCATGTTAAGGGGCAATATACAAAAAATAATGGCCATAAAACAATTAACAATAAAAACAAGAAAACAAATTCAGGCATAAGTTTAAGTAATACAAACTACTATAATGAACAATATATATATATATATATACACACATATAAATACAATATTTAAACAGGATAATATTAATAATAATAAAATTAACAAAATTAACTAAGAAAGCAATGAGAATTTTTTTAATACAATTATAAAAATGTTTAACATTCGTGAAATGTTGATATTCAATAGGTAAGTTATTGTAATGGTTGATTAATGCATAACGAATCCCTTTATACCTTTTTTTTTTTGAGAAACTAGTATCTTTGTGCAATAAAGTACCTCTAGTATAATAATCATGTACATCTTTATTAAAAATTAAGGCCATGTTATGGTGAGATAGATTCTTAATAATTTTAAACATATATATACAAATCATATATTTTTAAATTCCTTTAATGCTATAATATTTGAAAAAGTATAAATAAAGTTATAAGATGTAATAAGTAATAAGCGTGACCAGACGTCCCGATTTTTAACAATTTGTCCCGCGTCCCGCGGCATTTTAAAAAAAAGTCCCTATTTTTTGGGAAAGAATGCGAGACAAGCGGGAGAACGGAAAGGGAATATACGGTTTTCGCCGCCCATGTAGCTATTTCACCAGGATATGAGTTTTATATTATTTTTCTTAATTTTGCAATGTTAAACTTTAATAATAACAAATCATTGTTGAGAACTGCTTATCAAAGTTAACATTGTTGATTCGACCACCATTGTTTGGTAAATAAAGTGCGGACAAAAAAAATCGCAATTGAGTGTTGAGACTTCGAAAGTTATTTTATGTGAAGTATAATTAAACAAATTCTTGTGAAAAAATTCATGACCTTTTAAACAACGACAGCAATCTACTTAAAAAATCACTCAAATGAGAAATATGCCAAAGAATAAAATAATACTGGTACTATACATAATTTTGTAATGTATTACATTTGTAAATTATACTTATGTTGATATTATTTTTGCGTTCTATAACATTTTTGTTGCTCCATAGAGTATCTTTACATTTTATAATCAAATAAGACCAACATATTTTTTCATATTTCATAATATTTTGGCGAAATGTTCATATTTTAGTAAACATTTAATATTCCTTCATATTCTTCAATTTTTTAAAATAAAATTTCAATAACTGATTAAAAACATGTTTGAAGTGATTGTAGAGACATGGTTGGTTACACCTGCTCTGCAAAATGTCTACTGAAGGTTTTGTGGGTTTCCTATGGATCGCAGGAGGTTCGTTGAAATTAATAATTTCGACGAACATAACACGCGCCGTTCGTGTTCGCGGCGCGCATATGTGTACGTACCTTAACATACCTAACTTTTTGAATAGCTTAGAGTATCCTTCTTCGGATTAAAAACCTGTTCCGATCCCGCTGCACTCCCAAGGTATAATATGTCACCAAAAAAAAAAAATACCCCAATGGAACCCATGCCTGCATTTTTTTTGGTTATATTTTTACCATTAAAGTCTTTCTCCAAGGAAGTGTTGTCGTCTGGCTTATCGCGTTTGTCCTGTCCAGCATGGCAGCTAACCTACTGCCGACACAGCTCACGGGGTCATTTTAGCACGCAGACATAACATCGGAACAATCCATTAAATAGAGAGAAAACAAATTGAAAGTTCTTGGCTATAGTCACCCGTTCTGTACAGTGTAGCCTATATGTCAGCCATCCTCTTGATAACTATTCAACATTTTTTTGTGGACAGGAATACATACGGTATCTAAATAACGTCATTTCAAAAGAGAATTTAAAGCAAATGTGCACATTAAAAGAACAAAAATGTTTCAGGTTTATATTATTAAAGACATTGAAACGAATTCTTCTTTCGATGCAATTTCTTTACTTCTTTATGTTAAATATGTGGCAGCAATATTTGTTCGTTTCTGTGATATATACGTCATGCTTTTCAAAAGTGGTTTCCTTCTCACTTCTAATTTTGACATTCGTGGCTTCAAACCCGGATTCGAGATTAAGCGATTTTAAGGACATAAAAATCCTGAATGTGACTACCTTATTCCTGAAATAAAGCCACGTAAGTTCATGGCCGCGCGGACATAAGCTCTCCATATATCCCTATCCTGAGATAATGCTTTCCAATGATTCCCTGTATAATCTACTTCCCTCAAATCATGATTGTTATTCTCCCACCTCATTCTTGATCTACCAACTGGGCGTTTTCCCTCTGGTTTTCCAACAAAAAGCTTCCGTGCACATATTTCATTCCCCATTCGTGCCATATGCCTTGCCCATCGCAGTCTACGAGACTTAACTGTTCTCATTATATCTGGTTTCCTATAAAGACTATGTAGTTTACTGATATGTAGTCTTCTCCATTCTCCTGTCTGTTCATCTCTTTTTTGGTCGAACATTTTCCTAATAACTTTATTCTCTAATACTCGTAATCTTCTTTCCTCCCCTAAAGTAAGAGCCCATGTTTCAAATCCATATAATATAACTGGTAGAATAATACAGGGTGGACCGCTCGAATGGACCTAATTTCAATTGCTTGTTACTGGCAAACGGTTGAAGATAGAAACTTAAAACAACGTTCATATTACAGAAAAACTCACCAAGTTTTGATATCCAGATCACCACATATCTATATGAGCCCCAGCAGTCACTGTGACGATATCAAAGCGATGAACAATTTCTTGCCAAGTACGTTGGAGTATGTCTTCTGGAATGTTCTCAATAGCCTCTATGATGCGCTCACGAAGATCACGAAGGTCTTTGACTGGGGTGGTGTAAACTTTATCTTTGACATAGCCCCAGAGAAAGAAATCCAGTGGTGTTAAATCGGGAGATCTCGGGGCCACGCGATTGGTCCTCCCCTACCAATCCAACGGCCAGGGAAAATGTTGTCCAAAGTCGTACGAACTTCATTGGACCAGTGGGGAGGAGCACCATCTTGCTGGAAAACGATGTTAGGCTTGCAGTTGTTCAATTTGTGGAAAGAAGAACTGCTCCAGCATGTCAAGATATGTGGTACCACGAACAGTTTTCTCGGCGATAAAAAAACGGTCCAATGACCTTATTATGTGACAAACTGCACCAAACATTCATCTTCGGACTATCACGAACATGCTCTTGAATAGCGCGAGGATTCTCCGATCCCCAGATCCGCACATTATGCCGGTTTACCTTGCCTGACAAATGGAAAGTGGCTTCGTCTGAGAAGAAAATCTTGGTCATGAAGTCAGGATCAGCGCCGAGACGGTCCAGCATCGTATTGGCGAATTCCACTCGTTTCGGCATGTCATTCGGCTCCAGACGTTGCACTAACTGCACGTTATATGCGTGCAGTTTGAGGCGTTTGTGGACAATCCGTTGTAATGTCGATTTTGGTATTTGAAGTTCCCGCGAAGCTCTTCTTAATGACTTCCGGGGGCTTCGCTCAAATGCGGCTTGAACATTTGCTACCATTTCATCGGATGCTCTGCGACCACCACCATGCTTCTTCAACACAGATCCTGTAGCTAATAATGTATCACGCCACTTCTTTATGCTTCTAGCAGTTGGAGCATCACGGTTAAACACACGCCGGAACTCCCTTTGAACTCTAATGATTGATTTAAACTCCGCATACCACAAAACAGCTTGCGCTTTCATCTGCGGAGTCGCCATTTTCACAAACAATTAAATCTAAGAACGAGAAACGTATCTTTGTGCCATCTACCGACAGGATTCGAAACTTGGTGAGTTTTTCTGTACTATGAACGTTGTTTTAAGTTTCTATCTTCAACCGTTTGCCAGTAACAAGCAATTGAAATTAGGTCCATTCGAGCGGTCCACCCTTAGTTCTATAAATTATCAGTGTAACGTTTTTTGAAAGAAGTTGGGATGCCAAGAGTCCCTGTAATACATAATAGCACGCATTTCTAGAATTGAGCCTAATGTGTAATTTCATTGTGCATCTCATTCATATTTGTGATTATTGTTCCTAGGTATTTGAATTCAGCCCCTTCCTCAAAATTTCCCTCATTTGTCATTAGCTGTCCATTTCCATTATGTAATGTATTTCTGTGTGTGACCATATATTTAGTTTTATTCATTTACTTCCATTGTTACCCAATAGCGTGTTGGCCTTAAGTATATCTTCGCTATCACACAAGAGTACTAACAGAATAAAGCCCCTATGTCGTGTAGAAGAATGTTAATATTTGTCAAAGGAATTAATGAACTTTTGAATACAGACAGTGAAGATTACAGAAAAAAATATGTCAATGAAATTAAATCAAATTCTTAAATACAGGCAGTGAAGGGCACAGAGCTTCTGACTATGGTTCATGAGGTCCCTGATTAGATTCCAATCAGACCACAGAATTTTTCCCTAAAAAAGAAAACATTCATGTGGTCTGGAATTTAAGTTACATTTAAGTCCAACGTCTCAACAGATACTTCAGTAATGTGACTCCGCTTTCCAGACGCCCCACCCTTAGAAGGCAGTTCTGCCAATTCCAAGAGTTGTTATAAGAGACGTGGACAAAATAAGTAACTAACTATAACTAACTCGCACTAACGAACACGTAGGTTCATGGCCGCGCGGACATAAGTTCTCCATACATCCCTATCCTCAGGTAATGTTTTCCAATCATTTATTGTATAATCTTCTTCCCTCAAATCTTGGTCAAACTTAACCTCCCACCCCATTCTAGATCTACCAACTGGGCGTTTTCCCTCTGGTTTTCCTACAAGAAACTTCCTTCCATGTCTTTCATTCCCCATTTGTGCCACATGTCCTGCCCATCGCAGTCTATGAGACTTTAACTGTTCTTATCATATTTCGTTTCCTATAAAGGCCATGTAGTTCACTGTTATGTAGTCTTCTCGATTCACCTGTTTGTTCATCTCTCTTTGGTCCAATTTTTTTCCTAAGAACTTTATTCTCAATTACTCGTAATCTCCTTTCCTCCCTTAAAGTAAGAGTCCTTGTTTCGCACCCATATAATATAATTGGTAGAATAACAGTTTTATATATTTTCAGTTTAACTCTTTTTGAAAGCAGTTTGGATGACAACAGTCCCTATAATGTTCTCTATTCTACAGTAATTCTGCCCGAGGGCAGGTCTTTCACTGCAATCATAACTTTTCCATGCTATGCTTTGCAGCTTTACTAGGAAATTACAGGTGTGGTAGCTTCCCGTTGCTTTAATAACATGCATTTGAAGAATGGAGTGTATGTTTAATTTTTTGTGCATCTCATTCCTATTTTTGATTATTGTTCCTAGGTATTTGAATTCAGCCACTTCCTCAAAATTTCCCTCTTTTGTCATTAGCTGTCCATCTCCATTATGTAATGTGTTTCTATGTCTGACCACATATTTAGTTTTATTAATATTTACTTCCAATTCCAATCTATTAGTGTTACTCAATAGTGTGTGCGTGTTGGTCCTTACTATCTCCTCCTATCGCCCAATAGTACTACATCATCATAAGTAATGCCACGAGTGACTTCCAAATTATCGATAAATTCACGACTCACGAAGTGAGGACATAAGCTCTCCATACATCCCTATCCTGAGCTAATGCTTTCCAATCATTCCCTGTATAATCTACTTCCCTCAAATCATAGTTAATGTTACTCTCCCACCTCATTCTTGGTCTACCAACTGGGCGTTTTCCTTCTGGCTTTCCTACAAGAAGTTTCCATGCACGTCTTTCATTCCCCATACGTGCAACATGTCCTGCCCATCACAGTCTACGAGACTTAACTCTACTTATTATATCTGGCTCCCTATAAAAACCATGTAGTTCATTGTTATGTAGTCTTCTCCATTCAGCTGTCTGTTCATCTCTCTTTGGTCCAAAAATCGTCCTAAGAACTTTATTCTCAAATACTCGTAATCTCCTTTCCTCCCGTAAAGTTGTTGTTGTTGTTGTTTTCAAATGCTGGGCCTTGGCACCGAAGCCATTAGCGTTCTTGCTCTCCAATATTTCTCTATGGTGGATCCAACAGGTAATACTTCACAGGTTTGTAGGTGTTCTTCATTCATTTCTTCGTCTTTATTGCATAGAGGACAATTTGGATTCGTGTAGATCCCTATTTTATATAAATGTTTGGCCAAATAGTCATGTTCTGTAAGCAGTCTAAATGTTGCTACTGTAGTTTTACGTGGAATTTCTGGAATAATATCTGGCTTCTTTACTAAAATATTCCATTTTTTTGTCTTTGGCTTTATTACATAGGTCTTGGTTTTGTTTGATTTTATATTTGTTTTTAACTATTCTTTTTATGGATGTGAAAGGTAAGCTTTTAGTAGTATTCTGAATTAAATTGGAGCCTTTTTTGGCAAGAAAATCAGCAGTGTCATTTCCAGCAATTCCACAATGTGCAGGTATCCATTGCAATTGAATTCTTTTCTGTAGTTTTTGGAGTTGTTGAATCATTTTGTAGCACTCTTTAATTTGTATTGACTTCATTTTGTGTGAATTTATTGCATATATTGCTGCCTTAGAATCAGAGAGTATGACCGCATTTTGAAATTTATTTATTCTGTATAGTAATTGTTGGAGTGAAATATGAATAGCCGTTACTTCTGCATCAAAATTTGTTGTGTGGTATCCTGCTGGTTGATAAAATGAAAATAATGCACATGTAATTCCTGATCCTGAGTTGTTATCAATAGTAGATCCATCTGTGTAGACATGTAACCATTCTTCTGGTGGATATCTCTTATTCACAACTTCTAATGCTAGAGCTTTTAGTACAAGTGTGGGAGTTTCAGATTTTGTAACTGGTTCTTCTAGATTTAGCTGAATGTTAATTGGTTCAAAAGTAAGAGGGTTATCTCTGATCAAAATATTTTCTTTAGATTTAGGAAGATTCAAATCTGTTTTTATTTCCATTACTTTGGACAAGAAACTTGTTTGTGTTTTCAACTTGCTTGGTTGTAACTGCCTTTTTTCCCATTTTGTTGTTGTTAATCGTAACATTTTCTCATGTTGTGTTATTGCCTGTTCCTCTAAAGTTAGACATATTGGAGGGTTCTGAGTTAGTGCTTGCATTGCTGCGATTGGAGTTGATTTTGCTGCGCCAGTTATAAGCCGTAAAGCCTGATTTTGGCATACTTCTAGGCGATTCAGGTTCGAGTTATTTGCTGTGATTATTACCTCCCCATTGTATAGTAGTATTGGCTTGATGAATGTTTTGTATGTGGTGTTCAGAGTCTGGCGATTACTACCCCACTTTGCTCCGGCTAATCTTTTTAAGATTGAGAATCTTTTCGTTGCTTTGTTTACTACTGCTTCAATATGTTTTCTCCATGATAATTTTGAATCAAAAATTGTTCCTAGATATTTTGTTTCATTTGTTTGTCTCAGATTTGTTTTCTTGAACTGTAGATTTAGTTTTGGGATTTTTTTCTTCAAGCTAAATATTTGAAACATTGTTTTGTCTGTATTAATGGCCATTAAATTGTTGTGGGTCCACTTTTCTAGTAGGTTAAGAGCCTTTTCCATAGATGATTTAGATTTTTCTATTTGTGAGGAAGATGTCCACATAATCATGTCATCTGCAAAAAGAGCTGTCTTTATTTCTGTGTTTGATATAGCTGGTGGGAGATCGTTGATGTAGATGTTGAACAGGGTTGTACTTAGTACTGCACCTTGAGGGAGGCCCATTTTATTTGTCGGAATTTGGAAGTACTGTCATTGTATTTTGTAGCACAGAAACGTTTTTGAAAGGAACTGGGTGATCCAGTTTAACATATTGTTTTGAATGCCTAGTTTTGTGAGTTTTTCAAGTAATTTATATCTCCATACTGAGTCATATGCTTTTTCAAAATCAATGAAAACTGTTAGCGTATCTTGATTTTTGTTGAAAGATTCTTTGGCATCTTGAGAAAGTTGAATTGTATTTTCTTTTGTAGATAGATGTTGCCTGAATCCTGTTTGTGCTGTTGTTAGTATGTTTTTACTTTCTAAGAACCAATTTAGTCTCGCTGAAATCATACGTTCTGCTGTTTTTGCAATGACACTTGTTAAAGAGATTGGTCTGTAATTATTTATATCATCAGCTGTCTTGTCTTTTTTTAAAATAGGGATAATTATTGCTTTTTTTCCACTCTGTGGGTACAGTAGAGGTCCATGATAGGTTAAATAATTTCAGTAGTGTATTCCTTCCCTTTTGGCCAAGATGTTTAAAAAATTCAACATGTATTTTATCTGGACCAGGAGATTTGTTGTCTTGTAACTCGTGTATTGCAGAATTTAGTTCCCATATGGTAAATTCTTTGCCGAATATATCATTCTTTTGTTCTTGATGCTTCTTAAAAGTCTTGAGATCTTTTTTAATTTGCCTTTGCTTCTTTTTAGCTTTAGGAGGGAGTTTGGGTTGAGAGCTGTAGTGTTTATTAAAAGCTTCAGCAATAGAGTTGTTGGAAGTAAGTGTTTTCCCATTAAATTTGAGTGGTTCTTTCTTTGTATCTCTCTGACTTGTGATTTTACTTATATATCTATATACTTTTTTTGAGTCTTTTCTGTAATCAGCTTTTTCAATAAATTCACTGAATGCATTTTTCTTTGCTGCATAGATTTCTTTTTTAAACTATGCTGCCTTTCTTCGCCATTCTTGTGTATCTATTTGGTTGTTGGACAATTCTGCTTTTCTTCTTGCTGTGTCCCTTTCTTCTTTTAACTTGGATAAGTCTGCGTTCCAAAAGGGTTTGTAATGTTTAGTTTTTCCTCTTGGGATCCAATTTTTTGCTGCTTCAAGAATTATGTTTGAGATGGTATTATTAAGTTTATCTGTAGATACTTCGTACTGAATTAGGTTTAATTTATGTTCAGTTTCTTCTGTAAATTTTTCCCAATTAGCTTTTCTAAAATTCCAAGAGTATTTTGTTTTTTGTTTACTGTTATTTTGTTTGTCCTGATGTATTATAGATGCAACAACTGCTCTATGTTCTGATCCTAGATCTTCAATGATTTCACGTGTAGTCTTATCTTTCAGGTCAGATGAAACTAACAGGAGATCTGGATTTGTACACTGGCCATTATAATGTATGTATGTAGGACAGTCATCATTCTTATAGATAAGTTCTAAAGTGTTTGAATTTAATAAATCTTCAATAGTTTTGCCACTAGGATTGTAGTCTTTGTATCCCCATTTAGGTGAATGGCCATTAAAATCACCAATCAGAATTGTTTTTGGATAAATATTAATTTTATCTAGACAGGGGTTGTTATTAGGTGGATTGTATATTCCATATATGTTGTAATGTGAATTTCCTTTCCAGATTTCAATTTGGATGATTTCTACTTTGTCTTATTGTTGCATTTCCTTTATAACTTTAGATTTTGATAAAATATTTGTTCTGACGCCTGCAAGAATTCCACTAGCTACTTGCCGTGCTTTGGGGAGGATATATTTGTTGAATCCAGGAAATTGAAAATATTTTAGTTGGTCTCTTGATACATTAGCTTCTTGTATGATAAATACATCTATCCCATTTTCCTCTATGATTGTTTGTAATTCGTTTTTTTTACTCTGTGTAAGTCCTCCTGTGTTCCATTGGAGAATTTTAAGGATGTTCTGTATATAAAGTAAGAGTCCATGTTTCGCACCCATATAATATAACTGGTAGAATAATAGTTTTATATATTTTCAGCTTAACGTTTTTTGAAAGGAGTTGGGACATCAAAAGTCTCTGCAATGCATAATAACATGCATTTCCAGAATTGAGCCTAAGTTTAATTTCTTTGTGCATCTCATTCCTATTTGTGATTATTGTTCCTAGGTATTTGAATTCAGCCACTTCCTCAAAATTTCCCTCATTTGTCATTAGCTGTCCATTTCCATTATATACTGAATTTCTACGTGTGACCATATATTTAGTTTTACTGATATTTACTTCCAGTCCTAATTTCTTAGTGTTACTCAATAGTGTGTGCGTGTTGGCCTTTAGTATCTCTTCGCTATCTGCCAATAGTACTACATCATCAGCATAAACTAACAGCTTATTAATACCATTGAGTTGTAAGCCTTCCTCATTCTCTAAAGATTTTTTGGCATTGCTCTAGTACAAAATTAAATAGTGGAGGAGATAGTGCATCTCCTTGCTTCAACCCATTCTGGATTTCAAAAGTGTCCAAAAACTGTTTGCCTACACGCACCCTTCTCTTTGTGACATTTAGACACTTTCGTATAAATCTAACTAACTTTTTAGGAATTCCAAAATCCAGCAGGATACTATATAACTTCTCCCTCTTAATTGAATCATATGCTTTATTGAAGTCTACATATAGTTGATGTACAGTACCATTATATTCCCATTTCTTTTCTAAAATCTGTCTTATACTAAAAATCTGATCAGTTGTAGACCTGTTTCTTCTAAATCCACATTGATGATCTCCTAGAATGTCATCAATATAGGGAGTAAGTCTGCTTACTAATATATTTGTTAGAATTTTGTACGAAGTTGAAAGTAATGAGATGCCCCTGTAGTTGTTGCAATCAGTTTTATCTCCTTTCTTATAAATTGGTACGATAATTGATTCCTTCCATTCATCTGGAAGAGCTTCTTTTTCCCAAATCATACTAAGGAACCAGCGTATCTTGTCCATCAATTTTTCTCTCCCTGATTTTATCAGTTCTGCTGGGATCTCATCTGAACCTGATGCTTTATACATCTTCAATTTTTCAATCGCCATTTCAACCTCTAATGCACTTGGCTCTGTGACTAGCATTTCTGCTGTCTGTAAATTTTCCTCCTCAATGTCCAGTTCTGTATGTACATTTAATAGCTGATTAAAGTAACTTTTCCATCTATTTAAATCTGGCCCATGTGCTAATTGCTGATGGGAGATTTGGATACATAATGGCCTTCTTGTTTTTTTCTTATTAAACCCTGATATTTTGCATAAACAAAAATAACAATCATTATGATTTTGTTATTCTCTGTAAACCATAGGAACACCAAATGGCAAAGGTAAACAGTCCTCGTTATAACATTGTCTTAAATTTTTGGAACAAGTTTTACACACTACATGGGGAGCAAAATTTTTGTCCTGATCTCCTAATTTCATTTTAAAATATGGTAGATACAAACTCTTGATGAACTGAGTAACTGCTACTTTATTACATAACACACACAGATATAGCAGAAATTGTTTGGGTTGTTCACACAGCTTCTTCTAGACTTGTCATTGTTACACACTCAGAAACTTGCTTTTACTTTGGAACACGGTCTCGGACTCAAGGTTTAAGCAAAGCTGAAAATGTGAGGAGTACACTAAGCCAATGTACAAAACGTGTGAAAATAAGTTATAACCTACCTACATAACTTAATAAGTTATATGAGATTTGCCTCTTAAATAGAAAACAAAAAAAAATTAACATAACTCTCTGGATCAGATTCTTACAATTTTAAAATGGGCAGTTTTTAAATTTTCACTTGTCGTCCACTAGGAAGTTTATAATTATAAAAATTATTGCAGAAATATTCCTGGTTTGTAATCAGTCAAGTGCAATTTGGCAAGTTTTATGTCTTCATTGCTATTAATGAGAAAATGTTTTGTTTGTATAGCTGCTTATTTCCTCTGCAGTTTTTCACTAGCAACTGATGTAATATAAGCAGGAGAGGGTTGTAGGATGAACCTACCCTCTGTTAAACGAAATAACAAACTAATAAGTATTAAAATAAGTTTTATAAAATTGTATAATATTTCAGACATTTACATATTTTAATACAGCATGCATATATGGCATACAAATGGTAAACCTCACACTCTCATTTTTTGTGTTAAAAATGGAATTGTACAAAATCTGTACATGATAAACAAAAACTAGTAACAGTTCCGTTATCAAGGGATTTGACTTGACTTATTTGCATTAAAGTATCTCGTGCAGCAAAATCTTCGCAGGCCTGTGTTATTAGTATCCGACTGAAATTTATCAAACATACTGATTCCATTGTTCTCCTGAAATATATAACATGTAATATTGCATGTTTGCTTACTGTTAGTAAAGCAATTTTAGAAAAGGCCACCAAGAGACTTACAACAATCGAATGACTATCAAGTAGTATATGTGGATCCTCAGTCAACACACTTAACACTGCATATAAAAGTTGCATTAAACCAATGCTCCTATATGGAAGTGAAGTGATAATTACGGCAAACCAGTGAAAACTAGAAGAACTTGAAATTTTACAGAACTAAGCCCTTAGACTTATAACTGGAGCAATCTGTATGATACTGATACTCCATTCCATTATCTTTAATGGATCAAGTATAATTATATTATATATTATCATAAACAATAGGAGCTAGATTTGCACAACTCGCCTCATATTTGTAGCTTTCTTGAAGACCTGGGTTTCAATGCTTTATCATCATTATCAATTCTTTCTAACTGTCGAATCAGTGGTTAGTGATCCTGTAGGTTGATTTCTGCTCCCTCTGTTGGCTGACCAATGAACTTCCAAATCATTTTTTTTTCTCTGGGAATTTCAGAGTTCATTATTTTCTTTTTATTTTTGTGGATCTATATTCTCTCCCATATTGTGAGTTCCTTAGATTTATCTAATCGTTTCAATAATTTGGCTTTTGTTTTGATTCACTGTTATTCTGACTTACTTACTTACTCACTGGCACTATCGAACCCGTAGGTTCATGGCCGCGCGGACATAAGCTCTCCATACATCCCTATCCTGAGCTAATGCTTTCCAATCATTCCCTGTATAATCTACTTCCCTCAAATCATTGTTAATGTTATTCTCCCACCTCATTCTTGGTCTACCAACTGGGCGTTTTCCCTCTGGCTTTCCTACAAGAAGCTTCCATGCAAGTCTTTCATTCCCCATACGTGCAACATGTTCTATAAAAATTCAATTTTCTGGCTCCTTTAAATATTAAATATCTTATCATTCTATGTTTTTATTATTAATTTAAGGCAAGATAGTCATTATCCAGGTCAAAAAATGCAAATTTCTTTTTTGTCTCAAATTAAAGAGCAATCTTTCCTGAACAGTTTGATATATATGACATATAAGTTCCGAAAATATTTGAAGTCCTGCCGAGCTTGATTTAAATCTCTGCGCCATCTTGCCACGCCCACTCAGGTTGGCAAATGACAAGTCTGACTTTTCCTACCCCGTGGAAGTGAGTATATACACACATATATATATATATATATATTTTGCTTGTGGCTACTCTGAGTGATTGAGTGATAACTCTAGCGTGTACAGGAACAAAGGAAGCCATGACTGCATGCTGCTAGCGGCTCATTTTCTTTGAAAAACGTGTTTGTATACAGTCTCTGTTTGTGGCTCGTTTTTTTGTGAATTATTGCCAGTATTATACATTTGAATAGTGTATAAACTATGGTAAGGCACAGGAAATTTAATAAACATAAATTTAGGGGTAATCAGTTGCTAAAAACGAAGGAAAATAACTTGGAAAATGGTACCAACACACCACGTGAGCAACCTAACCTGGTCAACTCTACTCCGCAAAGTGCTTCCAGGAAAAAAATAACTTATTTGTTCAATAATAGTGAGGAAGAGAATGAAACGTCTGCATTAAATCAGGGAAACATCATAATTAATTCGTCAGAACTGTCCAGTTTTATAAACAAAAGTGTTGTTTTGTTCACAGTGTCGTAATACTGTAAATATTACTGAAAATCTGGTAGTAGAAGAGGTGTAAGTCTTGTAAATATGAAACCTCTACAATGTCCTCACAGGTAATACAAGAAAAATACTACAATGTCCTCACAGGTAAATACAAGAAAAATATATACTATCAACCTTAGATTTACTTATGCAATGAGATGTATCGGCAAGGGAAGACAAGCTGCTCTACATTTTGTGCTGTGATGGACCTCCCTCCCCCACCTGTATGTTTTGATAGGTACAATGCAGTAATTTTGAAAAGTTTAGAAGAAGTTGCAGAAGGTTCTATGTTAAATGCTGCTAGGGAAACCAAAGAAATGGAAGGTAGTGCAGATACCACTGTAGGGGATCGTGGCAAAAAAGAGGTCATTCATCCCTGCACGATGTTGTGACTGCAACTTCATTTCTATCTGGGAAGGTTCTGGATGTGGTTTGTTTTAGTAAGTACTGCACTGGCTGTAATAAAGGTGGAGAACGCAAGTGTGTGAAAAATTTCAATTCCTATAGTGGAGGGATGGAAGTTGAAGGAGCCATACAACTGTGTAGTAGATCTGAACTAACAAGGGGTCTACGTTATGTTGGAGATGGTGACTCCAAAGGATTCCATGCTGTCTCAGAAGCAAAGCCCTATGGAAATGATGTTCAGCTTGAAAAACTTGAATGTATAGGCCATGTTCAGAAGAGAATGGGCAGGCAATTGAGACAGATATGTAAAGAGGCAAAAGGTGTAGGACTTACCGATGGAAAGCCTATAAATGGACGTGGTCGCCTTACCCATGGTGAAATAGATAAGCTGCAGAACTATTATAGAATGGCAAATAGAGCCAATGTAAATAATCTCGTTAACATGAAAAGAGCAGTGTGGGCTACATTTTTCCACAAGTACTCAGTGATGACAGCAATAATCATGGTTTGTGTCCCAAGGGTCCAGTGTCCTGGTGCGGTTATCAGCGATCAGTCACAGAATATCAACACAAACACTCTCTACCAGCTGCTGTACTTGAAAAAATTAAACCTATATACAAGAAACTGTCTGATGAAAACCTACTGAGAAGATGTCTGCATGGAAAGACTCAGAGTCTTTCAACAGCTGTATATGGCAGAAGGTTCCAAAAACTGTGTTTGTGGGTGCCAAAACAATACAAATTGGTGTATTGGACTCTGTCATATGCTTCAATGATGGGTGTTACAGTAGACTTCATGCGATGAAAGTTATAGACATTGTGGCAGGGGAAAACATGAAGAAAGGACTGAAAGACTTGGATGTTGAACGTGTCGCCAAAGTGGACAGAGCTGTAGACAGCTTGAATAAGGAGGCAAGAATGAAGACTAGAGGGCAGAAGAGGAAGAAGAAGATACAGAAGCAGAGGGGGATGAAAGTTATGGTGCTGGAAAATTCTAAATGTGAATTTTTAAGGTTAGAGCATGTAATTAATTTTCTTTTCTTTTTTTCTCCAAAAGTTACATTTTTCATTTTATTGGTACAGTTTTCTCAAAAACCATTTAACCTAGGGTCATGAAATTTTCAGAGCATCTTAACAGGTGTATGTTTGTATGAACCATGCAAGATTGTAAATAAATTTTAGAAAACATTCATATTATTTAATTTTTTACATATATAATAAGTCATTAATTTATTGATGCATACTAACTAGAGCCATACGACCATATTAAAGTAATACTGCATGGTTACATACAGTGATGATGAGCAGTTACAATTTCATTGCCATCAGAATTGCAGGATATGAGTAAAGTGTACCAATGTAAGGCAATGTAACGTCACATTTTAAAAAATCTTTAAATTAAAAAAAAAAAATTCCTTCTTCATAACAAAGTGTATGTTAATCATTCTGGGCTAAATCCAAAGCAGGAACCCCCCAGATATACGTTAAAAATTTTCAGTGTGATATCATTAAAAGGACATAATATATGACCACCTATTTGGGACAAATCTTTCATGTACTATTACAGCTGTCTTTCCTTAATACATGTCACTGAAGGACAAATTATATTTCAGAGAAAGCCAAAGGTCCTGGTTTCAAACCCTGATCTGAGCATATAATTTTTCTCTTCAAATATCATTATCATTGTTGTTATCAGTATTATTTATTTTAATAATTCAATTGTTTTACACACAAATATGTGTTTTATACTCTTTCAGATGTAGTTTGTAACTCTAAAGTTATAAATAAACTGTACTACTGTCAAAATTATTTGCTCTCTACTTATATAGACCTGCATGTCACAAAAGGATGTCTATTGAAGATGCTTGTAATGTTACTGTAACAAGGTTCTATGGTAAGAGGAGGGAACTGTATTTCTATGCAGATATATATTTTCAGATCTTCTATGGCCCAATACAACATAGAGATATCTAATGAGATTATGGATGTTCATGGTTATTTTTTTACACGCTTTATATTAGCTTGACCTGTATCTATCTATCTATGTAACGGAATCTTTCAATGCGATTTTCACCCACTTAAAATCATTGGATCGACTTGAAACTTTGTATACTTGTAGAGGACCCGTGACAATACAATAATTTCATATTTATTTTCTAAAATCCTGGCCATAATCATCAGAAAAACAAAAAAAAGTGTTTTTGTATCAATGTAACAGAATCTTTCAACACGATTTTCACCCACTTAGAAACATTGGATCGACTTGAAACTTTGTATACGTGTAGAGGACCCGTGACAATACAATAATTTCATATTTTGTTTCTAAAATCCTGGCCAGAATCATTCGAAAATCAAAAAAATGAAAACTGGTATAATAGGTTACAGACTTGTCGAGTTTTTAGTCAATCCTTGTAAGAGCTCAGTTGGTAGAGCAGTGAACTCTTAGTGGTATATAATTTCAGTAATCCATACGTCGCTGGTTCAAATCTGGCTGGGAGGGTTTTTTTATAGAAGAGTATTACTTTTAGGTCATACTACAATAGTATCGAATTTAAAGATATTTACATTTTTATCTTATTCTGTAAAATATTAAAACTAAAAAATAAAAAATAAATAATGGTTTTAAAAAACTAAAAGAACACGCTTTGTTAGAAAACTAAAAAATGAAAAATAATTTTAATTTCCAATACGCTTGGGATAAAATAAAATGGTCAACAAAAAAATCATCTCCAACACATATAGAATAAAAATTAGAGTTATCAACGAAAATAAAATAATTTTACCATCAAAAGCGTGGGGTGCTTTTTATGATTTTTACATTTTTCTTCTTAGAGAGCTTACTTTTACCAATATCTGTTTATTATCAAATATATTAATTGATATAGAGCACCCCATGCTTTTGATGGTAAAATTATTTTCTTTTTGTTGATAACTCTAATTTTATTCTATATGTGTTGGAGATGATTTTTTTGTTGACCACTTTATTTTATCCCAAGCGTATTGGAAATTAAAATTATTTTTCATTTTTTAGTTTTCTAACAAAGCGTGTTCTTTTAGTTTTTTAAAACTATTATTTATTTTAAGTTACTCTCAATTTTTGACAGAAACATTTTCTCAACCAACATTTGAATGTGATATCACCTTTCATCTCAATAATGGAAAGCAATCTGCTGAATTAATTACAATCTCCTTGTTGCAGTGCCAAAAAATGTTAGCATGCAAGGATGAGGATTGCATTTACTCTGCTGGAAGTGTGGAAGTAGAAGAACGTTCAACTACCTTGCAAGGACTTAAACCACATGCTCAATACATGATCAGTATAGCTGCAAAGTCTGTTATGTATGGTCCTGCTGTGCAGATTTTAGCAACAACACAAACATCAGGTATAAAGTGCTTCTTTTTCATGTTTAGTTTTGTAGCACTCACTGATGTTCACAAGCCAATATGTTTATTAGTGCAAGGTGCTGTGTATCTGTGATGTTTCTATGTAAACAATTGTTATGAGTTTTAAAATACAAATAGGAAGTAACATTAAGAGGTTTTTTTAATAATTAAAACATTTTGTCTTTTCATTCTTACCTCTAGGATAGTAGGAGGTAAGAATGAACAGACAAAATGTTTTAATTGTTAATTGTTATGAGTATTTTCAAACCCAGCTTCCAGAATTTGTACATTCCAAGCTGAATATTTTCTGTATCATACCATCACAAGATCTTTAGTACTCATTAAGTTTGTTTATGGAGTGTGGGAATTCAAACTTCATAAACAGGAGTCAGGCATTGTGTAGGTGACAAGTTACCATTTATTATTTACCAAACAAACAAGACAACACAATTCTACTTATAACTGCTGAACAGATGTACTTGACACTAACATATAATCATGCTTGCAATGTTTAGTCAATCTTGGCTGTTCCATATTCATATTATCTGGTGTCCAACTCTCTTCTGCAACAAATAAATTGGCAATGTTCTTAAACATATATGAAATCTTAATTTATTTTCTTATGAAACATACTTATATTTCATCTATAACTTCCGTTAGCAACCAACTCAATTTATTTAGACTTGAGAAACGTTTGGAATCTGCTAAGTTATTAATACAATTTCCTGTTAATCAGTTACCTGCAAATTTGATTAGATATTGTTACGCGGGGACATTTAAGCCCCGCCGTAACGATAGCGTACAAGATCTCTATAGTTTAAGTGGTCTTTGGCCCGAGCGGTTGGCCTTGGTTTTGGAGGATGAATTCCACATTTAAACACTTTAAAACAAAAAATGATTATGATTTATTTAAATGAAACATAAAGCAATATTATAACCAAAACATATAAAAATATTAGATCAACAACATGTAAAACAACTTATTAAAATCAGCTAAAATCGCCATATTGTCAAGCGTCAAAATACTAAAACTGATAAAATTCAGAGAGAGAAAACAATCATTTAAGAGAATCAACTTTGTTCATTATTCTAAGTTCTTTGGACCATTTGGTCCTTTAATTAGATCTATGTATAAAAAAATGACCATTTAAAAGAATGATAATAAAAAGATAAAATATTCATATTACCCATGTAGAGCTGCACTCCTCCGCAGGGGGACCGCGTTCGGTCCCCGCCGCCGTTCTGACTTCGTTAAAAAATCGCGAATATTTATATGATAAATTTTAAGTTTCTAATCGGGGGAAATTTGGGTGGAAAGTACATGATCTAGTTCGAAACCTTCATCTATGTCAAAATGGAAAACTTTGTTCCACTTTCACTTCTTGCAACTCACATTACTCTTATCTAATGTGGTCATCTTTCTGACTAAAATAATTCTGGAATCTTGTGACATGGTTTTGATCCAGGATATGAACCATTATAGATTTTTACTTGCGTTTTTTTATATTATATGAGTATGACTAATTTGTATTTAAATGCGGTTATTTATTCCCTATTTTCTGATATAATACACATGTATATGAGTCTATCCTTTATCGGCTTTTTATAGTTTTTTATTATTATGGCAGTTAGGCCCTAGTGTAGGCATAACAGATATTCACAGTAATTCATGTGAAACATTTAGTCATAACAAGTTATGATACAAAACTGATATTGTGTAAGAGCTAGAAAGACAAAACAATTAATATTCTACCTCAGATCTCTCAACCCCTCATTGGAGTCAGGTGACTTTCAACAGTTGAAAGGAAAACTCCTCAGTAAGGATATGATTCACCATTTTGTGTCATGTGAAATAGCAAATAGATTCTATTTAGGATTATTACCAAATGAGTTATATGTATTTTGAATAACAAGTAAAGAACAGCATGCATTCTTGGGCAGAAGATTAACCATTCATCTGATATTTTGTATTTGACCAATTATTGAAATATATTGGGAATTTGATTTGAAGATTTGGAGAAGGCATGCAATTCTGTATATATATATAATCTGGACTGCATTTCCAAAATTAGAAGTTTAATGGAAAATAAACAGAAATAATAAGAAAGATGTACCAAAGTACAAAAACCTGTGTGAGACATCTTATGTACTCGTATTAATGAAATGTTGTCAACCAAAACAGGAAGTGCCTAGTCTCTCATCCTTTTTAATGTGGTAAACAAACTGGAAAGCCTCTGAAATATGTATTTTAATTCTCCACACAACTCATCCTTGATATTTTCATCCTTATATTCTGTAGGAAATGCACATTTTACAAATTGCAAAAGCAAGTTAACCATTAGAATCACATAAGAAACTTTATCACTTACAAACATATTAACTCTGACAATTAAGAAAATCCTCCTTCAGATTAATAATCTTGTTCTGAATTCAGGTCTCATTGCTCCTCCAACCTCACATTTTCATCTCATTCCTTTGATAATGTTTCTAGTGCCCCACTACTATATAATGTGCTAACATTCCATTTTCTTGGGAACAAGTGTATATGTTTAACCGTTTAGGTGCCATGGGCTGATTAGATCGGCTCTGATGCTTCTGTCCATTACCTGCCAGACAATATAATTAAACTACTTGCAAAGCCAATCACATTGGCAGATGCAATTTAAATCTCTGACACAAGAGATTTTACCAGTGGCATGCAGAGGGTTAAGCCTTTGTCATTGATTCCCTAAAATATTTCCCTTCTGGAGAGACGAATGAGAGACTTGCTATTGAAGAAATATTTTAGGACTTAAAAAAATATTTTAAGTCCTAAAATATTTCTTCAATAGCACCCATATCCTTATTTCTTTACTTATGTATTTTATCGTGAAATATAGTCTGTATTTCTATCAAGGTATCTCCTCTTTAGTCTGCCTTATCATCTTCTGTCTAGCAGCAATGCTACTGCCAGAATAGCATGCAAGTCCTTCCACACAAACAGATAAAAATACTATTATTTTTTAATACTCTAGTGATTAAAATTAGAAATGTAAAATTTAAGGAGAAATACAATTGATATGAAAATGCAAAAACATGTGGATGATATTGTAGTGTGAAAAACTAGATAAAAATTAATACGAAGAATATTATCCATTAATGTAAACTGATGTCTATTTTACATCATTTGAATCTTAACTCTTCTTGGTGAGTTTTGATGTGGATTGAAAGAAAAATTAAATCTAGAAGAAATGTTTAACCTTGTGAATGATAGGATACAGATGACATACCTATGCCCGGATGCAGCCAGCACCATAGATGTACTCTTCACAAACTTTGAAGGATATCGAATTAAGTCACAAATTGTCAAAGAAGAGCCTGTGAAGAAACATCTATAAGTGGTAACCACATGTGAATTGAAAAAAGAACACCTTATACAGATCTCATAGACCAACAAAGTATCAATGAAACAAAAATTACAGATCACAGGGGAAACGTAGACGAGGCAGCACGCCAGACAGAAAGGGTAATAAGTCAAGCAGCAGAATCAAAAATCAACAGACCAATAAAGGATAATTTTCAAAAAGAAGCAGAGAAGAAACTTAACCCGTCAGCATGGAGCGACGTGACATGTACGCAGGTTGAATTCTTCACCAAATGCGGAGCGACGTGACGTGTACGCTAGCTACACGCACTGCTTTAAACTGTTATTATGATCTTTGTGTTTAAATTAACTATCTACCGTTTATATAAATTTTATGTAGAGACTTCAAAGTTTATATTAGTGCATATATTAATCGATGACGGCCCTGAGTTACAAGTTAAAATAATTTTATATTTGCATTTATTCTTGCAGCCTCTGACATTTTTCTTATATTTATAACTTGATAAAGAATTTCTTAGAAAAATAAATTCGCCTTTTTTTTTGTAGATTAGCTTCTCTATCAAATTGAATCTATTTTGAAATCTCTTCATTTTAATAATAATGTCGCAAAATTCAATACATATAAAGACCCAACAAATTTATTTCCGATTTACGCTATAGAAAAGGCGACAACAGTAAATTTCATATATATATATATATATATATATATATATATTTGAATTGACAATATCCCTACATTATGGAAATGTAGTCAGTCTACTATTCACTCAGTATCTAAAAGGTAAAGTGGTCCACTTAGGAGCTCCTTGGGATATTAGGAGGTTAAGGCTCTCACTTTTTCTAGACTATCGGTACTTGATGTAAGCTGGGTATTTATCTCTATCTGACGGCCCATAACAAGGATCTGATACTTATTTCAGTTAGAGGCTGAGTCAACCCCGGGGTCACAGTGCCTCCTGAAGGTTTGGTTCAGTTTAAAAATTCTAGTCCATCGGGACTTGAACCCTCAATCTTCTGGCATGTAGCATGTTGATCTTTCATGTCCACGCCTCCGGTGAAGCTATTATAGTCATATATCATCAACTGGTTTCAACTTGGAAACCAGAAGAAAGACATTGAAATTTAGGGTTGATGAAAGTCTTTTAGCACAACAGGTCTCATGTGTAGAAAGACAATTTTTTGAAGGCACACAACCTAAAATAATATTTCCAAAGTGTTAGAAAGACACATTTGGAGAAGGCTGCCCCTCCCCCTACAAGAAAGAAGGTCAACGCATAAAAGCAATGTGTTTGTAATAAATATGAACAAAGTAAACACAAGGGGAAAAAAAAAATACTCTTATTGTTGGTGCCCCAGCTAGTTTACGCTTTGAAGATTTATCACACCAATTTTTGAAGTTCATTCTGTTTTTTTTTTGAAGGCCCTTCTCTTTGTGTAAATATTTCATTGTGTTGTTAGGTAGAGACGGTTCTCTGAATTCTTCAAAGAATTCCTAGTGGAATTCACTGTGCTACTTATGTGAGAAACTTACAAAGAAGACCTACTTTAACTGTGGCACAACAATCATAAATAAGTCTGCATATGCAGAGATGTTACGTGAGAACCGTAACAAATTCAATTAATTAAATATTGAGGGTTCACCATAAACAAATTGCAAAAACATTTACATTACTGACGATATTTCCATTTAAATGTGATATTGGAATACTGGCACTGAACGGCTGAGTTTAAATACCCTTGATTTTTCCTCCCACATTGCTGTATTGCCAGCCATTTAACTCCACCTGCTCTGAAGGGTTAATAGAAGATGCAGAAGCCAAACCATACATGGCACTCCTACCAAGAAATCCTAAATACCCAAGAAACATTCTGATGGAAATATGTGAAACCGACCTAATGGCAGTTCTGCAAAACAAGGAGATTTGATTCACGCCAAAATCAGCAAATGACATCACAGAAGTCCCAGAGCTGTTCACAGAAGCTTAGGTAATGTCAGCCATAAAGGCAACAAAGAATAAGAAGGCATGTAGTCCAGACCTCATATACAACGAGCATCTGAAAGACTCCATCAAAAAGCTTTGAAAATGCATAACTGCTCTATTTAACACTTGCTAACAACAGGGCAATATACCAGAATCATGGAAAAAGGTCATAGTAAAATTGTTCTACAAAGGAAGGGAGATAGCAGTGACTTGAACTCATATATAGGGTTTGCTCTAGAGTCAGCATTACTACCGTAAAACTACTAAACAGGCTACTGTGTGACTGCAGAACAAAGGTAGTGGAATCACAAATACCAGAAGAACAATTTGGCTTCTAAAAAGGGCAGATCAGCAACGTAGACTATCAGTTGTTTGCAAAAAGATGAAGCTCTAAAGTCACCAGGAGGAAACTGTATGCTGCCATTTTGGACAACTCTAAGGCCTTCGACAATCTAAACAGACAGATACCAATTGACAAGCTAGAAGAAATCTTAGGAGTAAACAACTGCGAACTGAAACTCGTCAGAAATCTGCTAAGCAACAACCACATGAAGATATCAAATAACATCACCAATCCAAAGAAATACAACAGACTAATGGGGTTCTACAAAGAGACTCTCTCAGCCCAATCTTAATCACCATGACCACACCTGATGTCATTAGAGAAATCCAAGAAAACATAAACGTTCACCTTTATGCAAGTGACTTGATTTTGACATCCAAAAGTTCTTGGACTTACAGAGAGCTTTTGACAATGTGGTGGACTGGGCAGAAAGAAATGACCTACCCTCAATGAGACAAAGACAGAAAGGGTAATAAGTCAAGCAGCAAATCAACTGATAAAACCTGACATCATTAAAGCAATTCAAATACCTACGAGTAACAATGAAGATGACAGGGACAACATTCACAGCACATATTAAGGACAGTGTGACCGCCGCAACCAGAGCAGTTAGTGGCATAAGGCGTCTCTGGAAGAAGTCAATACAGACTGCATTGTTGCCAGAACCTGGTAGATCTAGAAAAGATCAAGAGCACATTCCTGGCTTATTGAAGCTCACACCACATGATTAGCATATGTGATGACAGGAGAGTCACTACTGGTTGAGGACTTGAGATTGCAGCTCCTACTGCAACCCACCCCAGTTACAAGAAGCTATTACGAGACATGCAAAGGAAACGGAAAAAAAATATGGGATGACTTATTGCACGGACGCGATGATACACAGACTGCATGAAACCCTTATACGTCCTACACCATGCAGAAACTAGACTATGCATACACAGTTTCCACTTCAGAATATGCAAAACTATGAGATATCACTTACCGGAAATGAATGCAAGTGCAAGTGGTGCAGGAAAAAGTGTGAAAGATACCATGCCATACAGTGTGAGAAATTGGTCCAATTGCATGCCGAATGACAGTGTTATATACTGATGCATATTTTGTTCTCTGACCAGTCTCATGTGTTAGTGGTCAGTGTTTCTGACTACAGTTCATGAGGTCCCAGGTTCAATTCCCGGTCAGACCATAGGAATTTTTTCTTAAAGGGAATTATTCCTGTGGTTGTCCATGGTCTGGAATTTAGATTAAGAACTCTCTTGGCGTTTCATTATCATTTATCACCCATCATATCATCGGGGTAACGTAACTCCACCTTCAGGGTGCCCTAACCTAAGAAATCGATTACAATTCTGCCAAAGCCAGGAGAGAAAAGCAGAAATGTCATAAGAGACAACCTGGTGGCATTAGACAAAAAAAAATTGTTCTCTATACAATATTATTATTATTAGAATAGATGTTGCTGAGAGGATGATGACGACAAAATAGATAACATTTACTTTCAAATTTACAAGAAATGTAATTCTACTGAAAAGTATGTTACATTTTCAGTGTTTTTAAATTCAAGTAAACAGCATCACATTAAATTAGATTAACTTCTTGGTTAAATTTATCTATGTTTCTAAATGTTAAAACTATTGTTTTTTTATTGTTAATCAGAATTCTCCTCAACACAGAGGTTGTCTCTGATCGAACAATATCAAAATATAAAATAGGTTAAAATATTGATATCTAAAATACACAAAGTGAGATACTACTTTTCAGGTCTCTACACTGTTCACGATGTTACACTATTTGTCTCTATCTTGTACATCATCCTCCACTCACTCACTCACTCACTGCCACTATTGAACCCATAGGTTCATGGCCGCGCGGACATACGCTCTCCATACATCCCTATCCTGAGCTAATACTTTCCAATCATTCCCTGTATAATCTACTTCCCTCAAATCATAGTTAATGTTATTATCCCACCTCATTCTTGGTCTACCAACTGGGCGTTTTCCCTCTGGCTTTCCTACAAGAAGCTTCCATGCAAGTTTTTCATTCCCCATACGTGCAACATGTCCTCCCCATCGCAGTCTATGAGACTTAACTGTTCTTATTATATCTGGCTTCCTATAAAGACCATGTAGTTCATTGTTATGTAGTCTTCTCCATTCACCTGTTTGTTCATCTCTCTTTGGTCCAAAAATTTTCCTAAGTACTTTATTCTCAAATACTTGTAATCTCCTTTCCTCCCTTAAAGTAAGAGTCCACGTTTCGCACCCATATAATATAACTGGTAGAATAATAGTTTTATATATTTTCAGTTTAATGTTTTTTGAAAGGAGTTGGGATATCAAGAGTCTCTGCAATGCATAATAGCAGAATTAAGCCTATGTTTAATTTAATTATATTATTTTTGGTCTGGACATCTTACCTCAATATTAATGTTGATTTGTTCTTGGACATGTTTCAAAACAATTCTGTTTTATCGTCAGCTTTCCCAGACTGGTTTTATTTATGTTGCATTATGTTGCACCACCTGGATGTCGATGTCAGCTCCATCCTGTGGTTGGTCAAAGAACCTCCAAACAAGGTCACCCTCCATCGGAATATCAAAATTCATAACTCTGTTTCTGTTCTTCTGAATATAAATTTTTTCCCAAATAGTCAGCTCTTTTGTATTTTCTAACTGTTTTAATAATTTAGTGTCTGAATTTATATTATGTTTTTCAGACCAAACATGAGCAGCAACTGCAGATTTTTCAATTTCTCCATTTTTAATATTTCTTATGTGTTCTTTGGTTCTAATTTTTAGGTTTCTTTTTGTTTTCCCTATATATATCTTTTCACAACCCATGCATTCAATTTGATATATTCCAGACTTTTTATTTTTATCAGTTTTTTCATTTTTGTTGGTTTTTATTATAATATAATTAAAATAACCTCAAAATATAACTTCCTAAAATTAAATATATATGTTTAATTTCTTTGTGCATCTCATTCCTATTTGTGATTATTGTTCCTAAGTATTTGAATTCAGCCACTTCCTCAAAATTTTCCTCATTTGTCATTAGCTGCCCATTTCCATTATATAATGAATTTCTACGCGTGGCCATATATTTAGTTTTATTGATATTTACTTCCAGTCCTAATTTCTTAGTGTTACTCAGTAATGTGTGCATGTTGTCCTTTAGTATCTCCTCGCTATCAGCCAATAATACTACATCATCAGCATAAACTAACAGCTTATTAATACCATTGAGTTGTAAGCCTTCCTCATTCTCTAATGATTTAATGGCATGCTCTAGTACAAAATTAAATAGTAGAGGAGATAGTGCATCTCCTTGCTTTAACCCATTCTGGATTTCAAAAGTATCCAAAAACTGTTTGCCTACACGCACCCAACTCTTTGTGCCATTTAGACACATTCGTATAAGTCTAACTAACTTTTTAGGAATTCCAAACTCCAGCAGGATACTACATAACTTCTCCCTCTTAATTGAATCATATGCTATTTTGAAGTCAACATATAGTTGATGTACAGACCATTATATTTCCCATTTCTTTTCTAAAATCTGTCTGATACTAAAAATCTGATCTGTTGTAGACCTGTTTCTTCTAAATGCACATTGATGATCTCCTAGAATGTCATCAATATAGGGAGTAAGTCTGCTTACTAATATATTTGTTAGAATTTTGTACAAAGTTGGAAGTAATGAGATGCCCCTGTAGTTGTTTCAATCAGTTTTATCTCCTTTCTTATAAATTGGTACGATAATTGATTCCTTCCATTCATCTGGAAGAGCTTCTTTTTCCCAAATCATACTAAACAACCAGCGTATCTTGTCCATCAATTCTCCCCCTGATTTTATCAGTTCTACTGGGATCTCATCCGAACTTGATG
Source organism: Diploptera punctata (assembly GCA_030220185.1). Lineage (NCBI taxonomy): Eukaryota > Metazoa > Arthropoda > Insecta > Blattodea > Blaberidae > Diploptera > Diploptera punctata. The sequence continues at coordinate 55,208 of JASPKZ010008014.1, forward strand.
CTTTATACATCTTCAATTTTTCTATTGCCATTTCAACCTCTAATGCACTTGGTTCTGCGACTAGCATTTCTGCTGTCTGTAAATTATCCTCCTCAATGTCCTGTTCTGTATGTACATTTAATAGCTGATTAAGGTAACTTTTCCATCTATTTAATATACTCCTGGAATCTGCAATCATATCCCCATTTTAATTCCGAATTATGTTTGTTCTAGCATGAAACCCTTTCTTCTCTATCCTAATTCCCTGATATAATTTTCTAATGTTCCTGTTTTTTGCATTCATTTCAAGATCATTAATCTTCTCTCTCAAATATTCCCTCTTTTTACTCTTTAGTAACTTGTTTCCCGTCTAATACTACTCAATTGCTCTAAATTTACCTCATTAGGCTCGTGTAACCATTTCAATTTTGTTAGATTTCTTTTCTTTACAATGTCGGCACTTTACTCATCAAACCATTTCTTGTTTACCTCTTTTTTAAACAACCAATGCTTTCTGATGCTGACAATTTAATAGTATCTCTTATAGCCTCCCATTCTTTATTTATATCAGTTTCTTCTTCGTTTGCCACATTGTCAACTGAAGATTCCAGTACTTCAAATCTATTAGCAATTTTGATTTGGTGTTCTTGCCGCATTTCATCATTTTTCAAGTTTTTTAATTCAAATTTTACAGAATCATCTTTGGTGCTTGTTCCTCTCATAAGCGATAGCCGTTGTCTGATTTTCACTCTGACCAGATGATGATCCGAATTGCAATCTGTCCCTCTAACTGATCTAACATCGATGATGCTTCTGTGCCAGCATTTATCCACTAATACATGATCTATCTGGTTCCGAGTTTCTCCATCTGTGGACATCCAGGTGTATTTATGAATATCCTTATGCTGAAATATTGTGGTCTTAACAATGAGATTCTTTGATGTGGTAAAATGTGGCTAATCTAACCCCGTTGTCGTTACTATCTTCATGGAGACTGAATTTGCCTATTGTTGGTTTGAATATATCTTCCTGCCCCACTTTTGCATTAAAGTCTCCTAAGACAATTTTCATATGATATCGTGAAAGGCTATCAAATAAGCATTCTAATTCTTCATAGAACTCATCCTTGATCTTGTCATCTTTATCTTCTGTGGGAGCATGTACATTTACAATTATAAAATCATGTCGTTTACCCTTTAGAATTATGTATGATATCCTATCACTAACAAACTAAATATCTTGGATAGCGGATAGGATCCTCCTTCTGACTAAAAAACCTGTTCCAAATGCAGGTCTTTCTGAACCCCCGTAGTATAATGCAAAGCTTTCTGATTCCTGACTACCTTCTCCTGGCCACCTAACTTCCTGTAAAGCGACTATGTCCAAGGGTGATTTATCTAAATCCTGCATTAATATCTGTAGTGCCCCGCTATTGTATAAAGTCCTAACATTCCATGTTCCTAGGAACATGTCCCTGTGTTTGAGTCTTTGGCATGTGTGCCCTGAAATAGTCTCTGCCCGGAGAACTGGGGGAGTATTTGACCTCTGGAAAATTTTACCCCAGTTGAACCCATGTGCGCATTTCTTGACGGTTGTATTTTTACGGTGAAAGATCGTCACTCTTTCAACCAAGGACATCATCCTCCACGACACCAAATCTTTTCCCCCATGACACCAAATCTTTCCATTGACATACGCATATTCTGTATCCAGGTAGTAGTAGGTTGTCTTCTTCCTCTTCTTCTTCTAATCTTCCATTCTTTTACAATTCTGGATATTATTCCTTCTCCCATTCTATATACTTGTCCATACCAATGTAGTTTTTTCTTTCAATAGTGAAGATAATTTTTTCTTCCACTTCCATAACATGTAATATTTCTGTGTTTCTTATTTTATCTTTCCTGGATATTCTGGTTGATCATCTCCAGAAGTCCATTTCCAGTGCATTCAGTTTATTAACATATTTTATGTTTAGCATCCATATCTCTATTCTATACAAGACTAGTTTAGAATATTTTCTTTATTGTACTCTTTATTATATTCCTACTGCACAAAACTGATTTCAGCATTCCAATCACTTTCTTCCCATTAATTGTCTTTTGATTAATATCCATGTTCGATGTACCCCATATTTCCAACATTGAGCCCAGATATAAAAAATGTTGGACTTTATAATATTTTTTCTTTGTTCATTAAATATTCTGGTTCATCATCTTTAGTCTGCAATTTTGGTATACCATTGATAATTGATGACATATATATTTAGCATCTCCATATTGTGCTAGTCCACCGCTGTGGTCTCGAGGTAGCATGCTGCCTTGTTATGCAGTGGGCCGGGTTTGATTCCTGGTCGGGACAGGCTCCTGGGTGAGGTTTTTTCAGAGTTTTCTTCACCTGTAAGACAAATGTCAGGAAGCTTAGGACCTAACGGTCCCCAAAAATCATTCGGCTATCATCATCATCATCCTTATCATTATCATCATCCTTCACCAGTGTGTAAAACAATGGGAAACTACCACATCTATCATTCTCTAGTAAATCTGCAAAACATAGCATGAAAATGCTATGATTATAGTGAAAGACCTGCCCTCAGGCAGAATTACTATGGATGGATGGATATTGTGCTATGACCACTTGGTCATCTGCGAACAACAGGTTATATAAATGTATTTCTCTTGTTATCTTTAGTCCCAATCTTCTACTTTTTTTGACCATATGCATAGACTGATGTCTATATAAATTTGAAAAGTGTTGGTGGCATGGGACATCCTTGATGTAATCCTTTGCTTGTTCTAAATTTTTTTTAGATTTTTTTCCCTATTTTTATTTTACACACATTGTTTCTGTATATTTGTTGTATTATTTGAATCAGGGAATGATTTATGTTGGCCATTAAAGTCTTCTAAAGCTGTTTTCTTGTTATAGAATCATATGTTTTTTTTTTTCAAAGTCAGTGAAACACTAATCCTATATTTTTCTCTTTCTATTACATTTCTCCAAAACTTGTCCCAATGTAAAAAATATGATCTGTATAAGATCTTCATGTTGTAAATCCACATTGTTCTTCTTGAGATTCAAATGACTTCAGTTTCTTTTTAACAATTTTTCCCAAAATTTGTATAATTGAATTCAAAACACTTATTCCTTGGTAATTATTTTTATTTTCTTTATCACTTTTTTTTAATCATATGTCCTGACTTCATATCTTATCTTATTCAAAAGTTCTTTTATTAATTTTATAATCTTATGATCACCAAATTTATTAATTCTAAATTAATATGTCCAGTCCAGGTATTTTCCATTTTATCCACATATTAATGCTTTTTCCACTTCATCTTCCGATATTTGTATTTCAGCTCCTATAAACGCACTTTATGAATTAATTATTTAGTTTTCTGTAGAGCTATTGTTAAGAGGGAAATAAGAAAGAGACATAGGAAAACATGGTTAAATTTTGTTACACATTTAGAATCAGACTTGCATAAGTTCCAACCTAATGTCTTCAAAATATTAAAACATTTGAATAAAGATATTAAAGAATCTACCAAAATTAATTGCGGAGTAACAAAAGAAGATTTTTTTTAATTATTATAAAAGTCTTTGGACTGACAATAGCTATGAAGATACAATTTTCTGAAATAATAATGAGACAGATTCCATAATATCATTGGAAGAATTGAACAATAGTTTAAAGAAATTGAAAAATGGGAAGGCAACTGGCACAGATGGCTTGAATTCTGAATTGTACAAATATGCAGGCAAACAGTTCCATGAAAGACTGTTGTCCTTCTTTAATAATGTATTCAAAAATGCAGATATACCACAACAATGGAAGACAAGCATTGTTATACCCCTGTTCAAGAAAGGAGACAAGAGAAAAATGGACAACTATAGGGGAATCAGTTTATTAAACACATGCTACAAAATTTATGCAGACATTTTAAATGGAAAATTGAAACATTTCAGTGAAAAATTCCTTATGGAATGTCAAAATGGATTTAGGAAAGGACGATCTTGTATTGATTCAGCATTTTCTGTTAAATTATTGCTTGAAAAAAGAAGAGAAATCAACTTAGAAACACATTTTGCTTTCATAGATTTTGAAAAAGCATTCGACACAGTCAAGAGATCAATATTGGAAGACTGAAATATACCATATTTACTTCTGCAGAACATACAAAATATTTACAAAGACAACACCATAAAGATTAAATTGAATAACAGATTTTCTGAAGAAGGAATTATAAATCGTGGTGTGAGACAAGGCTGCCCCCTATTGCCAACACTGTTTGCAATTTATATCAATGAAGTAATATGTTGCTGGAACAAGACATATAAGGTTGGAATAAGAATATCAGAAAATAGAAAATTAAACACCCTATTGTTTGCAGATGACGAAATAATAATAGCAAATTCAGAAGATAATCTACAGAAAGGTCTGTATGAACTTAACAAAATTACAGAAGAATATGGTTTGAAGATATCTACAGAAAAAACAAAAATTATGGCATTTCAAGGTGTAGATCCTGTCAGAAGTAAAATTGTACTGGACAATAAAATTTTGGAGCAGGTGAATAATTTTACGTATCTAGGATGCAATATCTCATTGTTACGCCTACACTAGGGCCTAACTGCCATAATAATAAAATTCTATAAAAACAGATGAAGCATATACACAAGATACTTTTTATTATACCAAAAAATAGGGAATAAATAATCACCCTTTAAATGCGGATTGAAGTCTCAATCAAAATATACACAAGTGTTTTATAGATAAAAAAACTAGGGTAAAAATTATAATAAAATGACTATTTCACATCAATATATTTTTCAATCTATGAGGACACACTTACAAAATCTTATATAATATCAAAAACAACTTTGTTAGTTTCAACCTAATGGGACACTCTTATGAAAACTTATATAACCCAAACACATTAGGATAAGTAGTTAAAAACATCTTATATAACATGGCCATGATAGAACTAGGAATATTACAAAAGATTGGGCAAGAAAATAGGGCTTCCATTAGTTTTAGGGAATGGTGAAAGGTAGAGATGAGAATATAAAAAGCAGGGTTTTTGAGTAGAAAAGTCAGAACGGTGTAGGGGACCGAAGGCGGTCCCCTGGGGGACGAGAGCAGCTCTACATGGATAATATGAATCTTTTATCTTTTTATTATCATTCTTTTAAATGGTCATTTTACATACATAAATTTAATTAAAGGACCAAATGGTCCAAAGAACTTAGAATAATGACCAAAGTTGATTCTTTTAAATGATTGTTTTCTCTCTCTGAATTTTATCAGTTTTAGTATTTTGACGCTTTTCAATATGGCGATTTCAGCTGATTTTAATAAGTGTTCTATATGTTTTGGTTTTAATATGTCTTTATGTTTTATTTAATTTAAATAAATTATGATTATACACTGCTCAAAACAATTAGAGGAACACTTGTAATAAATTGAATAAGTAATTGTTTTTTAAAGCTGTGATGCTGAAAGTTGGACAATATGTAAATTGAATTATTAATTTTATCATTGGATACAAATTTTAAAGATCCATGGCCTAAATACAGAGAAATTACCTCAAATAACAAATATAGAGATTTTTTTTTATTTTGCAAGGCACTGGCCACTTCTAATTGGTAAGCTTCCTGATGTTGCCATGGTGACGAATGTTGATTATTGCCTTGTTTATTGAAGTCTCTGACAAAATGAGGCATTTAAATGAGTTTGAAGTGTATCATGCTCTACATCTTTTACGACAAGGTCAGTCTCTGCGACAAGAGGCTAGAGAGCTTGGGGTTTCTCCTTCCGTGGTGTCCAGGTTACGCAACAGGCACAGAGAGACAGGTCAGTATTGTAGAAGGCGTGGCCAGGGCCGTAAATTTAAAAAAAAGCCCCCTGGATGACAGATACGTTGTTCTTTCTGCTCTTCAATAGCGTACAAAAACTTCAAAAGACCTGCAGAATGACCTTTGTATGGCTTCCGGAATCCGGGTTTCAGACCAAACCATAAGGAACAGATTAAGGAAAGAGAATATTCGTCCAAAAAGGCTCGTTAAAAAACCACGCTTAACAAATGGGTATAAGGCAGCAAGACGTACGTATGCTGAAAACCATGGTGATTGGAACCTGAACCAGTAGGAGTCTGTGCTCTTCTCGGAAGAATCCAGGTATCGTCTTACACGTTGTGATGGTCGATTGAGGGTGTGGGGACGGCCAGGAGAAAGATTTTCTGCAGAGGCTGTACAGGAAATTGATAGATTCGGAGGAGGTTTCATAATGGTGTGGGCTGGAGTTATGTACAACAATCGTACGGACCTTGTACTTGTTCCCCAGCGACTGAATGCTGTCCGGTATATCGAGCACATTCTGGAAGAGCATGTAGTACCTACTGCCATTGGAGTAGGCTCTGGATTTCTGTTTATGCAGGATAATGCCAGGGCACATTCTGCAGCTGTCACCAGGGATTTCCTGAGAAGGAATGAAATTGAGGTAATGGAGTGGCCAGCGGTCAGCCCAGACCTCAACCCTATTGAACACTTGTGGGATCTTCTAGACAGGAAGGTCAGAAACCGACATCAAGCTCCACAAACTCTGCAGCAACTTGGAGATGCTCTGAAGGAGGAATGGGAGAATATCCCGCAAGAGGAAATCCAAAATCTTATTGGGAGCATGCCACGAAGGCGCCAAAGTGTCATCAAATGTCATGGAGGCCATACTCGATACTAACTCTATATAACGAGTGTTTAACTTTGAAAAATAAGCACAAGATTCAATTGCTTACATAGCGGAATTATTTGAAAAGTTAATTGTCAGCGTTATTCATTTGTTTTTACTGACATGAGCAATAAATAAATGAATAAATAACCACAAATAATGTACTTTATTAATTTCATGTTTGTACCTTTATCCAATGAAAAAAATATTTGCATATTTCATAGTGTTCCTCTAATTGTTTTGAGCAGTGTATTTGTTTTTAACATGTTTAAATATGGAATTCATCCTCCAAAACCAAGGCCACCCGCCCGGGCCAAAGACCACTTAAACTATAGAGATCTTGTACGCAACATTACGGCTGGGCTTAACTGTCCACGTGTAACACTCATATGAAGAAGAAAAGGATGTAAATGCAAAAATATCTAAATTTTTAAGAATTTTAGGGTTAATAAATTCTATCTTCAAGCCACAGTTAGTCCAAAAACATTCAAGATTAAATGTGTATAAAACACTGGCTCTTCCAACTCTTTTGTATGGTAGCGAAGTATGGACGTTGAAACAGAAGGATATACAGAGACTTAGATCTGCTGAAATGAGATACCTTCGGAGGACTGCAAGGATACACACTAGTAGATCACAAAAAAAAATGAAGACATCTTAGAAGAATTACACTTGGAACCTTTAGAAAACAAAATTTCTGATTATAAGTCAAGATGGATGCAACATGTTCATCGAATGGAAGATCACAGAATACCCAAACAAATGTTAAGATATCAACCTGCAGGAAGAAGAAGACCAGGAGGTCCACTCAAAAGACTTTTGGATGGTGTTTCTCTTGAGACCGAAACAGGTCAACAAATGGCCTAAATTCGTGAATGTACTATGATGATGATGAATATTATCAGGGTTATTAAAATTCTGAAATTGAAATGGGTATGTCATGTATTTCAAATGAGGGAGGGTATAAATTCTTTCAACATTTTTATAGGAATATCATATGGAAAAATACCATTTGGAATGCCTTGAGATCAATGAGAAAATTATATCCAGTTAGATCTTAGGGAACTGGATGTTGAAGCTAAGAATTGGATTCATTTGCTTGAGGAAAGGGCCTAAGAGAATGTGGAATTGAACTTAAGGTTACCATAAACCACAGAGTTAGTCAGTCTGTTAGGATATTTCAGTTTCATCATTCAACGAGACAGTCATTCTAATTGTCAAAATACTCTCATGAAAATATAAAATGGCTGTCACATTATTTTTTCCTCAGTAATAGAACATATTTTTTAATATCTTACTGATAGTGAACAAGAGAAATTATTAATATTATATTATTTTTGGTCTGATCATCTTACCTCAATATTAATGTTGATTTGTTCTTGAACATGTTTCAAAACAATTCTGTTTTATCGTCAGCTTGTTCAGACTGGTTTTATTTATGTTGCATTATGTTACACAACCGCCCCGCACCGTAGCCGAGTGGTTAAGGCAGGAAGCCTTGGCGCAGAGCTACGGGACTTGCGCTGGTTCGAGTCTCCATGGGGGAAGAAATTTTCCCATGGTATTTCAGCCAGTATGGGACCGGTGCCCACCCAGCATCGTGATGCATTTGGGTAGCTACAATAAGTAGCGGCTCCAGGTTGAGGAAACCAGCTATAACGGCTGGGGGACTCGAAATGCTGACCACATGTTACCCCTACACTGGCTGATTATCATCTACCTCTGTGATTAACACATGTGGATGTGAGGCCAGCAGCCGGCTGGTAGGCTAAGGGCCTTGTAGGCCTGTCGCGCCAGGAGTTTTTTATGTTGCACAACCTGGATGGCGATGTCAGCTCCATCCTGTGGTTGGCCAAAGAACCTCCAAACTAGGTCACGCTCCATCGGTATATCAAAATTCATAACTCTGTTTTTGTTCTTCTGGATATACATTTTTTTTCCAAATAGTCAGCTCTTTTGTATTTTCTAACTCTTTAATAATTTAGTGTCTGAATTTATATTATGTTTTTCAGACCAAACATGAGCAGCAACTGCAGATTTTTCTATTTCTCCATTTTTAATATTTCTTATGTTTGGTTCTAATTTTTAGGTTTCTTTTTGTTTTTCTTTTCACAACCCATGCATTCAATTTGATATATTCCTGACTTTTTATTTTTATCATTTTTTACATTTTTGTTGGTTTTTATTAGTTTATTTAAACTGTAGTTATTTTTCAGTGCTAATTTAATATTAAACTTCTCAAATATCTTTTGGAATTTATTATGTACCCAAGGGTGATGTGTGAATTTCCTATATATAGGTGGTTTTTCTGTTTCAAGAGTACTTCTGTTTATCATTTTTTTGTTTTTTATACTTTTCTATCCTTTTATGTACCATTTTTTCATCAAACCCGTTTTCTCTTGCTACTTTGATTATGTGTTTTTTCTCCTGTTTGAAATCTTCTTCGTTTAAGGGCAAGTTTACCAATCTATGAGTTAAACTATAAAAGGCTGGTAATTTATGTCCAATTGGATTTAATAAAATTTTTCATATGAATCCCAAATTCAATTTTTCTTTTTTCTTTGTTTCTAACCAATTTAAGATCCAAAAAAGGTATTTGTTTATTTTCTTCTATTTCTTTTGGTAAAATTGATGTTTGTACTCTGTAAATTTAATGGTTGGATGGCGACCACAAGGTGCCCAAGCTGTGCAAAACATTTCTTCCACTTACTTGTGTTTTGCACTCTTTTAACTTTACTATCTAACCTCTCTTGGTTAGCTCTTGTTTTTTCGATCCCAACGCTATTAGAGCATCCGAGGGCTAGGGAGACCTTCCTTTTTTCCATTTTGTCTTTCCTTTATTTTCTTTTCTTCTCCAGAAAAACCTGACCAGAGGCTATAAGATGGCAGCCCCATCACTGGTCTTGCCTTCCTTTGGCCAGCAACCAATCGAAGGGACTATTATTATGCTTTCAAGTCTTATATGAGATTTTCCCATAAGGGAAAATTTTCTATAGGATCATAACAGGCCTTGGCCTAATACTTGGAAGGAAGAAGAAGAAGAAGAAGAAGAAGAAGAAATTTAACAGTTTTAGGAAATCTTCTACATGTTTTTCACTTACAATACAAATTATATCATCTACATATCTGCTCCAAAATTTAAACATTGTGGGATGTGCTTTAGTGATTTTACATTCAAAATCGCTCATAAATAAATTTTCCAGGAAAGGTGATAATGGGTTTCCCATTGAGAGCCCTGATTTTTGACTACAGAAACTCCCATTGAATGTAAAAAAAAAAACTTTTGGTCAATGCATGACTCAGTTAATTTCAAATAATCTTCTTTGATCTCTCTGTCTATGTTGTTTTTACTTAACCAGTTTTTCAATATGTCCAAAGTTTTTTGTTTCGGTACATTTGTGAACAATGAAACGACATCAAAGGAAACCAACCTATCTGTAGGTTCGATTTCCACTTTTTCTAATTTCTTAACTAATTCCAATGAATTTTCAATCTGTAGACTTTCAAATTTATTACTTCTTTTAAATTCATTATTCAGCCATTTTGAAATTTTGTTGTTTTGAAACATGTTCAAGAACAAATCAACATTAATGTTGAGGTAAGATGATCAGACCAAAAATAATATAATTAAAATAACCTCAAAATATCACTTCCTAAAATTAAATGTTAATTATTAATATATTGCACAAATGGAAGAGATTTTTAACATGGATTTATTTTGATAAATGCAATGGAAATGCTTAAAACATCTGAACGCACATATGAAGTCTCAACCACAATCTCGGTTCTACAATTTTTATTTCCTACATAACAAAATATGTATTAATATCTATTCCTGCAATACATTATAATCTAGATGACTTCACACAGTACACAGGAGCAATTAAGTGGAAATGGAAGTGTTTCCATTGAAATCTTTCAATTTTAACTCTACCAATCACTTTTGGTAAAGGGGGTTGAATAGATGCAGTTACTGTAATGTTGAGTAGTAGTTACAAAAAAAATTACATTATTGTCTATTATCTGTGCTACTGACTAGAGGAGACAGGTGACAGCGAGTATCCAGTGCTCTAATTTAGATTATACAGAGATTTCTAAGTAATTGGAGATCTATAGAACAGTAACCATAAAATACATGAAAAAACATTTCTATCAGAGGATAGACTATTTCATATGTATACCTTACATTTGTTTATGTATGCACAAAATTGGTGATGCATAGACTTTAATCAATTTTCCAGCTCTTCCCATATACACCAATATTTATATTTATTAATACTGACCCCCAGTGAGTAAAGTTTACAAGTTACTGTATAATGCCAATTATTTATGAATATTCTATCCTCTGATACAAACGTTTATGCCATTTCTGTCTTGTTTACTGTTCTATAGACACATTAAACCCTGGAAAAAATTTAAAATTGCCCTGTATTTGACTGAAGTATTTTAACTTTGAAAGATCAGTCCCTGGGCCTCCATGTTAAAGGGACTCAAATGCTCTACAAGACAAAAGTAAAAAAGTCACACTGCCTCAACGAAATTACAATGCAAATGGTAAGGGGAAATGAAAAACGAAGTCACAGGACAGATTTGAGTGGTGTGCATTTATAAGAGAAGCTAAAGAAAGCTATTGAAAGGGTTTCTGAAGTCATGTAACCAGATATAACAGATATTATATTAAAAGGGAGAAAGTAAACAGAGTCTTGTTGCCACTCCAACATGTCCTCTTGTACCTTGTAACATTAACCAGCCTTATAAAGTAATACATAACAATGTACAAAGTATAACTTTGGTATAGTTTTTTACCCCAACTCAAACTCATAAGATCATCATCATCATCACCCAGGCTCGTTCCAGTTTCATGAAAGCTAGAATTGTTAAAATTGTTCAGACCATCTTCTGTGTGGGCGTCCAACATTTCTCCTTCCATGCAGTTTATAATTTTGGAAATCTTCCTTCTGGCATTCTATCAATATGTTCTTTCCAGTCGTTTCTATATTTAAGAATATAGATATTTTAATTATTTACTTCAAAGAATTAATGCTTGGTGTTCTAAATCTAATATTACTTTAACATTGTGATTTTTTCCAGAGCCAGAAGTTTCACCCCAATTGAGTGAATCAACTGTCATAGTTCGTACAAATTCAACACTGACTGTGCAATGGGAACCCCCAGAGAACTGTTTCAAATATCAATGGCTATTTGTATGGTTACTGGTATGAACTCTACAATGCCACATCTCCAAATCTTCTACAAGGAGGAAGCTCTAAAAACACATCTGCAACATTCATTGGTCTGAATCCACATACAGATTACGTAGTCAAAGTGTATGTGAAAACAAATGCAGGGAAAGGATCCAGGCACCCACTGGTCTTCAATGTTTCTACGAGAGCTACAGGTATATAATGGATAAGAAAACTCTGTATTAATAATTATTATTATTTCATATTAATATTGATATTATGCTATTAATTAATTTTTATTCAATGCCACCATATTGTCATTTTAACATTCTGGTATTCTATACTGTTATTGGCGTTATTGTAACCCACTTCTGAAGTTGGGGTGCCTGGAAGGCAGAGTTATGCTGCCCCGATGATATATAATAGGTGATGATGGTAATGATGCGCCAGGAGAGAATTTAATCATAAATTATGAATATGTTAATGATGATAATAATGGCCAGATGATGTTCAGGGACTGTTTGGGCCTTAAAGTTTCCTGACATTTGTCTTACAGGTGAGGAAAATCCCCCAAAAAAAAAACAATTACGCAGGAAACTTGAGCATGCTACCTCAAAACCACAGTGGTGGACATGTTAATTAAATATCCAATTATGAAAATTCTTTTAGATGCTGCCAAGAAGTTTAAATCAAGATCTTGGCAAATTACAAGTATTTGAAAATACAGCTCACAAATTACACCGTTAGTTTTAAATGAAACATGATAGACTGCTCCATAGAATGTACACATTTCTTGTTTACCTTTAAAACAATATGGCTGATTTTTGTGTAATATGCTACATACAGCATTGAAATCATTAGGAGTCTTGTTCTCGAGTACATTAAAGTTTTGGAAGATTCCTATTTGATGGCTATATATTTGCTGAAGTGTTCATCATCCATTTCTTCTTCTGGGTGGTTGCATCTTGATGTAGATAATATATTGATCTTGTGCAAGTGTTTAGCAAGACAGTCATGACCTGTCTTCCGTGGAAGTTCTGATATTGGGTTGGTGTTGTGAAGGAGGCTGTGGATGATTGAAATGAGTTGTTGTTAATGTTTATATTTAAATTAATGTTGAGAAGTAAACATTCTGAAGTTATATCATTAATGGTGAGTGGAAAACATATTTTTTAATGACTCACCTCATACAATTTCAAATTTCTTTCATACCAATGGTTTCAGACGAAATCTTGTCTCTCTTCAGTCATGACTTTCACTGATGAAATTCTCTTGTTGTTGATTTCTCTATGCTGCCATCTTTGTTTGGGTATACATTTTGAAATTAAATTTTTATCCATTTTTGAACTTTGATTTTCTGGTGGATAAAAATTTAATTTCAAAATTTATAATCCAACCAAAGATGGCAGCACAAGAGGTAACATCCATAGAGAAATCAACAACCAGAGAATTTCATTAGTGGAAGTCATGACTGAAGAGGGACGAGATGTCATCTGAAACCGTTGGTATCAAAGAAATTTAAAATTGTATGAGGTGAGTTGTTAAAAATATGTTCTCCACTCACTATTATTATTGATAATGTCCTCGGTTTTTTATTTTATGTGCCTTTAGCTGAAATATAAGATATAGTAATCAATTGAGTTGGTGTTTACTTGATGAAAATCCATATTTATTAATTAAATAAAAATAAAACGTAGTTTTATTTTGATTTTCATATTTATTATATACTTCAGTGACAGCTGTTTCGGTACACTGTACCTTCTTCAGACATGTTAACAAATTATGAATTGTGTTCCAACTGATCTAAGCAACAATACAACAATATTTTTTTTTTTATTATTGATTTAACATTTCTCACTGAAAGATAAATTATATTTGAAGAGAAAAATTCTCGCCTAGACCGAGACTCTTCAAATATAATTTATCTTTCAGTGAGAAATGTTAAATCAATAATAAAAAAAACATCATTTGAAGCCTTACTTGCTTTATAAAGTAATGTTAAATTCCCAATAATGTCTTCTTAACTAAGAAGCCGCCATTTGCAAAGATAGAAGCAATGGTTTCAAAAGCATTTGGCGATAGGGAATTACAACGTATATAAGAGAAAAATTTGCGTATAGATCGTAACTCGCCTCGGTAGCTCAGTTGGTAGAGCACTTGGCCCAGAAAGCCAAGGGTCCCGGGTTCGAGTCTCGGTCTAGGCGAGAATTTTTCTCTTCAAATATAACAACAATATTTATTTAAATTTTTTAATTTAACAAAGGGGATTCATTCAAATCAAGTTGAGAATTTAACAGTTTTTTACCACTTTTAGATTTATTAATTTCTACAGCCTCCAAAAGATCTAACTTCTTACCCTCATCACAAATATGTAAAATTTCAAAATTTGGATGGAAACAATGATTAAATTGGAATAGGTGGTTAGCATATTTTGAATTTTCTAAATTTCTGTTATATGCTCTCATGTGTTCCTTTATCCGAGAGATAAAAGGTCTACCAGTTTGTGCTATATAGACATTGTCACATGTGCCACACTTCAATTTATATACACCTGATAATTTTTCTTTTTTTGTTTTGGTTTTATTGTGTTTTATTATATTTTGTAGAGTTTTATTAGTTTTAAATGCCACATTAATGTTCAACTTTTTAAAGTGTTTAGATATTTTATTTGAAAGTGGGCCTATGTATGACATTACAACATATTTCTTTATGTTTTCTTTGGGTAAAGGAAAAACTTTGTTAATTGCTTTTTTTGTAATGAACCTTCTTAATTAAACATTCTATAATTTCAGGGTCATAGCCATTATTAACAGCCAATTGTTTAATAATATTCAATTCATTATTATATTCCAAGGGTGAAAGAGGGATATTTAAAAGTCTATGAATGTAACTATTAAAGGCTGCCATCTTATGAGTATATGGGTGAAGAGAAGAACTATGGATAGTGGTATCAGTATGAGATGGTTTGTGAAAGATACCAAACTCAAACTTATTATCAATGTTTGAAGAGAAAAATTATACGCTCAGACCGGGACTTGAACCCGGGACCCTTGGTTCTCTAGACCAAGTGCTCTACCAACTGAGCTACCTGAGCAAGTACCGATCTAAACGCAAATCTTTCTCTACCAAACGGGAATTACAATGTATATAGAGAAAGATTTGCGTTTAGATCGGTACTTGCTCAGGTAGCTCAGTTGGTAGAGCACTTGGTCTAGAGAACCAAGGGTCCCGGGTTCAAGTCCCGGTCTGAGCATATAATTTTTCTCTTCTAATATGATTTATCCATCATTGAGATGTACGAAATCAATAATAAAGATATTATCAATGTGTTTTATTGTTACATTCATAGACTTTTAAATATCCCTCTTTCACCCTTGGAATATAATAATGAATTGAATATTATTAAACAATTGGCTGTTAATAATGGCTATGACCCTGAAATTATAGAATGTTTAATTAAGAAGGTTCATTACAAAAAAGCAATTAACAAAGTTTTTCCTTTACCCAAAGAAAACATAAAGAAATATGTCGTAATGTCATACATAGGCCCACTTTCAAATAAAATATCTAAACACTTTAAAAAGTTGAACATTAATGTGGCATTTAAAACTAATAAAACTCTACAAAATATAATAAAAAACAATAAAACCAAAACAAAAAAAGGAAAATTATCAGGTGTATATAAATTGAAGTGTGGCACATGTGACAATGTCTATATAGGACAAACTGGTAGACCTTTTATCTCTCGGATAAAGGAACACATGAGAGCATATAACAGAAATTTAGAAAATTCAAAGTATGCTAACCACCTATTGCAATTTAATCATTGTTTCCATCCAAATTTTGAAATTTTGCATATTTGTGATAAGGGTAAGAAGTTAGATCTTTTGGAGGCTGTAGAAATTAATACATTTAAAAGTAGTAAAAAACTGTTAAATTCTCAACTTGATTTGAATGAATCCCCTTTGTTAAATTAAAAAATTTAAATAAATATTGTTGTATTGTTGCTTAGATCATTTGGAACATAATTCATAATTTTTTAACATGTCTGAAGAAGGTACAGTGTACCGAAACAGCTGTCACTGAATTATATAATAAATATGAAAATCAAATAAAACTATGTTTTATTTTTATTTAATTAATATATAAGATATAGGTTTGAGTATTGGTGATTGTGTTATCAAGATTCCACAATGTGATGAAATTCACTGTAGGATGATTTATTTACTGTAGTTATAGAGTTGTAGTACCGTGCCATAACATGTGTTTGGGTGACAGATTGATTGAAGAGCTGCTTTTGAGTCTGACAGGAGAAATAATGTGGAGAAGTTATCTGATCTTGTTAGGAAGTTTTCAACTGATGTTTTCATAGCAAATATATAAAGTAAAGTAATCCCACTACAGGCCTCAGGAGGCCCTTGGGGTAGTAGGAGGTTAAGGCTCCCACTATTTCTGGACAATCAGCACTTGATGTCAGCCAGGTTGTCAACCCTGTGTGACGGCCGCCTTTACCCCCAGAACAAGTGTCTGGTACTCATTTCCGTTAGAGGCTGAGTCGACCCCAGGGCCATAGTGCCGCCACAAGGTTTACCATCTAAATTTGTTTTTCTTTCTTCAGCATGGCAGTAAAATGAAAAGAGGGGAGCATGTTCCTCCTGTCGCCATCACCATTTTCAGGATCTTGTAGTGAGCCATCTGCATAGACATGGAGCCAATCATTTTGAGGGTATCTAATGTGGACAGTCTGAACGGTTGTATTTTTCAGGAGAGTGCTGTTGCATTCTCTCTTTTTGTTGATTTTTACAGTTAGATCTTAGTTGCATGGGATTATTTTAAAATGTGCTGGAATAGTTCTAGATGGAATATTTCTCAGTTTGTTGAAATATCAAAATGTCTATTCCAGTTCTTTTATTTTTTCAATAAAAGTAAATTGTTAGTTCAATTTTTTCAACTGTGGTTGTTTCTTTCTTCATGTGTCTTCTGGTAGTGGCAACATTTTCTCATACTGTAGGATAACTTTTTCTTGAAATGATAACAGGATTGGATAAGTCTGCGTTATATTTCTCATTGCTTCTATAGGGGTTCTTTTAACTGCACCTGTTATTATTCACATAGCATAATTTTTTTACTGTGTTTAGTTTTTCCATCATTCTAGGTGCTGTTATGAGAATTTCTCCACAGTACTGTAGAATAGGTTTTATGTACGAGGGTGGATCGGAAAGTAATGCACAATAATTTTTTTCTGCCTTGGTATTGCAGCTAGAATGTTGAAATTTCACAGAGATATAGTTTGAAGTTTTCACTACAGATGGTATTTTTTTCTCAGGTGCACCTCTTGCAAGAGAAGCTTGAACTATGCAACAAAGATGGCGCGCATGCTACAGTCGTCCACCTGTGAGGGACGGATCGGATCGGAAAGTAACGCACAATAATTTTTTTTTAAAAAGTTTAATAGTAAAAAAAAGGAAAAAAATCACAAATGAACTTACATCTTTTACCTACTTTTCGACATAGTCACCAACTTTCTCAACATATTTTTCCCATCGTGTTACCAGTTTCAATATGCCCTGTTCGTAGAAGTCCGTTTGGTTGGAGTGTAGCCATCTGCGCACTGCTGATGCCTGCTTTGTTTCGGGCGTGTAGTGGTACGCCCACGACTCATCACCTGTGACGATTCCTTCCAGAAAGTCATGTCCTTGTGCGGTGTACCACATTAAGTGGTCCAAGCTTGCCATCATTCGCTGGCCCTTGTGGTCGTCTGTCAGGTTCTTAGGCACCCAGCGAGCACTAACTTTACGGAAGACATTGCTACGGTCCATACAATCATCCCCATACACGCCACGCATGTTCCTGTGAATTTCACTGGGTTTATGCCTTTTGGCCCACAAAAATCGAACAACACTTCTCTGTTCCTCACAGGTGGACGATTGTGGCATGCGCGCCATCTTTGTTGCATAGTTCAAGCTTCTCTCGCAAGAGGTGCACCTGAGAAAAAAATACCATCTGTAGTGAAAACTTCAAACCATATTTCTGTGAAATTTCAACATTCTAGCTGCAATACCAAGGCAGAAAAAAATTATTGTGCGTTACTTTCCGATCCGCCCTTGTATATGTTGTAGGTAGCATTTAAAGTTTTTGTAGAACATCCCCAATTTATACCAGATGATATTCATTTTCTTTATCACTTTATCATCCATTTTTTTTTCTACAAGATTTTTCCAAGACAGCTTGCAGTCTAATGTTACTCCTAGGTATGTATTGAGATTGTTCTGCACAAGAGGTATGTTGTTGTAGTGTAAACCTAGTTTTATATCTTTCCATCCTAATGAGAAAATTTAATAAACTGTTTTTTCAGTGTTCACAATCATTAGGTTATCTTCAGCCTATTTATGGAGCTTTTTGAGGGAGTTTGTTAATTATTGTCGTAAATCATAATAATGTTTTTATACTACACATTGTATTTCTTGATTACTTTATATTTATTTTTAATTGACTTAAATTAATATAAAATTCATAATATGTCTTCTTGAGGACCAGATGAAGATGTCATCAGCAACCATCACTGTATTAACTGTTGGGGTGTTTAAAATTTCAGGCAAGTAATTTAAATAAATATTGAAAAGAGTGGTACTCAGAACTGTTCCTTGTGATAGGCCCCATCTACATTTGTTTGTACTCTGACAATGTGTTGTTGTACTTTGTTGTGCAATATCTTTGCAAGATATTTTGAAACATGTTTTCATGGATTCCAATGTGTTACCATTTTTTAAGAAGTTTGCATCTCCATAAGGAGTCATATGATTTAGAAAGTCAATATAGATGGCAGCAGTATCTTCTTGTCTATTGAAGGCTTTTTTATAAATTCACTTATTATTATGACTTGTTCATCTGGCGAATAGTTTGCTCTGAATGCAGCTTGTTTAGAACTTATGTTGTGATGATCCAAATACCAGTTTAGTCTAGCTGATACCATGCGTTCCATAACTTTACTGGGATACAGGTCAATGATTCTGGTCGGTAACTACTGATGTTGTTTGCTGGCTTGTTTTTCTTTAGGATTGGAATTATGATGGGTTTCTTCCAGTCTGCTGGCAGTGATGAAGTCCATGAGAGTTTGCAGATTTTTAAAAGAATTTTCTTTCCATTTGTCCCTAGATGTTTTACAAATTCTGGGTGGGTTTGGTCGGGGCCAGGATATTTTCTTTTTTCTTTTAATGAGCTTAGAGCTATGTTCAGTTCATAAACAGTGAAAGGGACAGAGAATACTGACAGTGTATTCTGTGCGCTTTAATATATTTTGTTATTTAATCAATTGAATTGGTGTTTATCTGATAAAAATCCATAACATATTTAATTAAATAAAAATAAAACATTCATAAATTAATGAGTCATTTTTAACATCTTACCTCATATTTTATATTTCTTCAAACACAGGAACTAGTTTTCGAGAGAAGGATCTCTCTCATTTTCAACCGATATTATGACTACCGGATTTTCTTTGGAATCATTGGAATCTCCATCAATAACGTTGCCATCTGGTGTTGATTTGATGAACTTTGAGATGAGGTCACATTCATCAGGAATCTCGAAATTCATGGATCTAAATTTGTTCTTCTGAATATATATCTTCTCCAAATTGTCAATTCTAAAGGTTTTTCCAAATGTTTTAAAAGTAGGTCTTCTTTTTCAATTGTATGATTCTCCAATAAACTATGTGCTGCAATAGCTGATTTTTCAATTTCACCATTTTTAATATTTCTGAAGTGTTCCTTAGTGCGAGTGTCCAAATTTCTTTTTGTTTTTCCTATGTATACTTTATTGCAGTCCTTACAATTAATTGATAAATTCCAGATTTTTGCTGTCTGGTTTGTTCAATTTCTTATTAGTTATTAATAGATTACCAAGGCTAAATTTATTTATCGGTGCCAATGTAATATTGAATTTCTTTAAAATTTTTTGAAATTTATTATGTATTTCAGGATGATACATAATTTTCTTAACTGTTTTCCTTTCTTTGAATCAGATTGCAGGGCAGTGTATTCTTTCAATCTTTTTGTTGTCTGAATTTCTTTAATTTATTTACAATATGGAATTGGAAAAGGATAAACAAATCCCATTTTTGGACCTTTACTTAATAAGGAATGAACTACAAGGAAAAATTGAATTCAATATATATAGGAAGGACACTCATACAGACAATTATATAAAATCTTCAGGTTTCAATCATATGGCACATAAACATGCATTTTTCAACAGTTTGATATATATATTATTAAACGTCCATTAAATGAAGAAGATTTTAAAAAAGAATACAATCACATTTTGAACATAGCCAATTTAAATGGTTTTGCAAAAGAAATAATTGTAAATAAATTAAAGAAATTCAGACAACAAAAAAGATTAAAAGAATACACTACCCTGAAATCTGATTCAAAGAAAGGAAACAGTTTAAGAAAATTACGTATCATCCTGAAATACATAACAAATTTCAAAAAAAATTCAAGAAATTCAATATTACATTGACACTGATAAATAAATTTAGCCTTGGTAATCTATTAATAACTAATAAGAAATTGAACACACCAGTTAGCAAAAAATCTGGAATTTATCAAATTAATTGTAAGGACTGCAATAAAGTATACATAGGAAAAATAAAAATAAATTTGGACACTCGCACTAAGGAACACTTCAGAAATATTAAAAATGGTGAAATTGAAAAATAAGTTATTGCAGCACATAGTTTATTGGAGAATCATAAAATTGAAAAAGAAGCCCTACTTTTAAAACATTTGGAAAAACCCTTAGAATTGACAATTTGGGAGAAGATATATATTCAGAAGAACAATTGAGAGAAGATATATATTCAGAAGAACAAATTTAGATCCATGAATTTCGAGATTCCTGATGAACCTGACCTTATCTCAAAGTTCGTCAAATCAACACCAGATGGCAATGTTATTGATGGAGATTCCAACGAAAATCCGGTAGTCATAATGTCGGTTGAAAATGAGAGAGATCCTTCTCTCGAAAACTAGTTCCCCTGTTTGAAGAAACATAAAATATGAGGTAAGATGTTTAAAATGACTCACTAATTTATGAATTAAGAACCTCATAATGTTATTTCCCATATTTAACTATGAAAAAATAAAACAGTTTTATGTGATTTTCATATTTTGTCATTTGTTTCTGGAGTTTGACATATTTCTGGACTTTATATTTTGTGGAGCAGTTTGTGTTAAATGTTGACGCACTAGTTTTATTGCTGGTTAGAATTTTCCTGTTATGTTCAATTGGCTCTTTATGTGCAGTGATGTCTGAATTTAATATTTTAACACATTTGTAAGCCTTATTACTATATTTTCTGTAGTCAATATTATCCATAAATTTATCAAAAGTTAATCGTTTGGTCTTAAGCAGTTCTTTCTTTCTTTCATTCTTTTTTTTTTTTTTTGAAATTACTGTTTTTTATTCTCCATTCGGTTGCATAATATTGACTTTTTATCTTTTCAGCTTTTCTCCTAGCTGAATTTCTGTTGGATTTAATTTTTGCAAGTTCTTTTGACTAGAATCTTTTATATTTTCTTACAGTTTCCCTTTGAATGTGATTTTGTGCTGTTTCCAGAATCAGGGAGAAAAATAAATAAATAAATAAAAATAATTGTTGCCGAAACGTCGGAGTCAGTGGCCAGGGGCCGAACTTGAATCCAAGACGCAGAAAACCCAAGAAAACTTTCTTATTCATATATATATATATATATACACACACATGTGTGTTTTGCCCCTAGGGTATGGTGGTCCACACTGAGATATGGTCCACAGTGAGACAAAACCTATTACTCCATTTTGAATTGCCCTCCATTTTTAGTAATATGGTGGGAAATTAAGAATACCAATGTGATGTTAGCTATCTTGTTTGCCGATGGCTTGCTCTTTATATTTTAGCTTTGGTGGACGTTTTATATTTTGAGGTATGTAAAGTAAATGTTTTACTTCTTATTCTTATAGTATTCCTATTACAGTTAATTGCATAGAGAAAATAATTTTTATCCTACAATACAATACATTTAATGGACTTAAAACTGTGATACTTGATTCTTTAATATGTTGTTATTTATGTTTATAAAAACATGTTTTCAGATTTTAGTATGCATGGGTCACAGTGAGACGGTAATAGGTGGGCCACTGTGAGACACATGCTCTTATAATATTTTTAAATTGATTAGCTTTATTACATTCATTAGGCCTATTAAATTATATTTTAAGTATATCGCCTCTTCTTCAGATGGGTAGAAATCGTAAGAGGAAGGCAAACATGGGCTATTTTGATCATGAAACAATGAAAGAAGCAGTTCAGCTTGTAGCAAAGGATGGCTATAGTATCCGCCAGGCTGCTCTTGACAAGAATCTTTCATTCCAGACATTAGCTAGGTACAGGAAAACTGGAATTTTCCCATATGACAGGGGCGTGTTCACAGAAGATGACTACCTGCCATGTTGTGTCACAGATAGACCCAATGGGTAACTCTTGGAATCTGAAAAAAATGACTAATTCTGAACCACAGGATCATGGTAATGACAGAGCTACCGGTACTCCAGAATTGTGCCTCATACAAATGATCCTAACATAGCATCTACTAGTAGCATTCTGACAGTTCAGCAAAAAGTTGTGAGTCCTTATGAATTTCACGGATTGCCTAAAGCACAACCTCGGATATCAAATAGGGCTAGGAGAACAAAAGGCAGAAGAATGGTTGCTATCGATACACTGGAGAAAGAACAACTCGCAGAATTAGCTCTGAAGAGAAAAATAAAGTCTTCAGCCCAGGGTAAACAGAGCAGAAGAAAACTATTTGACGGTAATGCATCTCATCCAGCCAACAAGGCAGAAGAAAATGACTGGTCCTGTATTTCCTCATCTTCGGATGATGAAGACAATTTCATCAGATCTGCAGCTTTTCCAAGGCAACCATCAGTTGGCGATTTCATTTTAATTGAATTTGAAGGAAAAACAAAACCAATTTATTATGTAGCTGCAGTCAGTAAGAAGAGAAATCATTTTGGTGATGTGGAAGTTTCCTTTATGAGGTGTGTGAAGAATTCCAACAAATTTGCTTTTCCTGATATTCCAGACATGGCATCTGTCAATGTAAAAGATGTAAAAATGATTTACCAAAGCCAAAACACTTTGGTTCTACAAAAAGACGGAATAACTTTTTGAATTTTGAAGTTAAATTTGGTAATTTAAATGTAAAATAGTTTTGTCTCACTGTGAACCACCATGTGTCTCACTGTGAACCACCATGGGCCACACTGAGACATAATTCAGTTGTTTATAAACTTGTTTTTTTTTATTTTTCATTTGAATCTACATAAAATATTAATATGTGTGGTTGTAGTAAAGAAAGACATGTGACTTCTTGCAAAAAATTGGCACTGTAAGTATGAAAGAAAAAAACTTAAGGCATTTAGAAAAAAATTGTCTCACTGTAGACCACCCTACCCTATATATTAAAAAGAAAAATGTTTGAGCAATATGGATTTAAAATGTAAACAAGAATTTTTTGTGTAGCAGGTTCTTGTTGTTGCGCCACATTGGGCGTCCATATAAAGTTGCAATTTGTTGGTTAGGACCCACATTGAGGCGATCATATAAAGATGATGATGTTGGTCCTTGTTGTAGGAGTCCTGGGATCAAATTAACTTTGTCATGGCTGACAGATTCCCTTCTGGGCAACATAGGAAAGATTCAAAATTGGTTTTCACTCGAAATAAAAATCACAAATTAACTTTGAATAAAATCTTGGTATTTTATTCACCAATAAAGTTATTCTGAAGTCAATGAACCTTATATATTGGCTTTCTTATTTGTCAGTTAAAATTGTGATTAAAAAGGTGGTGATGACTCAACTGTCATATATAAAATTACTCAAAATTCTTTATGTTTCGAGCTGAAATTAACTGCACACATGTTTAAATGCATGTGGAGTCAAACGATGCACTTTTTCTTCAATTATAAATAAAATTACATTAAGATTCATTAAAATCATGGACGACCGTTTCTATGCACGTCATGTCACCATGACATATTGTAGAAGACTCTGTAGATTGAGAAATATCTCATTCCCACAATCCTTCATTTCAAATTATGACATTCAAATCTGATTGGTCACAAACTAGGCTTATAAGTACTATTGGTTCACTCATATCCAAGTCATCCAATCTCTTTAAAGTTAATGTCAGTTGATATTTTTAAACTCCTTTGAAATTCTTAACTGATTCTGTAACATCCACAAAATTATTCTCAACAATAAATTATTTAGTTAACATGTTTTATATGCTATAAAAATATGAATTTCTTAATATTGATACTTATTTAATATTTTAAATAATTTCCATTGAATAGATATAAGAGTGTTCCGGGGACCAGAAATTGAATCAGATCACTATCATCTTGTCAGTACTATACGTATGAAACCAAGATGGATTAAAACAAAAAAGAAAGTTCAGAAATTGGATTTGAAGTTCTCTTAGAGATCCCAGCACAGCTTGGCTTTATAAGACAAGAATGCAAAACATTATGAAAGATTGCCCTGTTTTCGAAAATATTGAAGAGGAATGGAGTAAACTTGCTAACATTTTAAACTAATCTGTAGAAGAAAGCCTACGTACAAAAAGGAGATGGTTAAAAAAATGGCATAAGACATTGGGATGAAGAAATAGCACAAATTATCAAAGACAAAAAAGAAGCATACCACAAGTACTTACCAAATAAATCAGAAGAAGACAAAATCAATTACCACAAAACAAAAGCAATAGCAAAAAGAGAAACCAGGAAGAGACATAGAAAAAATTGGGAGGAATTTGTGTCACAATTAGAGAATGTTATTACTAGACCCGCACCACAAACATACAAAATCTTTAAAAATTTGAATTGTGAAACGAAAGACAATCTCAACCTTAATGTCATCCCTGCCAAACAATGGTCAAATTATTTTCAAAATCTATGGACCCAAACTCCAAGTACTCTCACTTTACCATCATCCAATAACACCTCTACAGACTTGATTACAGAGGATGAACTATCAGAAGTATTAACAAAAATGAGATTCAACAAAGCTCCTGGAGAGGATGGAATCAGTATTGAACTATTTAAAAATGCAAATCCTCTGTTTTTAGACAGATTTCTAACATTCTTAAATAAACTAAGAAGGGAGAGACATTCCTGTAAGTTGGACAAAATCTATTGTAATACCAATATTTGAAAAAGAAGACAAGAAAAACTGTGAAAATTACAGAGGCATCAGCTTACTAAATACTGGATACAAAATTTATGCCAATATAATTAAGAACAAATTATACAAACATCTTAACAGCCTCCTCAGTGAAGAACAGAATGGCTTTCATAAAGGTTGATCCTGCTGCGATGGTTATTATTAATAGAAAAACACAGGGAGTTCAATGTAGAAACACATTTAGCTTTTGTGGACTTCAAAAAAGCCTTCAACGAAATCAAAATAAACTGTTGGAAATTTTAGCTGACAACAATCTATCACAACAGCATATTTTAAATTTATACAATATCTATAAAACAAATTTGATTTCAGTTCGAATTAACAACACACAAACAGAATGGACTGAAAGTAATAGGGGCGTAAGACAAGGATGTGGCCTTTCGCCCTTGCTCTTTATCATATACATGGATAGAATACTCCAAGATTGGCGACAGATGAGACACGGTTCTATCCAAATTAATAGAAACCTAAAAATAGACTCATTGCTTTTTGCAGATGATTTAGTATTAATAGCTCCAACAGAAACAGTTTTACAGTATTCTATACACAAATTTAATATAATTGCAAAAAAGGTACACTATGGAAATCAATATAAAGAAATCTAATGTGATGGCCTTTTGTGGGAAATATCCTATACCTAGCAAAATTGTTTTGGACAATGAACTTTTAGAACGAGTAAATGAATTTAATTATTTGGGTTATAATATAACATTTCAAGATGAAGCTGATATATCAAAGAAAATCACAAATTTCACAAAAACAACGGGGATAATTAACAGTATAATGAAACCATCTTTAGTACAGAAGGACACAAGATTACGGCTTTATAAGGTACTCTCAAAACAAGTATAAAGATATGGTACTGAAGCATGGACAATACGAAGAAGAGACAAAAGCTGAATAACAGCAAATGAGATGTGATTTATGCGCCGTACAGCAGGCTATACAAAGTGGGACCATGAAAGATATTAGTAAATTATGGAAGAGTTGGATGTAGAACCCATTCTCTACCATATACAAAACTACCAGAACAACTGGAAAGCCCATCTTCAACGAATGCCATCTCATAGAATTCCAAAAGCCATGCATCGTTACTGCCCCAAGGCAAAAGTTCGCTGGATGGAAAACTTAGTTGGACAGTAGTTCATTATTGCCTTGGGGATCCTGGATCTAGCCATTCTTGAGACATGTTCCTTCCAGTTTAGCTGATATCTGGAGATGTAGTCCAGTATTGGTGAAACATTAAGTTCTTGAAGGATTTCTACATTTTGCTTTCGATCCCATTTGGTGTAGCCAGCTGTTCAGCGCATAAATTTCATCTCACAAGTTGTTAGTCTGCTTTCATCTCTTGTCCTTATAGTCCATGCTTCACTCCCATAACATAGGACTGGTCGAGTCATTATTTGATAAAGACAAGTACGAGTTGATTTTTGCACTAATTAAGGTTTTAAACTCTATTAATGATTCCCATAGATTTGTTGAATTTCACAATTTTCTCTCGTAAATCCAAATTTTCAACAAAAGAAGAATCACCTATGAAAATATATACGAAATTCACATATCACCCCTGGGTACATAATACATTTCAAAATATATTTGAGAAGTTTAATATTAAATTAGCACCAAAAAATAACTACAGTTTAAATAAACTAATAAAAACCAACAAAAATGAAAAAACTGATAAAAATAAAAAGTCAGGAATATATCAAATTGAATGCATGGGTTGTGAAAAGATATATATAGGGAAAACAAAAAGAAACCTAAAAATTAGAACCAAAGAACACATAAGAAATATTAAAAATGGAGAAAATTGAAAAATCTGCAGTTGCTGCTCATGTTTGGTCTGAAAAACATAATATTAATTCAGACACTAAATTATTAAAACAGTTAGAAAATACAAAAGAGCTGACTATTTGGGAAAAAATTTATATTCAGAAGAACAGAAACAGAGTTATGAATTTTGATATTCCGATGGAGGGTGACCTTGTTTGGAGGTTCTTTGGCCAACCACAGGATGGAGCTGACATCGACATCCAGGTGGTGCAACATAAATAAAACCAGTCTGGGAAAGCTGACGATAAAACAGAATTGTTTTGAAACATGTCCAAGAACAAATCAACATTAATACTGAGGTAAGATGTCCAGACCAAAAATAATATAATTAAAATAACCTCAAAATATAACTTCCTAATATTAAATATTAACAAAAGAGACTTTATATCCTAAACAAGTAAACTCATTAACTCTCTCTAAAATTTTGTTATTTAAACAAATTTTGCTATTATATATAATATATATATTAAATAAATAAAGTAACCTCTACTATTATTAAATATGGTTAAATATCCAGCTTTAAATGGTAAAATTGAATGAACTGCTGATGTTTTAATTGAGATTATTAAAATGCACAGAGAATCTAATAACAATAACAGGTTTTTCTAAAATACAAATTATTTTGATTCATATTTTAATAGGAAGTAACACTATGAGTTTTATTTTAATAAATTTTAGAGTCAGTATTGACATTGAACCTTATAATTAGTAGAATTCTTGAGAACATGTTTCAGAATGCTTGCATTCAATCATTATTTTCTTCTGAATGTTGAATTGTCATTTGACTAGCCTGTATGTCGTTTCCCCTTCTCTTTTTAGGTTGACCAATGGACTTCTTCCAAATCAAATCCTTTCCCGGGAAATTAAAAATTCATGACATTATCTTTATATTTGTATGCATAAATTTTCTTCCAAACTGTAATTTCTTTTAATTATTCAAATTGGACGACATTACGCAACAACTTGCTATGCATCAACTTATTTAAGTTCGAGAAAAATACATTTGAAGTTTAATTCAATTTCCACTTTTTATTGTATCACCAAACTAACAATACTGGATATTGCAAGTTATTTTCCTTTTGCATCAACAATCTAAGAGCAGGAACAGTTGGCGCTTTGCTGCATGATGCCAAATTTAGATTAGCATTTATGAAGTTCTGGTTTAATAGTCATTTCTTGCAAAACATAGAATCTCTGATTGGACTGATGGCATTTCATTAAATGATTTGATCCTCAAAGGGTGCATACACTTACTTCATGAGCCGGTGAAACAGATGACATCAAAATATTATTTTTTTAAAATGGTGCTTAGCTGGTTGATGCTTAATTCCACCCGATTGTTCCAATAATTTTGTGTTTACTATGATACTATGTTTTTCTGACTCAGCTTGAGCAGCTATTGCAGATTTATCTACTTCCTTATCTTTTATATTTCTAAGGTGTTCTTTCATTCTATTATTCAAATTTCCTTTTGTTTCACTTATATCGATTTTTTCACAATCTGAACATTTTGTCTGGTAAATTCCAGATTTTTTGTCTTCATTAATTTTTCCATTTGTTAGATTTAATTACTTGATTTAGGCAGTAATTACTTTTTGGTGCTAATTAATTTCATATTGAATTTGTTGAATATTTTTTGTAACATTTGTCATACACACAAGGATGATAAGTAAATTTTCTGTATTTCTTATCAATTTATTCTTTGGTATGAAGAGTACTTTAATTGATTTTGATTTTTTGTTTATTTTCTTGTGAATGATTTTTTATTCAGTACCATTTTTTTTCTACCTTTATATGTGTTTCTTTAAGTGTTTCTTATAATGGGAATGTTAAGTTATTATAATATAACATATATTATATATAATATATAGTTCTATAATTACAATTTAGAAAAATGTAGATATCTTCAAAACTGAAACCAGTTTAAAAGACTTCCTGTTCAGATGTGTATAATGTACGGGGAGGGCATTGAACTGTTAATTTTTCTAATGTTTATTTTATGTTGAATAAATTTGAGTGTTGTTGTTGTTGTTGTCCAATGGCACCATTATTTCTCTTGCTTTCCCAATAGAGTCCTATAATTTCTTGATTAAAGTTGAGTGTGTGTTATGAATATTACAGTTACTGGTACTGTAATATTCCCTTTTGTTATTCATTTTATAAAAGCATAAAATGTTGAAATGAGACACAGAATGATAAAATCTGTTAAAACATAACAAAGAATCTAAATGATTGTTACTTGTGTTGTTCAGTGCCAGGTAAAGTGGAGCACCTTACAGCATATAAGGTGGGACGTCGTTTAATTGGACTGAGATGGGCAAAGCCAAAGGAAACCTATGGAGATTTGAAGTCCTTCACACTCTCGTACATGAGTGCACATGAACAAGTTACACGTTTTGTAGTGAAACCAACCCCCTGCATAGCTTGGCCTCAACTCTACTGTCATACAATTAATTCTCTTCGTGCAGACACAGAATACACTGTGACAGTAAGTATTTACACTAAACATCTTATATACATTGTTTACTGCTCACAATGATTATGTCCTTATCAGTGTGTACATTCCAAGATGTCCCATGTTTTACACAAAGTGCCATTTGCTCCATCTGTTAAGACAACCTCATATTTTTTTGACTTGGTGACTATGTTTATGTATAGCCATAACATCAGTCTAGAATGTATATTTGTTTTTGTATATTGTGGCAGCCAGCTCAGGATAGGGATGCATGGAGAACTTATGTCCATGCGGCCATGAACCTATGGGTTTGATAGTGACAGTGAGTTAGTTAATTAGTTATATTGTATTATGACAGCCAATATGTATTGTTATACATTTTTTAAACATCCCAAGGTCAGCCACTATATACTCAGATTCCTTTGTCATTCGATATGAAATTGGCAACTGATATTTTAGTGATGATTGCTAAAAGAAATGATAACCGATAGATGCTACTAGTATGAAAGTTATTTTTTTTGTCCTCACTGCTATTGTTTTTATTGTTATATAGCACTGTAAATTTTTTTGGGATTCCTCATGCATCATCCCTTCAGGTTTAATAGAATACCGGTATATGTTTTTTTAATAGTTGTCATACATATTAGTAGGTTAGAACATTTGGGACCTGGCATTTAAACTGGACATTTAATACCAGTATTCAGTGTTGCACATTGAGGTTTATGCTTAATGTCCAAAATAGTCAAAACTTTTGATGAAATTGGAAGATAATATTAGAAACAAATATCTTGTTGTATAAATGCTGTTATGTGCCCTTGGTTACATCTGGTGATGAAATCGAGACATGATGAAAAACGATAAAATTTTATGCGAGTCTAAAGCCATCCACCATATTTTTTGTTCTTCAAATTGTACATGAAATAGACAAATGGTTGAAAGTAGACTATTTTCAAATCCGTTGGCAAATCATGTTAAGTGTATGATACATGCAGTCATTGTATACATATGCAAGTGCAGAGTGAGGTATATGTTTAGATATTTCTGTAGTGTAAGTATTTTTTGTTAGGGACTTCGATGAAAATAAAAGAGAAAGTGAAGCTATTTTCTTAACATACCCTACTTGTTTAAAAAAGAACAAAGATTTTTAACATCTGATCTTATAACTGATTGGCTATCACCAGTACCACTTGCGATCTAAATGTACGTACAGGAATTTAATCCAGGGATTTTTTCCACAATCCTGCAATTAAAAATTATACACTTCTATCTCTTTAGTTCTGAGATTGAAGAATTTGTAATTAATATTTGTGTTGGAGAGCACATCCACTAGACTGCTTCCATCTGACGATGAAGAGTTATATTTTTAGGAATATTGAAAATAAGACAAAAAAGAACAAAATCAGAGATTCTGTGAGAGATCAATAATTGACAGAAGTAATAAAAAAGAAATAGTGATAGTTGAGAGACCTTATAAGGATGGAGGTGGAATGAATGATATTGAAATCTCAGGAAATGTAAATGAAACACACAATAAATCTGCAAGACCCAAGATCAAATGGCTGGATAAAATTGAAATGGATCTAGGAAAGATCGGTTGTGATTGTGAAAGAGGAAGTATGACTGCATCTTGAGATGACTCATACATAAGTGTGGATTAATGGTGATGTTATTAATCAATTTGTAACAAAAGCATAGAATAAAAGTCAGTGACATTTTATCCTTTTGGGCCTTCCAGAAATTAGCTGCAAAATATAAATGGAGTCTTCATCAACATAATTATTATAATGTGTGATGTATTATATCATGTTGTTTGTAACTCATCCCAAATAAATGAATAATTCAAGTGTACTTTATTAAATTAATATTGAGAAACTAAAGCTATTACTATGATAGATATGAGTAAATTCATAAACACAAGTAAATTATTGTACTCAGTGGTAAAGAGAAAAATTTTCGCCTGAACGGGAATCGAACCCCGGACCTTTAGCTTTCCATGCTAATGCTCTGACCACTGATCTAATTCAGGCTTCATTCCCATCCAAGTATAAAGAGATGGTTCGGGGTTTCGATTCCCGATTCAGGCGAAAATTTTCTCTTTACCATTGATTACAATAATTTAATTGTGTTTATTAATTTACTTATTTCTATCATAGTAATAGCTTTAGCTTCTCAATATTAATTTAATAAATAATGCTATAGCTGTGTTGAGTCCCTTCATGTCTTCTTCAGGTAGAAGCCATTCATTGTGTATTTGTGAATGATGATTCATTGCATTTGAATGTGGGACCAGTAGAGTAAGGTAAAGGAAGGATTTATGCTTGGATGGGAATGAAGCCTGAATTAGCTCAGTGGCCAGAGCATTAGCACGGACAACTAAAGGTTTGGGGTTCGATTCCCGGTTCAGGCAAAAAAATGTTCTCCTTTCCTTTGATTACAATAATTCAAGTGTAATTGTTGCTATCTATCTGATTGGGGCTACCTGCTTGTATAGATATGACTTGGCAACTAGCAAATGAACATCACTGTTTTAATAAAAAGTTTTGTCCATGTAATTCTTACCACATATTGTTGTTTCTGTTAAACATATAGTCTGTAACTACTGAAGATGAGGCTAACTAGCCTTGAAACATATGTCTAACAGAAACAATGATATGTGGTAAGAATTATACAGACAAAACTTTTTATTAAGTAAAACCTCATAATGTTACTTCCTATTGTATTTTATCTTAATTAATACCAGTTGGAGCTAGTTCTATAATGTTGCACAGCCTGTATCAGTGCATGAGTTCTCATGAATCCTTTGTTAGCATCAATCAAATTGGTAAAGAATGTTTAATGATGTACAACTCACTAAATAATGTTGGTTTTTTATCTAGATGTTGAGAAAATATTGAATTACAAAAATGCTATAAATTCTATAAATGAGTTTGTTATGTGTATCTAGAAGATGGAGGATGAGCACTAGGACCTGGTGAAGATGTTGACTTTAAAATAATGCCTCAATCCTCAACATATTTTCCTTCTCACATAAATGTAAAAACTTTGTTAATCTTATGACTAAAGATAAAAATGTATCCCTGGATTTCCAGCTTTGTGCACTGACACTGCCCCTTAAGCTATCCAGGTAGCCATTCAGACATAGAATTTTTTTCTCACTTTAAAACCCTATGTAGTAAACAATATTCATGGTGAAATTAAATGTTTCTTACCCCTCCTCATATCAATTTTCTAAGTAGATCACGATTTCGAGACCACAACGGTCTCATCGTCAATACTTTCTTGGTGACGGATGTTATGTCGCCAAGAAAGTGCTGATGATGAGACCGTTGTGGTCTCTAAATCACGATCTACTTAGAAAATTTATATGAGGAGAGGTAAGAAACATTTAATTTCACAAACCTCATAGTGATTAATTCCTATAAAAGTTAAACAATATTCACATTACAGTAAGGGCTCCTTCTAGCAACAACCAAAGCTGGGGATCCTGTGTTTAAATTCCAGTTCAAGAATAAATTTTTCTCATTAATTATATTAACTACTAAATGTGATTGGCAATCCTGAGTACATTAATATCAATATTATTTTATTTTATATTTTTTTCATAAAAGAATGAGAAAAGACACTGTTAATTAGTATTCCCTCACTTCTGGAGTTCTAAATTAATTTTCAAGTGTATGAATATTATTCCTATAGTGCAGGGATTTGCAATTCATGTTTATGTTTTCATTCATCTGAATGTGTACATTTTCCTGTTTAAGACTCCTACCTGAGCTCTCCATACATCTCTAACCTGAGCTTGTAATTCACCTCCTTTAAATCACATTTAATGTTTTCGCCCTCCTGATTCTTGATGTATAAACTGGTCTCCTCTCTCTGATTTTATACAAGAATTTTCCATGTCCCTCCTCCATTTCTTATGTATGTCACATCTCTTGATCATTATAGTCTACAAGACTTAAAACTGTTCTTATTATATTATTTGGTTCTGTATTCTGTAGCCCTATACCTTTCTAAATGTTTAACAATTAATTTTTTCTGCATTTTCTTCTTTATCCAACCGTGAACTTGTTTTGAGAGGTTGTATGAATATCATCTGCTGCTTTGTGCAAGTGTGTGATTGGATCTGAAACATTAATGTGAATATATTCGTTTTTCTTGGTTAAAAAAAAACCACTCAATTTTGTGAATGAAATTGCTCCATTAGCATAGATGTGTCTGTGAATGCTATAGATTGTAAGGTCATCACAAACAATCTGAGGGCATATTATTTCAAGCAACTAATGAGGTATAAATTGTATGGATTGTTATTAGGAAAGTTGTAGTTTGAATTTAATTTAGAAATATCCTCAGACTTAGGTCATCACACAATGAATTCCCTTGTGTACATTGAATAGTAGATTAAGTACAATTTTTATATATTAATTATATTATTTTTGGTCTGGACATCTTACCTCAATATTAATGTTGATTTGTTCTTGGACATGTTTCAAAACAATTCTCTGTTTTATCTTCAGCTTTCCCAGACTGGTTTTATTTATGTTGCATTATGTTGCACCACCTGGATGTCGATGTCAGCTCCATCCTGTGGTTGGCCAAAGAACCTCCAAACAAGGTCACCCTCCATCGGAATATCAAAATTCATAACTCTGTTTCTGTTCTTCTGAATATAAATTTTTTCCCAAATAGTCAGCTCGTTTGTATTTTCTAACTGTTTTAATAATTTAGTGTCTGAATTTATATTATGTTTTTCAGACCAAACATGAGCAGCAACTGCAGATTTTTCAATTTCTCCATTTTTAATATTTCTTATGTGTTCTTTGGTTCTAATTTTTAGGTTTCTTTTTGTTTTCCCTATATATATCTTTCACAACCCATGCATTCAATTTGATATATTCCTGACTTTTTATTTTTATCAGTTTTTTCATTTTTGTTTGGTTTTTATTAGTTTATTTAAACTGTAGTTATTTTTTGGTGCTAATTTAATATTAAACTTCTCAAATATATTTTGAAATTTATTATGTACCCAGGGGTGATATGTGAATTTCCTATATTTTTTCATAGGTGGTTCTTCTTTTTCAAGATTACTTCTGTTTATCATTTTTTGTTTTTTATACTTTTCTATCCTTTTTTGTACCATTTTTTCATCAAACCCATTTTCTCTTGCTACTTTGATTATGTGTTTTTTTCTCATGTTTAAAATCTTCTTCGTTTAAGGGTAAGTTTACCAATCTATGAGTTAAACTATTAAATGCTGCTAATTTATGTCCAATTGGATTGAACCCTGTTGATTTTATAAAATTTTCCGTATGAGTTTCTTTCCTATGAATCCTGAATTCAATTTTTCTTTTTTCTTCGTTTCTGACCAATTTAAGATCCAAAAAAGGTATTTGTTTATTGTCTTCTATTTCTTTGGTGAATTTAATGTTTGTACTCTGTAAATTTAATAGTTTTAGGGAATCTTCTACATGTTTTTCTTTAACAATACAAATTATATCATCAACATATCTACTCCAAAATTTAAACATTGTGGGATGTGCTTTAGTGATTTTACATTCAAAATCGCTCATAAATAAATTTGCCAGAAAAGGTGATAATGGGTTTCCCATTGAGAACCCTGATTTTTGTCTATAGAAACTCCCATTGAATGTAAAAAACATTTGATCAATGCATAACGCAGTTAATTTCAAATAATCTTCTTTGATCTCTCTGTCTATGTTGTTTTTTCTTAACCAATTGTTCAATATCTCCAAAGTTTTTTGTTTCGGTACATTTGTGAATAGTGAAACTACATCAAACGAAACCAACCTATCTGTGGGTTCAATTTCCATCACAAATGTACCGAAACAAAAAACTTTGGAGATATTGAACAATTGGTTAAGAAAAAACAACATACACAGAGAGATCAAAGAAGATTATTTGAAATTAACTGTGTTATGCATTGATCAAATGTTTTTTACATTCAATGGGAGTTTCTATAGACAAAAATCAGGGCTCTCAATGGGAAACCCATTATCACCTTTTCTGGCAAATTTATTTATGAGCGATTTTGAATGTAAAATCACTAAAGCACATCCCACAATGTTTAAATTTTGGAGTAGATATGTTGATGATATAATTTGTATTGTTAAAGAAAAACATGTAGAAGATTCCCTAAAACTATTAAATTTACAGAGTACAAACATTAAATTCACCAAAGAAATAGAAGACAATAAACAAATACCTTTTTTGGATCTTAAATTGGTCAGAAACGAAGAAAAAAGAAAAATTGAATTCAGGATTCATAGGAAAGAAACTCATACGGAAAATTTTATAAAATCAACAGGGTTCAATCCAATTGGACATAAATTAGCAGCATTTAATAGTTTAACTCATAGATTGGTAAACTTACCCTTAAACGAAGAAGATTTTAAACATGAGAAAAAACACATAATCAAAGTAGCAAGAGAAAATGGGTTTGATGAAAAAATGGTACAAAAAAGGATAGAAAAGTATAAAAAACAAAAAATGATAAACAGAAGTAATCTTGAAAAAGAAGAACCACCTATGAAAAAATATAGGAAATTCACATATCACCCCTGGGTACATAATAAATTTCAAAATATATTTGAGAAGTTTAATATTAAATTAGCACCAAAAAATAACTACAGTTTAAATAAACTAATAAAAACCAACACAAATGAAAAAACTGATAAAAATAAAAAGTCAGGAATATATCAAATTGAATGCATGGGTTGTGAAAAGATATATTATAGGGAAAACAAAAAGAAACCTAAAAATTAGAACCAAAGAACACATAAGAAATATTAAAAATGGAGAAATTGAAAAATCTGCAGTTGCTGCTCATGTTTGGTCTGAAAAACATAATATAAATTCAGACACTAAATTATTAAAACAGTTAGAAAATACAAACGAGCTGACTATTTGGGAAAAAATTTATATTCAGAAGAACAGAAACAGAGTTTATGAATTTTGATATTCCGATGGAGGGTGACCTTGTTTGGAGGTTCTTTGGCCAACCACAGGATGGAGCTGACATCGACATCCAGGTGGTGCAACATAATGCAACATAAATAAAACCAGTCTGGGAAAGCTGAAGATAAAACAGAGAATTGTTTTGAAACATGTCCAAGAACAAATCAACATTAATATTGAGGTAAGATGTCCAGACCAAAAATAATATAATTAAAATAACCTCAAAATATAACTTCCTAAAATTAAATATTTTATATATTAAATTTGGGAATTTTTAACATTATGAGGCTCAATTCATAAGAATTGAATTAATCGTGATTATTTCTTACCTCATACTTCTATATTTCTTTAAAAACAGCACTGCAGTATCGGCAACTTCTTGTCACCATCGTCAGCTGTTTTCACGATTGTCAATTTTTACTTTTGTTGATAATTATCCAAACTGCTATCTGATGTTCTTTTAAAGAATTATTTCCTAAACTGCCATCTGGTGTTCATTTTAATAAATCATTTTCTAAACTGCCATCTGTTGTATTTTTGAAGAACTTTGTAATCAAGCTCGGTTCATCTGGAATTTCAAAGTTCATGGTTCTAGTATGGTTTTTTTGAAGATATAGTTTTTCCCAAACTGTCAAATCTAAAGGTTTAGATAGATGTTTCAAAAGTTTTGCTTCTTTTTCAATCCTATGATGCTTAATAAACTATGTGCTGCTATAGCTGATTTTTCAATTTCTCCATTCTTTATGTTTCTGAAGTGTTGTTTTTTTACGAGTTCCCAAATTCCTTTTTGTTTTTCCTATATATATCATAAAGAATGGAGAAATTGAAAAATCAGCTATAGCAGCACATAGTTTATTAGAGCATCATAGGATTGAAAAAGAAGCAAAACTTTTGAAACATCTATCTAAACCTTTAGATTTGACAGTTTGGGAAAAACTATATCTTCAAAAAAACCATACTAGAACCATGAACTTTGAAATTCCAGATGAACCGAGCTTGATTACAAAGTTCTTCAAAAATACAACAGATGGCAGTTTAGAAAATGATTTATTAAAATGAACACCAGATGGCAGTTTAGGAAATAATTCTTTAAAAGAACATCAGATGACAGTTTGGATAATTATCAACAAAAGTAAAAATTGAGAATCATGAAAACAGCTGACGATGGTGACAAGAAGTTGCCGATACTGCAGTGCTGTATTTAAAGAAATATAGAAGTATGAGGTAAGAAATAATCACGATTAATTTAATTCTTATAAGTATAATTTATTTTGATAAAAGACAGTTTAATATTCAGTTTGTTTGCTATGGCTTCTGTAAACTCCAGCAGTCTTCACAATTCCATCATTTATGAAAGGAAACTATATTTATCCTAAGATCATGTAGGTCAAGTGTGCTTTCTTGCAGGAGTCAATTTATTTAAATGAACTTTTCATGTTTATTTCCCAGCATATGTTACTGAGATGCAAATGGATTGTGCATTTCCACTAAAAGACATCTATTAGGCAACTAAGGCAATAAATTTAGCTCAGATACTCTAATTTAATTAAGTTATGTAGATAGGAAATAACACTATGAGGTTTTTAATATTGTTTATTTTTTATTTCACTCACCTCATACTTCATAACTCCTCGCAAATCCAGGGTTTCGTCACATCATTTGTGACATTTTCAATGCTGTGTCATGTTCACAACTGATGTCCAATGGCCTTCTATCCTGTAAAACTGACCTCTGCGCCATCTGATGGCTGACCGACAAATTTCCAAATCAGTCCCCTCTCCTTATAACCGGGTATTTCAAAATTCGTAGTTGTATTTTCATTCTTGCCTATGTAAATTTTTTCCCAAATTGTGAGTTCCTTCGGTTTTTCCAATTGTTTAAGTAATTTTGTTTTGGTTTCTATTCTATGTTTTTCTGACCAGGCATGTGCAGCTATTGCAGATTTTTCGGTTTCTTCATTTTTAACATTTCTGAGGTGTTCCTTTAATCTTGTATTTAGATTCTTTTTTGTTTTTCCTATGTATATCTTTTCACAATCTTTACAATTAATTAGATAAATTCCCAATTTTTTGCAGTCTTCAATCTTTTCATTTTTGTAGGTTTTTATTAAATTACCTAAGCTGTAATCATTTTTCAACAAATTCAACATTAAATTAACACCGAAAAATGATTACAGCTTAGGTAATTTAATAAAAACCAACAAAAATGAAAAGATTGAAGACTGCAAAAAATCGGGAATTTATCAAATTAATTGTAAATATTGTGAAAAGATATACATAGGAAAAACAAAAAGGAATCTAAATACAAGATTAAAGGAACACCTCAGAAATGTTAAAAATGGAGAAACCGAAAAATCTGCAATAGCTGCACATGCCTGGTCAGAAAAACATAAAATAGAAACCAAAACAAAATTACTTAACTAATTGGAAAAACCGAAGGAACTCACAATTTGGGAAAAAATTTACATATGCAAGAATGAAAATACAACTATGAATTTTGAAATACCTGGTTATAAGGAGAGGGGACTGATTTGAAAGTTCGTCGGTCAGCCATCAGATGGCACGGAGGTCAGTCTGCAGGATAGAAGGCCGTTGGACGTCAGTTGTGAATGTGACACAGCATTGAGAATGTCCCAAATGATGTGACGAAACCCTGGGTTTGTGAGGAGTTATCAACTATGAGGTGAGTGAAATAAAATATAAACAGTACTCTAATTTAAGCTTAAGATTCTTTTGAGAGCACCAAAATGATCAATCTTGGGACCATAGCTTTAAGTCCCTTTCATTTGACTTGTGCCTTTGATTTTCCATTCTAAAACCTTCAACCTCAGCCTGTTTTTGACCCTTGGGACTAGAACCAAGGAACATAGCCCCAAGGCCGATAGACCCGTAAGTCAACATAAAAATATGCCACCATTCATATCTGTTTACCCATGTATTTCTTCTTTCACTTGGCTTCCCAAAGTCTGAGTCTGGATAGATCATGTTACAGTAAAGAGCATCAGGAATATTGTCCATGCCACCTCTAATTTAGATGTGAAGGCCTAACACAGTTCTTGAATGGATGTGCTAAATAGGCACAACTGAAGTCATGTTAGGTCTAGCAAGTTGGTGGTGGATGATGAAAGTGTTTCCAAGAATCAAATAGGTCTCAGTGAGAGACCTGTAAGTGCCACACCTGAATATTTTAGACAACATCCCTTCATAAACAAAAGTACAAAATTATAGTGCAAAATATTTCTAGCATTGTGCGTCCTTGTGCATTAAAAAATGTGCTCAAGTATAAAACATAATCAAATATTATCACCGATAAAATAGATATAATTAATCAACTGTATCAACTAGTCAAATATCATTGATATATACTAATGTTCATTATATTCACAAAGACAAAGATTAAATGATAACTTCATTGTATAGCAATATATGTCATCCTTAAAAAGAAAATGATAATAAAAACTATTATTTAATAATCACATAAAGAAAAACTGTAAATTATTAATCATAGTTACAGCAATATACTAATTAATAATACCATAAGATAGGAAATAAATAATCACACTTAAATATTATATTATATTATATTTAGTCTGGACATCTTACCTCAATATTAATGTTGATTTGTTCTTGGACATGTTTCAACACAATTCTGTTTTATCGTCAGCTTTTCCAGACTGGTTTTATTTATGTTGTCTTATGTTGCACAACTTGGATGTCGATGTCAGCTCCATCCTGTGGTTGGCCAAAGAACCTCCAAACAAGGTCACGCTCCATCGGTATATCAAAATTCATAACTCTGTTTCTGTTCTTCTGAATATAAATTTGTTCCTAAATAGTCAGCTCTTTTGTATTTTCTAACTGTTTTAATAATTTAGTGTCTGAATTTACTTCATGGAAGCTTCTTGTATGAAGCCAGAGGGAAAACGCCCAGTTGGTAGACCAATAATGAGGTGGGAGAATAACATTAACTATGATTTGAGAGAAGTAGATTATACAGGAATGATTGGAAAACATTAGCTCAGGATAGGGATGTATGGAGAGCTTATGTCCGCGCGGCCATGAACCTACGGGTTCGATAGTGCCAGTGAGTAAGTAAGTAAGTGTCTGAATTTATATTATGTTTTTCAGACCAAACATTAGCAGCAACTGCAGATTTTTAAATTTCCCCATTTTTAATATTTCTTATGTGTTCTTTGGTTCTAATTTTTAGGTTTCTTTTTGTTTTTCCAATATATATCTTTTCACAACCCATGCATTCAATTTGATATATTCCTGACTTTTTATTTTTATCAGTTTTTTCATTTTTGTTGGTTTTTATTAGTTTATTTAAACTGTAGTTATTTTTTTGGTGCTGATTTAATATTAAACTTCTCAAATATCTTTTGAAATTTATTGTGTACCCAAAGGGTGATATGTGAATTTCCTATATTTTTTCATAGGTGGTTCTTCTTTTTCAAGAGTACTTCTGTTTATCATTTTTTGTTTTTTATACTTTTATATCCTTTTATGTACCATTTTTTCATCAAACCTGTTTTCTCTTGCTACTTTGATTATGTGTTTTTTCTCATGTTTGAAATCTTCTTCGTTTAAGGGTAAGTTTACCAATCTATGAGTTAAACTATTAAATGCTGCTAATTTATGTCCAATTGGATTGAACCCTGTTGATTTTATAAAATTTTCCGTATGAGTTTCTTTCCTATAAATCCCGAATTCAATTTTTCTTCGAAGAAATTTATTTTTGTAAGGTTTGTAATTCTTTTGTCTTCAAAATTGTGTGATTTGTTATGTTTTAGATATGTGTTGTGTTGCATGGCCATTAATTTAGTTAGCTTCTTGTTCATTGTTTCATATTTATTGTACAAATTATTATTAATGTTTTCGTGAATTTGGTTTTCTATGATTGTCCAACATTTGCCGAATAACAAGGCGGCCTCTTGTGTGTAGTAGTATAGCTGGTTTTTTATGTTTTGCTTCTTTATGTATAGCATTCTGATTTCGTTTTTATCCAATTAATTTCGGCCTGTTTTTGTACTTTTGTTGCTGTATTATTTTAACAGGAAACAGACTTACTAGAAAAGGGATACAAATTCAATTTCCCTACACACAATGTAAAAAGAACACAACAAAATTTAATTATTGAAAGTGAAATTGCAATAAATAAACTTAACATTAATAACAAAAATTATATTAGATACGAAGCAGCTAAAGTCATAAAAGAAACTCCACCAACAATAAACATCAAAGATAAACGAACTCTCAAGATCATCTCTAAAATAAAAACAAAATTTAGGAACTATAATATAATACACACAAAAGCCGACAAGGGCAACACAATAGTTATTACGGAAAAAGAAGAATACATCAATAAAACCAAGCAATTTATAAAAGAAAACAATTTCAAAAAAATTGAAAAAGATCCCACAGGAAAGTATAGCAGACAAATAAAAGAAGCACTAAAATCGTGCCCTCTAATCACCAACACAACCAATAACGAACATAATAGATACAAAATCATCAAATGGGAAAATAATACTCCCTCACCACCAGTAATGAAAGCCCTTCCAAAAATCCATAAAGACAACATTCCCATAAGACCAGTTGTTAATTGCATGAATGCTCCTAACTATAAAATTTCCAAATTAGTCGCTCAGAAAATGAAAAATGATGTAAAACTTGAAAATCGTTACACAATTAAGAACTCATTTGAACTAGCAGACAAACTACAGCATTTAGAAATCAATAGGAACACTAAAATGACATCATTTGACATAAAAAACCTCTACACAAATATCCCGATAAACGAAACAGCAATCATAATAAAACAAAAACTAACAGACAGTAAACTTGAAGATAACTATATCAATCAGTTAAACAAACTAATAACAACAACAATAAAGCAAAATTACTTCCAATTTAACAATGAACTATTTATTCAAGAAGACGGGATCCCGATGGGGAGTCCTACATCTGGAATAATGGCAGAAATCTTCCTACAAGAACTGGAAAATAAACATTTTGAGGAACTAATACACAAATTCAACATAAAACTAATAATATGATATGTCGATGACGTACTAGTAATATATGACAATGAAAACAGAAAAGAAAAAGAAATACTACAAGACTTAAACAACATGCATGAAAAAATCACTTTCACCGAAGAAATAGAAGTTAATAACAGCATAAACTACTTACTTACTTACTCACTGGCACTATCGAACCCGTAGGTCATGGCCGCGCGGACATAAGCTCTCCATACATCTCTATCCTGAGCGAATGCTTTCCAATCATTTCCTGTATAATCTACTTCCCTCAAATCATAGTTAATGTTGTTCTCCCACCTCATTCTTGGTCTACCAACTGGGCGTTTTCCTTCTGGCT
The DNA here is from genome assembly GCA_030220185.1 of Diploptera punctata. Lineage (NCBI taxonomy): Eukaryota > Metazoa > Arthropoda > Insecta > Blattodea > Blaberidae > Diploptera > Diploptera punctata. Next base: position 98,026 of record JASPKZ010008014.1, read on the forward strand.
TTCCTACAAGAAGCTTCCATGCACGTCTTTCATTCCCCATACGCGCAACATGTCCTGCCCATCGCAGTCTACGGGACTTAACTGTTCTTATTATATCTGGCTTCCTATAAAGACCATGTAGTTCATTGTTATGTAGTCTTCTCCATTCACCTGTCTGTTCATCTCTCTTTCGTCCAAAAATTTTCCTAAGAACTTTATTCTCAAATACTCGTAATCTCCTTTCCTCCCTTAAAGTAAGAGTCCATGTTTCGCACCCATATAATATAACTGGTAGAATAACAGTTTTATATATTTTCAGCTTAACGTTTTTTGAAAGGAGTTGGGACATCAAAAGTCTCTGCAATGCATAATAGCATGCATTTCCAGAATTGAGCCTAAGTTTAATTTCTTTGTGCATATCATTCCTATTTGTGATTATTGTTCCTAGGTATTTGAATTGAGCCAATTCCTCAAAATTTCCCTCATTTGTCATTAGCTGTCCATTTCCATTATATAATGTATTTCTACGTGTGACCATATATTTAGTTTTACTGATATTTACTTCCAGTCCTAATTTCTTAGTGTTACTCAATAGTGTGTGCGTGTTGGCCTTTAGTATCTCCTTGCTATCGGCCAGTAGTACCACATCATCAGCATAAACTAACAGCTTATTAATACCATTCAGTTGTAAGCCTTCCTCATTCTCTAAAGATTTAATGGCATGCTCTAGTACAAAATTAAATAGTAGAGGAGATAGTGCATCTCCTTGCTTCAACCCATTCTGGATTTCAAACGTGTCTGAAAACTGTTTGCCTACACGCACCCTACTCGTTGAGCCATTTAGACACATTCGTATAAGTCTAACTAACTTTTTAGGAATTCCGAACTCCAGCAGGATACTATATAACTTCTCCCTCTTAATTGAAACATATGCTTTTTTGAAGTCTACATATAGTTGATGTACAGTACCATTATATTCCCATTTCTTTTCTAAAATCTGTCTTATACTAAAAATCTGATCTGTTGTAGACCTGTTTCTTCTAAATGCACATTGATGATCTCCTAGAATGTCATCAATATAGGGAGTAAGTCTGCTTACTAATATATTTGTTAGAATTTTGTACGAAGTTGAAAGTAATGAGATGCCCCTATAGTTGTTGCAATCAGTTTTATCTCCTTTCTTATAAATTGGTACGATAATTGATTCCTTCCATTCATCTGGAAGAGCTTCTTTTTCCCAAATCATACTAAGCAACCAGCGTATCTTGTCCATCAATTTTTCTCCCCCTGATTTTATCAGTTCTGCTGGGATCTCATCTGAACCTGATGCTTTATACATATTCAATTTTTCAATTGCCATTTCAACCTCTAATGCACTTGGCTCTGCGACTAGCATTTCTGCTGTCTGTAACTTATCCTCCTCAATGTCCTGTTCTGTATGTACATTTAATTTAATAGCTGATTAAAATAACTTTTCCATCTATTTAATATACTCTTGGAATCTGCAATCATATCCCCATTTTCATTCCGAATTATGTTTGTTCTAGCCTGAAACCCGTTCTTCTCTATACTAATTCCCTGATATAATTCTCTAATGTTCCTATTTTTTGCATTCATTTCAAGATCATTAATCTTCCTCTCTCAAATATTCCCTCTTCTTACTCTTTAGTAACTTGGTGGTTTCCCGTCTAACACTACCCAATTGCTCTAAATTTACCAGTAATTGGCTCGTGCTAACCATTTCAATTCTTTGCCTAGGGTTCTTTTCTTGAACAATGTCGGCCACATACCTAGTTGCATCAAAACCATTTCTTTGTTTTGCCGCTTTTTTAAACAACCAATGCTTTCTGATGCGGGACAATGTCATAGTATCTCTTATAGCTTCACATTCTTTATTTATATCAGTTTCTTCCTTATTTCCCGCCACATGGTCATCTGAAAGATTCCAGTACTTCAAATCTATTAGCAATTTTTGATTTGGTATTATGGGCCGGCATTTCATCATTTTTCAAGGTTTTTACATCATATTTTACAGAAATCAGCTTTAGCGTTGTCCTCCTCTAAATCAAAGCGCGTAGCCGCTTTCTGATTGTCAACTTGACCAGATGATGATAGGAATTGCAGTATGTTCCCTATAACTGATATAATATACAATGATTGAGCTACTGTGCACCAGCGTTTATCCACTAATACATGATCTATCTGGTCTCCGAGTTTATCCAATCTGGGGACGTCCAGGTGTTATTTAGAAATAATTATGATTGCTTTGTGAAACATGGTGTGCTTTATTAACAATGAGATTCTTTGATGTTGCAAAATTGTTGACTAATATAACCCCGTTGTCGCTTACTATCTTCCAAGAAGACCTGAATTTGCCTATTCGTTGGTCTTGAATATATTTTCCCGCCACACTTTCTGCATTTTTAAATCTCATAGCACACATTTTCATATGAGATAGTGCAAAGGCTATTCACAAAATAAGCCTTCTAATTCTTCATGAAAACTAATCATTTGATCTTGTCATCTTTATCATTCTGTGGGGGCAATGTGAAGTTACAATTATAACAATCATGTTGTTTACCCTTTAGAATTATGTACTGATTATCCGATCCACTAACAAACTTCATATCTCGGATACGCGGATAGGATCCATCCTTCTCTCGATAAAAAACAACTGTCCCAATGCAGGTCTTTCTGCACCCCCCTAGTATAATGCAAAGCTTCCTGATTCATGACTACCTTCTCCTGGACACCTAAAGTCCTGTAAAGCGACTATATCCAAGGCGAGATTGATCCAATTCCCGCGTTAATATCTCTAGTGCCCCGCTATTGTATAAAGTCCTAACATTCCATGTTCCTAGGAACATGTCCCTGTGTTTGAGCCTTTGGCATGGGTTCCCCGCCCGGAGAACCGAATGGGGGACTATTTGACCTCCGGAAAATTTTACCCCAGTAGAACCCATGTCCGCATTTCTTGACGGTTGTATTTTTACGGTGAAAGATCGTCACTCTTTCGACCAAGGTACTTATTTCGTCTGGCTTATCACCTTCGACCAGTCCGGCATGGGTAATATTTGTCTATAACCAAAAATCTACACAACAATAAACTAGAAATCGGTATCTACCGGAAACCCACAAACAATGCTCTGGCCATAACAAAAATTCTACACACCCTTTTCAACAGAAAATTAGTACATTTAATAGCTTAGTCAGTAGAATGTTGAAACTCCCATTAAGCAAAGACAATTATATCCAAGAACTCAACTACATTAAGTATATGGCAAAAACCAATGGCTATAATGAAGAATTCATAGATAAACTTGAAAAAAAAACAAAAAAGGAAGAACAACATAACCAACATAACTAAACTAGAAAAAGAATCTGACAACAACAAGAAAACATGGATAACACTTACATACACAGGAAAAGAAACGACAAAATTAGCCAATGCACTAAAGAAAGCCGATAAAAACGTAAAAATAGCATACAGAACCAATAACAAATTAAACAACATAATATACAATAACATTGAAGAAAATAACATTTTCAACAGCAAAGGAGTTTATAAACTGACATGTAAGGACTGCAACAAATTTTATATAGGAAGGACAAACAGGAGTTTTAACATCAGATTCAAAGAACATTTTCGAGACTTCATTCACGCAGAAGGGAAATCAAGCTATGCAAAACACGTTATCCATGAAGGACATCGCATGTTAAATATTGAAAACACCCTAACAGTAATACACAGAGAAAATAATCCAGCGAAGATAAACGTACTCGAAGAGATGGAAATCATGAAAGCAGCTCACAACAACGACAGCCTGATAAACGAAAACGAACCCAATACATGCAACGCCCTCTACCAGATCTTCATTGAAACACCAGTTTTGAATCCTGCCGATGATGGGACAAGTCCCGAAAGCGCTACAGTTAAATGATTAATTAAGTTGAGGAGACGGACCTTTCAGGTGAATATTCCATAATTTTATATTATTTTGAATAATACCACAACGGAACACATCATGAATCTTATAAAAGTTGATAATATAATCTAGGTTGTAACAAACAGCCCAAGGCATTAACAGTTGCATAGAGTTACCTTGGATTTATTTACAAGAAAAACAGCAGTAGGATTTCAAGGAATTGGAGATAATGAGTGGTAAAGAGGTCCCATATTTGTATGTATATAGATGTTTTCCTTCAGTAATATGAAGATCCCTAAAACAAAACTTAATTTCCCAACCGATAACCAATAACTTTAAATTTTATATATTTATTTTTTAAAAAAGACGTATGTGAATAAATATGTTAGACATTTTTTTCATAAATACTCGTTACAGTACTCTTCAGATGTTACATCAATAATGCATCTATAAGTAGGTGACGTAAACATTCTCTTGTGCCTAATATTAAAACATTAAATTCGACATCTAACTAAAAAAAATAGTCACCAGGAACGGATAACATTAAATACACATCAGATACATTTAAACAGAGATTGTTAAACTGTATTAACCCATTGGAGACTTTTAACGAGTCTCCCTCATGAGCAGGTAGAAAGACCAAACAGCTCAACCATGACCTACACTCGTTATTGTGTTAAAACCCACCACTATAAGAAGTTGATTATTGAATGTTCCACTAAATGAAGAAGATTTTAAGAAAGAATACAATCACATTTTGGACATAGCTAATTTAAATGGTTTTGGAAAGGAAATAATTATAACTAAATTAAAGAAATTCAGACAACAAAAAAGTTTAAAAGAGTACACTACCCTGCAATCTGATTCAAAGAAAGGAAAACAATTTAAGAAAATCACTTATCATCCTGGAATATAAATATAAATAAATAAATAAATAAAAGCCTGATATGTCCCTTTAGGGCAAAGGCCTCCCTGTACAGGGGTTAAGCTCTATTTGAGAGTGTCACCCGGGTGAGCTACTCCGTGGTGAGAAGTTGACTTGGATGTAGCACTTGGTTTGTATACACTGTCTGTTCTGTGATTAGTTACTACACAGTTGGCTCTCCATCGTTCTCCAGCTTTTTCTGCATCTGGCGACTCTGGACCATTGCGCCCCTGCTCATTCTTTGAAGATGTCAGCCCATCGTCGTCTTGGTCTTCCGCGCTGTCTCTTGCCTGTGTACGGGTCCCACATGGTTGTTTTTATTGTCCACCTGTCGTCCTGTATTCTTGCGACGTGGCCTCCTCACTTCCATTTTTTCCTGATGGCTTGTTGTGCGGGATCAGTTGTTGAGGAAATCGCTTGAAGTGTTGTATTCGAGATTCTGTCCTTCAGAGTTATGCCTAAGATTTTCCTCTCCATTTTCCTTTGGCATACTTGGAGTGTGTACTTCAGTTTGGCAGTAAGATTCCAAGTTTGGCAGCCATATAACAGTGTTGGAAGAACACAGGTTTGTAGTGTTTCCATTTTGAGTTTCCGGTTGAGTGACTTGTCCAGCAGTATAAATTTCAGTGACCAGAACGCCTTCCAGACGAGAGCTATTCTTCTGCTTATTTCCTTCTCTACTTTCTGATGGAAGGAGAGTAGTTGTCCTAAGTATATGTACTCGGTTACGTATTGAAGATCCATTCCATCGACTTTGATTGGGTTTTCCGGACCATTAGACATAATTTGTGTCTTGCTTTTGTTCATCGAAAGGCCTGCAATTTTGCTAGTTTCTGAGAGCTCTTGTAGCATTGATTGGAGTTGTTTAGGGGATCTGGCGAACAATACCACGTCGTCAGCGAATCTTAAGTTGGATAGCCTGCTCCCGTTTATATTTACTCCATATTTCTTGCCCCAGTTTAGTTTTTGAAATATGTCTTCAAGCACGCATGTAAAAAGTTTAGGAGAAATTGGGTCGCCTTGTCGTACTCCTCTTTTGAGACTGAATGGTTGTCCCACAATTTCTGTCTTCACCTTGGCATAGCTTTGGCTGTAGATCTTATCCAGAACGTGGATGTACTTGTGTTTGATTCCTTGGGTGTGTAATGCCTGGAGGACACTAGAATGTTCTACTGAGTCGAATACCTTGTTGTAAGTCTACGAATGCTAGATATAATGTATGGTGGTATTCAACTGTCTTTTCTATTATTTGGTTAATTGCTTGGAGATGATCTGTTGTACTAAAGCCTGAGCGGAATCCGGCTTGTTCTGTTGGCTGGTTTTCGTCCAGGACTTCATCCTGGAATACATAACAAATTTCAAAAAAAATTTCAAGAAATTCAATATTACATTGGCACCGATAAATAAATTTAGCCTTGGTAACTTATTAATAACCAATAAGAAAATGAACACCCCAGATAGTAAAAAATCTGGAATTTATCAAATTGATTGTGGAGATTGCAATAAAGTATACATAGGAAAAACAAAAAGGAATTTGGACACTCACACCAAAGGAACACTTTAGAAATATTAAAAATGGTGAAATTGAAAAATCAGCTATTGCAGCACATAGTTTGTTGGAAGGTCATAAAATTGAAAAAGAAGCTAAACTTCTAAAACATTTGGAAAAACCTTTGGATTTGACAGTTTAGGAGAAAATATTTATTCAGAAGAACAAATTTAAATCCATGAATTTCGACATTCCGGATGAATGTGACCTCATCTCGAAGTTCATCAAATCAATACCAGATGGCAACGATATCTCGAAGTTCATCAAATCAACACCAGATGGCAACATTATAGAGGGAGATTCCAACGAATATCCGGTAGTCATAATGGAGGTTGAAAATGAATGACAAGATCATTTGAAAACTATAGTTACCGTGTTGAATAAAACATGAAATATGAGGTAAGATGTAAAAATGACTCATTAATTTATTAATTAAGAACCTCATAATGTGTTTCGCATTTTTAACTTTGAACTGTCTTTAGTGTTTAAAATTTTCTGTTCGCCGTCTGTAAAATTTGTTGCAGATTTATATAAAGCATATATGTAGGCCTAGTATATTGTAGAGTTTATTATAGATATAATTTATAGAATAATATACTTTTTAGTTATTTATTACGGTAAAATTATATATATATATAGTTTCAATGTTTTTTTTTTCGAATATCATGGCTGGTAATATAACTTTTTTAGAAACACCCCTGATGAAGTGAAGACCTATTTTGCACTATAAGTCAAGATAGAAAACCTAACATAAAATGGTTCTAGAACAATAGACCAATTTTATAAATGCCCATTTACAGCAAAACTATGCCTTTCAAAAGTTTATTCCTAATTTCGATGTTTCTTCACTTAACACAATGAATCCATAATTAGAGATGACAGAATTTACAAAATTAGACCTGGTGTAGAGTAATTGAATACAACATTTCTGTCCTTGTATGTTCCAAGTGAAGACATTTCACTTAAAAATCTCTTACTAAATTACGAAGTAGGCATGCTTACGCCCAGTTCAAAATCTCTAATTGGAATAAAACGGCGCAATTTGGAATAAAATATTAGAAATTGTGTGAGGACCTCTTCGGGATATGATCCAAATAAACGCTGCACGAGATGCACCAGAAAATTCAGATTTTATTGCAAATGAGAGTGTAGTCCCAGAATTAGCAAATCCGTTCGTAGACAAAGGTTACACATTACAATTAGACAACTTGTGTTCTCCTAATTTATTTTTAGAGCTCAATAGACGAGAGACGTATTAGGGACAGTAAAATCTAACAGAAGAAACATACCTATGGATTTAGTGAACAACAAATTGTAAAAAAAAAAAAAAAAAAAGGAGAGGTAACATTATCTAGTCGGAGACTTCCTGCATTGAAGTGGAAAGATAGGAAATACGTTTATTATTATCATTCAAACACGATAATGCCGACATCACTGTCACCAGTAAGAAGCAATGGAAGAATAAAGTCAGATAACAAGAAGGAACATTCATAAAGGCTAAATGTATTCTAGAATACAATACAGAAAAATTGCTTTTTTACATTATCGATAATTTGAGAAGATATGTACTAAGAACTTTTTATGATTTGATAATGTATAGGTCTATGCTTTTATATATTTAGTTTAATTTATTTTTATAATATACCAGTACTGTATTGTATATTCTTGTTATTTTTACAGTTCCTGTTAGAATATATGATTCATGTTTACTTCAAATGTAATGACCAAGAAATGCTAGTAAAGGACAGTTTTTGAAAGTTTGTCAACTTTCAGAGTCTTCAAACTAACAATAAATAACGGTTAAATTACACAAAAGAGGGTTGTAAGCAGCCACATTATTTTGCAATTCTTAAAAGTACAAAATACTACAAGAAAAAACAGGGGTAAACAAACTATCTGAAATTCATAAGTTCTGGGACGCAGTACGCATGGTCTGGGTATTCTGATTTAAAACCCAGTGCAGCCGGAGTAGCGCTGGGGTGAATTAAATGGGTTTCCAGTGAACGTACCAGGCGCTTTAAATGTGTCTTCAATGGGTTAATATCTGTTGGTTAAGTGGATATGTACCAGAGGAGTGGAATGAAACACTAATATACCCTATGTATAAACAGGGAGATAAAACCAATATGCAGTTGTAAAGCAATAAGTTTCCTAAACTCATGCTAAAAATTATATGCTAAAATAATGAATAAACATTTAATACCTATTGATGAAACAATTGTATCAGGCACTCAACATGGATTCAGAAAAGGCAGACCTTGCTCATATAGCATATTTGTACTAACTCAAATAACAGAGAAGAGAATTTATATTACTAACCTATTACATATTTGTAGATTATGAGAAACCCTTTGATAGAGTGAAAAGGAAACTACTATGGGATTAAATTAATATTAAGAAGCTAAAGCTATTACTATGATTGAAAGGTTCAGGCAAAAATATATTGACTTAGGCTTTCATGGCCGGAGTTATTATGATGATTTTGTAGAAGATTTCCAGGCTGTTGGCCGTGGTCTTGAGGCTTGTAGTTCCCCGACATTTCGCCAAACTGCGTCCAGCATCCTCAAAGGTTGTCTTGAGACTGGCAATTTCGTCGATTACCTGCTCTATTTATACATTTATCCACATCGTGTTCTCTGTGCGGTCCGTTACTTCGTAAATTGTATCTGCCTTCTGGTTGGTTAGCATTAGGGTCTTCCATTGTACCAATGAGGTTGCTGTCTGATGTTGTAGTAGATTATTCTATTAGGGGTTTACATCTGGCTTTTTTTAAGACTGGTATCCATGCTTTGTTTACTTTTAACGATTCTTCCTTTCTATTGTAACTATTTTGAAGTTTGAATATTTTAGTGGCTTCTCGTTGCAGACGGGTAAAATTAGTGTGTGCAGTTAGATAATATATCTGTGTTGTTGTATTGTACTGTGTTGTTGTATTGTACTGTATGGCCTTCAAGTAAAGAGTGTTCTGCTACTGCCAACTTTTCCACTTGTTTAAGACGGCTGTATCTTTCGTGTTCTTTAAGTCTGGTTGTGATGCTGCATTTAGTGGTGCCTATGTACACTTGGCCGCAACTGCACGGGATCCTGTATATACCTGTAATATTTATATTGATGATATCATTAAAAATGGTTAATGATTTCACAGAATACTTGAATTATTAATAATGTAAATTTTACCATGTTACCTTTTGCTGATGCGAAGATCAGAGGATGAAATACAAATGACATCCAACTGAAATGAAATAGATTGAGACAATTCTGCGGAACAACACAGAGAACATTGAAATGTAAAGTACAAAAACAAACATTAATGAAATCCATTGCTAGTACTTCTATATGGCAGTGAGACCTGGACACTAACCTATTAGTACATAGCATCCCATATATAAGACGGTGGAATATATTTTCTTTCAGAAGTTGGAAATAATATAGGAACATTTTTTAAAGTGGTATCGCGTTCCTTTAAGGCTGTATTTAATAATGTTTTATCACATTGTTGCAAAAGTTGATTATTTGACTGTAATTGGCATTTGTTTTGAGATGGCGGGTAAACAGTGTGCTGTTGCGCACAGAGGATGAATAAATATTTAATTACAATACTATTATCACATTATTTTCTTATATTTCACTCTAATAGTTAAGTACATACTATAATTGTTTTATTACTATAAAATAATTTGTTTTAGAAAATTATTGTTATCACAATGACAAAATATATTTGAGTGTCCTATAAAAAGGATGCCATGCAGTCTGTACCATATTAAAAGTACATTTGATTATACAAATATAAATTAGCTTGAACACTTTTCTACTGCATTATCTTATCTAATATGATCATAAATAAACCTGTTAGTCATGTCTATGCTAAACACATGACTTATCCTCTCTTTGTCTCAATATCTGATTTTAAAATAAGTATTTTAGCGTACACAAACCATGATTATATTTTTCTATTTATTATTAGTCTGACTACGACCGAAATCTTTGAAATATTGGAAAGTGAAGAAAAGGAGAGTGTTGTATATGTTTGTCAGCCTGATGATAACCCATTCACCGATGAGGACAGCGATAAATCTGATGATGAGTTTGAAGCAAATCTCAACCACCCCTGCCTTCGAATGCTTCATGTTACCGCTGAGGTTCAGTTTGTGTACAACGATGACAATATTGAAGAAGAAATAGATTGTGTTCAAAATACCTCTACTACTCAAAAAATAAAAACTATATGAAAAATAATATTGTACCTGAGGTCAAATTGTAAAAAGTCACTCAGCCCAAGGCATTCTCATCCAACAATAAAGGGATGGGAGGAGTTGATCATATTTTATGAACCAGTTTGTTTCATCATATAGATCTAGAATGAGACAGAAGAAATGGCGGTGGCATATCTTTGCCTACTTTCTAGATATCAGTGTTGTGAATGCATGGATACTTCACAAAAAGTTATATAACCAGAACTCTTTGGAACCTCTGCTGAAGTTTAGGCGCCAACTTGCCATTACTATAACAAGTTCTTTCACATCAAGACAAATCCACTTCAGCACCTTCACAAGACCTGAGGTTTGATGGCCAATGACAACTGACCTATGGAAAATGATACACAAAGATGATATGCAAATTGCGCTCGGCAGCCTAAGTTCGTTTGCTCAAAATGCAAAGTAGGACTATATCCAAAATGGTGGTTGGAATTCCATGCACAGAAATAACGTAGCACTCAATATTCTAATAAATATGTGTCCTCTTTGACAGGCTTTCAATTTATTTTAAAATACAATAGGAAATGATACACAAAAAATTGAGAAGTACAAAAAACAAAAAAATTGAGGAACGAAAGCAATCTTCAGACAGAAAAAGCAAAAGATAAGAAATACAGGAAATTCACATATCACCCTTGGGCACACAACAAATTTCAGAAGATTTTTGGAAAATTTAATATTAATACAGTACAAAAGAATGATTATAGTTTAAATAAACTAATAAAAGCTAATAAAAAATGAAAATATTGATGAGGGTAAAAAATCAGGAATATATAAAATAAAATGTGAATACTGTGATAAGATATACATAGGGAAAACAAAAAGAAATTTAACCATTAGAACTAAAGAACACTTAAGGAATGTAAAAAAGGGGAAGTAGAAAAATCTGCAGTGGCTGCTCATGTTTGGTCAGAAAAACACAAAATAGATGTAAACACAAAATTATTAAAACAGTTAGAAAACAAAAATGAACTCACCATATGGGAAAAAAAATCTATATACAGAAGACAAGGAAAGAATTATGAGCTTTGAAATTCCTGCAGAAAGGAACCTCATTAGTAAATTCATTGGACGAGAGGCAAAGAGAGCAGGAATCAAGAATTAGGGCTGACAACATGAGAAAATTCAGTCTGTAATCACTGACGATGGGGCTAAGAAGCTCTGAAAACATATGTTCGACAAAAACAACTCTAAGAGGTAAGAATGAACAGACAAAATGATTTAATTATTAGGCATTCAATATATTTCATTTATTTTATTTTCTCATTCTTATAACTAAAACAAGAGTAATATGTATAACATACTATAATTGTATTGCCTGCTGTGCATAGTGTCCCATTTTTAGGACGAGTTAAATTTGTAGGTCAAACATATAAATGAAAATATACATATAAAAACCATTATATTAACTTCAAAAACATCTGTTTTCTCATTGAACAGTGAATTCCTTATTTTAAAAATAAAAAATTACTTTATACACTAATGGTTTTTTATTATATCCAAAGATTAAAACCTTTTTTACTTTATGGTATAAAAGGGTTGTAATTATGTAACATTAACAAGTAAATTAACATAAAACAGTAGAGCAAAAGACAATTATGTAACAATACTTTAACAAAGATGAACACAATAAAATTAAATTATAGTTGAGAATAAACACTATTTACAAAAGAGAAGAAGTAATTATAACTTTTTTGTCGTTAAGAATATGACAAAGAGGACTGGAACAATTTTTTTCATTAAAATGCACACATGTTTCAAGTTTATAACATTCAAACTACAACATTGGACAATTAAATAGAATATGTTAACTGTTTGAATATCTCCTCCACATTTACAATTTGCATTTGATGATATTTTAAATTTGTGTAAATATGCCCCCCCCCATGGACTATCACCTCGACGTGGTGGGGGCACCGAGTACTCAATGAACCAGACGACCAAATTGGGGAAGTTTAGCTTTGCTAACTTGCCTATTGATTAGAGGTGAGAGGACACTAAAAATAATGCTCAATGTGGGAGACGTCGGCCAGAAGGTTGACATCGACCAAGAAGTCTGCAATGGTCTATGAGACGATGTGTTACCAGGTGATCATCACAATGGCTCAAGGGGCGGAAGCAGCAACCCTCTCTAAAGGGATTAATACTTAGAGGAGCATGGATAGATGCTCTGAGACAGCAGCCCTGTGATTATCCTTACCCTGCACAGCGCTCGTAATGTGGTCATGGGACATTTATTATTACTGATTCATCTCAAAGCAAAGGCCGGATTGGATGAATGAACAGTGCATACCAAGAAGAATGTATAATTATAAACCAAAAGGGAGAAGATTGTTGGGAAGACCATTGAAGAGATAGAAGGACCAATTCGACCTATAATGAGATCAGAACCGGCCATTGGGCTTAATTCTTGTTGTTGTTGATGATGATGATGATGTAAATATGCCTAAAATTTTCCATTTCTGGTTAAAAATTGAGTTAATATGAAACTGGGAACTATATTTGGGCATTTAAGTCTGTCATAGATTGTTGGGAAAAATAATTCTCGAGTTGTCATACCATTCTTAATATTTTGGCATAATATATCCCATTCAGCAATAATATACTCTTTGATTTTCCACTTTATGTAAGTAAGAGGAGACAAGCCATAACTAATTGGTAAATTTGAACTTGCAGCTGACTTTGCCAGACTGTCTGCTCATTCATTTCCAGCATCTCTGGAGCGTCCTCGAATCCAGGACAAACAAATGTGTGCTGAATTCTTCTGAAGCAAGTTTCTTATTTAGCAGGCAATTGGATCCAAATTAAATCTGTCAGCAATAGTTAGTAGAGCTGATTTGGAGTCACTTATTATACAAACACTTTGTTGTATATTTGAGCACCATTTAATAGCTTCTTTTATAGCAAATAATTCTGCTTGAAAAATTGAGCATTGTGTCGAAAGCTTGAACTGAGAAGATAAAATTTCTATGCCATCTTTATATATAATAAAAGCACAGCCTACTGTGACCTCTTCAGACATTTCATCCACATATTGCGATCCATCAGTAAAGATCTTATATTCGTCAACATGTTCTGAAAACGATTCTGTCTGATTACTTTTGTAATTAGCCAGGTGACCCACAGAGAGAAAATGTTTAGACCTGCGAATATGAAATTGGGAAAAAATTGCAGGAACTTCGCGGACTTTTGTGATGTTACTAATGTATGCTTTGAAAAGACCAGTCAGAAACTCAGGTTCAATTCCAGAAACAACCAGTGCAGCATCTGTGGAGATTGTTCTATAATATTTAATTTTACGAAGTGATATTTTGAGGTTATTTTAATTATATTATTTTTAGTCTGATCATCTAACCTCAATATTAATGTTGATTAGTTCTTGGACATGTTTCAAAACAATTCTGTTTTATCATCAGCTTGTCCAGACTGGTTTGATTTATATTGAGTTATGTTGCACACAGTTTTTGTAGTCGCAGAACGGGCATCATCACCCAATACTGCATTCGGAAGAAGAAGAAGAAGAAGAAGACCCTGGATGTCGATGTCAGCTCCATCCTGTGGTTGGCCAAAGAACCTCCAAACGAGGCCATGCTCCGTCGGTATTTCAAAATTCATAACTCTGTTTTTGTTCTTCTGAATATATATTTTTTTCCCAAATAGTCAGCTCTTTTGTATTTTCTAACTGTTTTAATAATTTAGTGTCTGAATTTATATTACACTTTTCAGACCAAACATGAGCAGCAACTGCAGATTTTTCTATTTCCCCCATTTTTAATATTTCTTGTGTGTTCTTCGGTTCTAATTTTAAGGTTTCTTTTTGTTTTTCCTATATATATCTTTTCACAACCCATGCATTCAATTTGATGTATTCCTGACTTTTTATTTTTATCAGTTTTTTTCATTTTTGTTGGTTTTTATTAGTTTATTTAAACTGTAGTTATTTTTTGGTGCTGATTTAATATTAAACTTCTCAAATATTTTTTGGAATTTATTATGTACCCAAGGGTGATATGTGAATTTCCTATATTTTTTCATAGGTGGTTCTTCTTTTTCAAGAGTACTTCTGTTTATCATTTTTTGTTTTTTATACTTTTCTATCCTTTTATGTACCATTTTTTCATCAAACCCGTTTTTTCTTGCTACTTTGATTGTGTTTTTTCTCATGTTTGAAATCTTCTTCGTTTAAGGGTAAGTTTACCAATATATGAGTTAAACTATTAAAGGCTGCTAATTTATGTCCAATTGGATTGAACCCTGTTGATTTTATAAAATTTTCCGTATGAGTTTCTTTCCTATGAATCCCAAATTCAATTTTTCATTTTCGTTCATTTCTGATCAATTTCATCATCATCATGAACAAATTCGTTCTAGGCCATGTGGCCTGTACGGTAAACCTAGCGAAGATTTTCTTGATCTTTCCACCGATGTTTTGGTCTTCCTTGGTCCCTTTGTCCAGTTGGGGTATATTGGAATGCCAATTTTGGAAGTTTATTTCTTGCCATTCTCCTCAGATGATTTTTCCATTCTTGTTGGTATCTTTGTATATCTTCACTCCAAGTTTTCCTCTGATAATAGTGTTCCTTTGGTGATCCAGTCTATTAACTCCTAACAATGATCGTAAGAAGCGCATTTGGCTGAAGTTTATGAGAGTTTCTTTTATTTAAAATCCAAATTTCACTTCCGTATTTTAGAGCAGCACGTGGTACACCCTGCTTTTAACTAACGAGGTAATGGGGGCCGAGTCACGGCGGTATAACCGTTCCATCAAATATGGAGGAAATTCCATATTTAGAACGCCTAACTAGAGGTTATAAGGTAGCAGCCCTACCATTAGTCTTGCTCTGTGGATGGCTGGTAACCAACCCAGGGGACTTCCTACTACTCGAAGAAACTTAAGCAAAGACTGGAATGACCACACTTCTGACCAATTTAAGATCCAAAAAAAGAAGGTATTTGCTTATTTTCTTCTATTTCTTTGGTAAATTTGATGTTTGTACTCTGTAAATTTAACTGTTTTAGGGAATCATCTACATATCTGCTCCAAAATTTAAACATTATGGGATGTGCTTTAGTGATTTTACATTCAAAATCGCTCATAAATAAATTTGCCAGGAAAGGTGATAATGGGTTTCCCATTGAGAGCCCTGATTTTGTCTATAGAAACTCCCATTAAATGTAAAAATATTTGGTGAATGCATAACTCAGTTAATTCCAAATAGTCTTCTCTGATCTATGTTGTTTTTATTTAACCAGTTGTTCAATATCTCCAAAGTTTTTTGTTTCGGTACATTTGTGAATAATGAAACAACATCAAAGGAAACTAATCTATCTGTAGGTTCAATTTCCACTTTTTCTAATTTCTCAACTAATTCCAATGGATTTTCAATCTGCAGACTTTCAAAATTATTAATTCTTTTAAATTCATTATTCAGTCATTTTGAAATTTTCTAGGATGGTAATCCAATATTGTTAATAATTGGCCTCATTTTGTTTCCAGGTTTGTGAATTTTTGGAAGTCCATGTATATTAGGGTTTTTTTCTTGGGTTGCTCACTTTTAATTGAAATTTTTCTTTCTCGGATATAATTTTAACATTTTACACGCTTTATATTAGCTTGACCTGTATCTATCTATCTATCTATCTATGTAACTGAATCTTTCATCGCGTTTTTCACCCACTTAAAATAATTGGATCGACTTGAAATTTTGTATACGTGTAAAGGACCCGTGACAATACAATAATTTCGTATTTATTTTGTAAAATCCTGCCCAGAATCATCATAAAATCAAAAAAAGTGTTTTTGTATTTATGTAACGGAATCTTTGAACACGATTTTCACCCACTTAGAAACATATGATAGACTTGAAACTTTGTATACTTGTAAAGGACCCGTGACAATACAATAGTTTCATATTTATTTTCTAAAATCCTGGCCAGAATCATCATAAAATCAAAAAAAGTGTTTTTGTATTTATGTAACGGAATCTTTGAACACGATTTTCACCCACTTAGAAGCATTGGATCGACTTGCAACTTTGTATACTTGTAAAGGACCCATGACACTACAATAATTTCATATTTTATTTCTAAATTCCTGGCCAGAATCATCAGAAAATCAAAAACATTAAAACTGGTATAATAGGTTACGGACTTGTCGACTTTTTAGTCAATCGTTGTCAGAGCTCAGTTGGTAGAGCAGTGAACTAGTGGTATATAATTTTAGTAATCCATAGGTCGCTGGTTCGAATCCGGCTGGGGAGGATTTTTTTTTAGAAGAGTAATAATTTTAGCTCATACTACAATAGTATGGAATTTAAAGATATTTACATTCTTATCTTATTCTGTAAAATATTAAAACTAAAAAATAAAAAAATAAATAATAGTTTTAAAAAACTAAAAGAACACGCTTTATTAGAAAACTAAAAAAATGAAAAATAATTTTAATTTCCAATACGCTTGGGATAAAATAAAGTGGTCAACAAAAAAATCATCTCCAACACATATAGAATAAAATTAGAGTTATCAACAAAAAGAAAATAATTTTACCATGAAAAGCGTGGGGTGCTCTATATCAATTAATATATTTGATAATAAACAGATATTGGTAAAAGTAAGCTTTCTAAGAAGAAAATGTAAAAATCATAAAAAGCACCCCACGCTTATGATGGTAAAATTATTTTCTTTTTGTTGATAACTCTAATTTTATTCTATATGTGTTGGAGATGATTTTTTTGTTGACCACTTTATTTTATCCCAAGCGTATTGGAAATTAAAATTATTTTTCATTTTTTTAGTTTTCTAATAAAGCGTGTTCTTTTAGTTTTTTAAAACTATTATTTATTTAAGACAGGTTTCTACTTTTTTTATGGTTTTGGGTAGGGGATCATTCTTAATTTTTTCATACTCTTTTTCTTTCAAAAGTTCTTCCATTCTATTTTGATAATCTTCTTTGTCCAGAATTATGATTTGGTTACCCTTATCTGATTTTGTATATACATGGACTTCCAAAAATTCACAAACCTGGAAACAAAATGAGGCCAATTATTAAGAATATTGGATTACCAACTTACAAAATTTCAAAATGGCTGAATAATGAATTTAAAAGAATTAATAATTTTGAAAGTCTGCAGATTGAAAATCCATTGGAATTAGTTAAGAAGTTAGAAAAAGTAGAAATTGAACCTACAGATAGATTAGTTTCCTTTGATGTCATTTCATTGTTCACAAATGTACCGAAACAAAAAACTTTGGAGATATTGAACAATTGGTTAAGTAAAAACAACATAGACAGAGAGATCAAAGATGATTATTTGAAATTAACTGAGTTATGCATTGACCAAATGTTTTTTTACATTCAATGGGAGTTTCTATAGACAAAAATCAGGGCTCTCAATGGGAAACCCATTATCACCTTTCCTGACAAATTTATTTATGAGCGATTTTGAATGTAAAATCACTAAAGTACATCCCACAATGTTTAAATTTTGGAGCAGATATGTAGATGATTATATCTGAAGAGAAAAATTTTCCCTAAAACAGTTAAATTTACAGATTACAAACATCAAATTTACCAAAGAAATAGAAGAAAATAAGCAAATACCTTTTTTGGATCTTAAATTGGTCAGAAACAAACAAAAAAGAAAAATTGAATTTGGGATTCATAGGAAAGAAACTCATATGGAAAATTTTATTAAATCAACAGGGTTCAATCCAATTGGACATAAATTAGCAGCCTTTAATTGTTTAACTTATAGATTTGTGGTTGGTTGGTATCTAATGTCGAGCACTTGATAATGAAATCATTCGCTCTCTTGCACTCCAATATTTAGCAGAAAGGCTGGTCTCTTCTACAAAAGCTGGACAACGGAGGAGATGGTTTCTTTCCATATCTTCATTTAAATTGCAAAAAGGGCATTTAGGTGAATCTGTTATGCCAATTCTGTGTAGGTGTTTATTCAAGCAGTCATGTCCCGTTAGCAGTCTGAATGTTGCTACTGCAGATTTTCTTTGTAATGTAGTAATGTCATAAGCTTGTAGAGATTTTCCCATTCCTTTCCAGATGTTTTGGTGGTGTATTCTTCTCTAAGTTTATTGATGTATTTATTTGAGATAATTCTTTTGATAGAGTGAAAGGAAACTGGAGCAGAAGTTGGGTTTGAAATAATTTTGCTACCCTTCTTGGCTAGAAAATCGGCTATTTCATTGCCTGTCACTCCACAATGGGCCGGAATCCATTGAAGTACAACTTTTTTATGTAGACGGGATAAATGTTTTATCATTTTGTGACATTCGATAATTTTGATGCTTTTGGGTGTTGTGTCTCGTGTATAGCAAGAATGGCTGCTTTGGAGTCACATAGAATTACAACTTTTGTAAATTTTTGGATGTGATATAAAAGATTTTGTAAACTTAAGAAAATTGCTAGAATTTCGCCATCAAAGTTTGTTGAATTTGTGTTTAGTTTACGATAAAAGGAAAAAAGTGGACATACTGCACCAGCACCAGTGCCACCATCATTTGGTAGGCTGGAGCATCTGTAAAAATATGTATCCATTCAGGAGCTGGGTATCTTAGATTTATCATTTCCAGTGACATTTGTTTTAAAATATATGGAGGAGTTTCAGATTTCTTGATGTCTTCTGTTAAATGAAGGTTATATTCGATTTCCAAAAATTCTAGAGGGTTTTTTCTCATCTGCATATTTTCTTTTGAATGTGGAAGTTGCAATTTCTGTTTGATTTCTTGTACAATGCTTAGGAAGCTTTGCTGAGATTTTAAACATACTTGTGGTTTTCTTTGGGTCCAGTTATTTATGGGGTAGCCTTAAAAATTTTTCATACTGTGTGACTGCTGTTTTCTCCAATTTCAGATGCTATGTTTGGGTTATTTGTTAAGATTTGCATGGCAGTGATTGGTGTTGTTTTAACGGCTCCTGTTATCAGACGGAGGATTTGGTTCTGCAATTTATTAAGTTTTTCCACTTTAGTAGTTACTAGGATTTCTTCACAATATTGAAGTACAGGTTTTATGTACATTTGGTATAGAAGGTGTTTAGGGTTTGTGTGTTGCAACCCCACTTTTTCCCTGCTAATCGTTTTAATAATGGTAACCTTGTTTCTATCTTTGTACATACATTCTCCATGTGTTTCTTCCATGTTAATTTGTGTCCAGAGTTATTCCTAAATATTTTGCTTCATGTGTTTGAGTTAATAATTCACCCTCCAATTTCAGAGTGATGGGTAGTGGTTTCTTTCTTAATGTAAATAGTTGATAATTTGTTTTTCTGTATATTTATCTTCATTAAGTTCTGGGATGTCCAATTCTCTAACTGTATTAGTGATTGTTGGGCTATGGTTATTAATTGTTGACTTTGGTTTTTTCGGTTTGGAGACCCATATTACAACATCATCAGCAAAAAAGTAGGGTTTTCGTTTCGAGCTTTTCTATATGCTTAGGTAGATCATTAATGTAGATATTGAAGAGAATGGTACTGAGTACAGAACCCTGTGGTAAACCTCGATGTGTTTGTTGGTATTTAGAGAGGTGATTATTATACTTTGTAGCGATGAACCGTTGGATGAGAAAATTGCTGATCCAGAGTAGCATATTCCCTTGTATGCCTAAAGTCTGCATTTTTTCTAATAATTTATATCTCCAAATAGAGTCATATGCTCCTTGGAAATCAACGAACATTGCCAGAGTGTCTTCTTTTCTGTTGAAACTGTCTTTAATAGCTTGACTTAGGTGTACAATTTGTTGATTTGTTGATTGTAATTCTCTAAATCCAGCTTGATTGGGTGAAAGTAAATTATTGGTTTCTAAATACCAATTTAATCGATTTGAAATCATTTTTTCCATAGTTTTAACAATTACACTAGTTAGTGCTATTGGGCGATAATTTGAAAAAGTATTTGTTGATTTTTTTGTTTTCGAAATAGGTATTATAATAGCTTTTTTCCAATCATCAGGAACTTTTGTGTTCCAAGAAAGATTTATAGATTTGTAAACTTACCCTTAAACGAAGAAGATTTCAAACAGGGGAAAAAACACATAATCAAAGTAGCAAGAGAAAACGGGTTTGATGAAAAAATGGTACATAGAAGGATAGATAAGTATAAAAATCAAAAATGATAAACAGAAGTAATCTTGAAAAAGAAGAACCACCTATGAAAAAATATAGGAAATTCACATATCACCCCTGGGTACATAATAAATTTCAAAATATATTTGAGAAGTTTAATATTAAATTAGCACCAAAAAATAACTACAGTTTAAATAAACTAATAAAAACCAACAATAATGAAAAAAACTGATAAAAATAAAAAGTCAGGTATATATCAAATTGAATGCATGGGTTGTGAAAAGATATATATAGGAAAAACAAAAAGAAACCTAAAAATTAGAACCGAAGAACACACAAGAAATATTAAAAATGGGGAAATAGAAAAATCTGTAGTTGCTGCTCATGTTTGGTCTGAAAAACGTAATATAAATTCAGAAACTAAATTATTAAAACAGTTAGAAAATACAAAAGAGCTGACTATTTGGGAAAAAATATATATTCAGAAGAACTAAAACGGAGTTATGAATTTTGAAATACCGACGGAGCGTGACCTCGTTTGGAGGTTCTTTGTCCAACCACAGGATCGAGCTGACATCGACATCCAGGGTGTGCAACATGATTCAATATAAATCAAACCAATCTGGACAAGCTGATGATAAAACAGAATTGTTTTGAAACATGTCCAAGAACTAATCAACATTAATATTGAGGTAAGATGATCAGACTAAAAATAATATAATTGTTCTATAATCTCAATAAAAGCCATGCTGTATTTGAAGAAGTTTCTACTGAGCCCATTTCCTATGTAGTACATTATGAAATGCTGCTACACAGTATAATATCAATGGTTTAACCGCTCCTCAATAAATAATTCTTAGAATGGTGTTATCAAGACCCCATGAAGATCTGGTGACTCTTGTTAGATTGGTGAGTAATTTACTTGTTTTGGAGGGAAGAAAATCAAAATGATGCCATAAAGTTAATTTCTGATCCAAAACAACACCAAGTTAGGACATTTTATCAACAAGAACAATGGACTGATTACACAGCTCTACAAAAAAATTTTTTTTGTTCCCCTGGATATCTCAGCGAATTTCTATGTTTTCAAGAGCACAGATTATGAATACATTCATGAAAGTGCTGAATGTGCTCTAATTTTTATGATTTTTGCGTATCTTATATCCTAAATAGTAAAGACTTGTTACTAATAAAATGTATGTTTGCAGTCATGATTTGATATCTGCACATCATGTGATCCTCACTCTGATACCCCTCACTCCACACATTGGCCGTGATCTCAGTTATTTGACAAAATTAAAGTACTCATGACGTGCATTTGGATATGATAAAACCAATTCGTTAAAGCATTGGACATGGAAGGAAAATGTTTCAAATATATTTGTAGAAAATTTTGTAAGCTCAGTATATAAAAGTTGGTGGTTGGTTGGTATCTAATGTCGAGCACTTGATTAAAAGGCAGAATATTTGATGGTCCTCAAATTTGGCAATTAATGAAAGATGCAAATTTTATCAAAGTTATGACTGTTCCAGAAAGTGAAGCTTGGAAGGGTTTTGTATTGGTAGTAGAAAATTTCCTAGGTAACTATAAAGCACCAAATTATAAAGAAATTGTGCAAAACATGTTGACAAGCTTCAAGATTCTGGAAACAAATATGAGTATAAAGTTACACTTTCTCCACAGTTACCTGGATAGATTTCCGGATAATTTAGGAAATTATATCGACGAACAGGGAGTGTGCTTTCACTAGGATCTAAAAGTAATGGAGGAAAGGTTTCAGGGTAGATGGGACCATCACATGATGGCAGATTACTGCTGGTCTTTAAAAAGAGATTGTCCCCTAAAAAATTATAGAATAAACCTTATAAAAGGCATTTCACGGAAGTATAACATGGGTTATCGATATTTTTCGTTCTGTTTAAGTCGGTGTATACAAATTTAAAAAAAAAATTAACATTATAAATATATCTGTTTTATTTTTCATATTTTCCGATTTTTGAAGTGTAAAATGAAAATAAAAATTTAAAAAAAAAACAGAGCAAATCTTCCAAAATTATTGGTAGTTTCATGAATTGTGAGCATAAATATATCCACAATGAATCTTTATATCAAGGGCAACAAAACCACTGTTGACCAGTGTTATTCATAAGGAGGTTAATAATTGGGGAAAGATTTCTCCGTCTTGTGATAACCATAGGTGATGTTTTAGAAGCATTAAAACTGAGCTTATTTATGTTACCTGCACTAACTAATGGGTTAACTGCAGACCACTTAAAACGAATAGAATCTTCAGAAATGAGATTTCTTCCACTTGTGGCAGGTTGTACGGTGTTAGATCATAAGACAAGCATAGTCATCAGGAATGTACTGGATATACAACCGATTACGGCAATGATTAAATTAGGATTAATTGGAGAGACCATGATCAATGTATGTTACTTACTTACTCACTGACACTATCAAACCCGTAGGTTCATGGCCGCGCGGACATAAGCTCTCCATACATCCCTATCCTGAGCTAATGCTTTCCAATCATTCCCTGTATAATCTACTTCCCTCAAATCATAGTTAATGTTGTTCTCCCACCTCATTCTTGGTCTACCAACCAGGCGTTTTCCCTCCAGCTTTCCTACAAGAAGCTTCCATGCACGTCTTTCATTCCCCATATGCGCAACATGTCCTGCCCATCGCAGTCTACGAGACTTAACTGTTCTTATTATATCTGGCTTCCTATAAAGACCATGTAGTTCATTGTTATGTAGTCTTCTCCATTCACCTGTCTGTTCATCTCTCTTTGGTCCAAAAATTTTCCTAAGAACTTTATTCTCAAAAACTCATAATCTCATTTCCTCCCTTAAAGTAAGAGTCCATGTTTCGCACCCATATAATATAACTGGTAGAATAATAGTTTTATATTTTTCAGCTTAACGTTTTTTGAAAGAAGTTGGGACATCAAGAGTCTCTGCAATGCATAATAGCACGTATTTCCAGAATTGAGCCTATGTTTAATTTCTTTGTGCATCTCATTCCTATTTGTGATTATTGTTCCTAGGTATTTGAATTCGGCCACTTCCTCAAAATTTCCCTCATTTGTTATTAGCTGTCCATTTCCATTATATAATGCATTTCTACATGTGACCATATATTTAGTTTTATTGATATTTACTTCCAGTCCTAATTTCTTAGTATTACTCAATAGTGTGTATGTGTTGTTCTTTAGTATCTCCTCATTATCGCCAAAAGTACTACATCATCATCATAAACTAACAGGTTATCGATACCATTGAGTTATAGGCCTTCCTCATCCTCTAAAGATTTGATGGCATGCTCTAGTATAAAATTAAATAGTAGAGGTGTTAGTGCATCTCCTTGCTTCAACCCAATCTGGGTTTCAAAGGTGTCCGAAAACTGTGATGTTGAGTGATTCCGGGTTCTGTGGCCGTGGTCCATAGTTGGTGTTGATACCAGACGTTTCGCCCTCAACTGCGGAGGGCATCTTCAGTGGCGAGTGCTTCTAGGCGTGTTTCCTGGTCGGAAGCTCTACTTAGAGTGAACGCTGCGGGTGTTGTATTGATACTAGTGGTGGGAGCAGGGTGAGCGGGCGTGGCTCTTGCTGATTGGCTAATGGTCGTCTCCTTGTTGTCCCTAGTGTTGATGCATTTATTTTCTAGTGTACGGTACCAGGCCTTAGACAGTTTAATACCTTCCTCTTTTCTGTTAATATTTTCCTTATGCTTGTGTATTTCTATAGCCTCTCGATATAATCTAGGGAAATAATAGGAAGTTGTGGCTAAAACTTGTGTATCATCGAATAGAATCTGGTGTCCATTCATAATGGCATGTTCTGCTACAGCCGATTTATCCATTTCTCCTTGTCTGCAGTTTCTTTTGTGTTCTGATAAACGGGTGGCTATACTTCTTTTTGTGGTCCCTATGTATGGTTTACCACACGAACAAGGAAGTCGATATACGCCGCAAGTGGAGAGAGGTGGCCGAGGATCCTTAGCTGAGCGAAGGCAGTCTTCTATTTTTCTTGTAGGTCTGTAAACTGTTTTTATGTTGTATTTTCGTAGGAGTTTTCCGATACGATCTGTGACTCTTTGTACATATGGTAAGTAGGCTATGCTGGTTGAGGGTGTGTTATCCATTCTGACGTGCTGTCTTCGTGGATGTATGGTTTGTCTTATTTCCTTGGATGTGTAGCCATTTTTCTGGAAACAATTGAACAGATGGTGTTGTTCTTGTTTAAGGTGTTGTGGTTGGCATAACTTAGTCGCTCTGTCGAACAGTGTCTTAATGACACCTCGCTTTTGTTAAGCGAGGTGTCATTAAGACACTGTTCGACAGAGCGACTAAGTTATGCCAACCACAACACCTTAAACAAGAACAACACCATCTGTTCAATTGTTTCCAGAAAAATGGCTACACATCCAAGGAAATAAGACAAACCATACATCCACGAAGACAGCACGTCAGAATGGATAACACACCCTCAACCAGCATAGCCTACTTACCATATGTACAAAGAGTCACAGATCGTATCGGAAAACTCCTACGAAAATACAACATAAAAAACAGTTTACAGACCTACAAGAAAAATAGAAGACTGCCTTCGCTCAGCTAAGGATCCTCGGCCACCTCTCTCCACTTGCGGCGTATATCGACTTCCTTGTTCGTGTGGTAAACCATACATAGGGACCACAAAAAGAAGTATAGCCACCCGTTTATCAGAACACAAAAGAAACTGCAGACAAGGAGAAATGGATAAATCGGCTGTAGCAGAACATGCCATTATGAATGGACACCAGATTCTATTCGATGATACACAAGTTTTAGCCACAACTTCCTATTATTTCCCTAGATTATATCGAGAGGCTATAGAAATACACAAGCATAAGGAAAATATTAACAGAAAAGAGGAAGGTATTAAACTGTCTAAGGCCTGGTACCGTACACTAGAAAATAAATGCATCAACACTAGGGACAACAAGGAGACGACCATTAGCCAATCAGCAAGAGCCACGCCCGCTCACCCTGCTCCCACCACTAGTATCAATACAACACCCGCAGCGTTCACTCTAAGTAGAGCTTCCGACCAGGAAACACGCCTAGAAGCACTCGCCACTGAAGATGCCCTCCGCAGTTGAGGGCGAAACGTCTGGTATCAACACCAACTATGGACCACGGCCACAGAACCCGGAATCACTCAACATCATGATTACCGGCCGTGAAAGCCTGCATTCAACTGTCCGAAAACTGTTAGCCTACACGCACCCTACTCTTTATGCCATTTAGACACATTCATATAAGTCTAACTAACTTTTTAGGAATTCTGAACTCCAGCAGGATACTACGAGTATATAACTTCTCCCTCTTAATTGAATCATATGCTTTTTTGAAGTCTACATATAGTTGATGTACAGTACCATTATATTCCCATTTCTTTTCTAAAATCTGTCTTATACTAAAAATCTGATCTGTTGTAGACCTTTTTTTTCTAAATGCACATTGATGATCTCCTAGAATGTCATCAATATAGGGAGTAAGTCTGCTTACTAATATCTTTGTTAGAATTTTATACGAAGTTGAAAATAATGAGATGCCCCAGTAGTTGTTGCAATCAGTTTTATCTCCTTTCCTATAAGTTGGTACGATAATTGATTCTTTCCATTCATCTGGAAGAGCTTCTTTTTCAGCAAGTGGCGTATCTTGTCCATCAATTTTTCTCGCCCTGATTTGATCAGTTCAATGCATGTTACCAACTAGAATAGCAAAAGCCATCCTGAACTGTAATTCTATAGGAAATAGAAGTGTTGACCGACATATTAAGAGATGGCTTACTAGTTTAAGCCGGAATTGGCCAAAAGGCCTAAACCTTGATGTCGATGATGATAACTCAATATGTTTGCTCCTTCAGTTGCATGTGAAGAGTTTATAAAACACAATGTACTCTTTGATAATTTGACGTAAAGTTTTCTGTGTTTTTATTTTGTGACTCAAAATCAGTTCGCTGTAGCAGGAGCATAAACTCTATTGATAAGCAGCAAATAGAGAGTTATATTATTTATTCCTCTAATATATTACAAGTTTTGTGTTAATGCTATGAATTTTTTATTTTTTAGTTTTAGTTTATCAACATGTTTTTTATTTTTTTAATTTTGACATATAAAATAATATTTGAAATTTCTTTTAGTGCACAAAACTCCTGGTACTAGGATAAACAAGCTCAGTATTTAGTTTTTAGACCACTTGGTTCTTGAATAGCTATAGTTTTGGTTCATCCATGCAGTTCTCCCTTTCATTACTGCATATAATTTGTACCGAAATCACCTTTTCGGTAGTAAAACTACGTAATACTATGCAACTACTATGTCATCGTGTCTTCCCTCTTCAGTGATCTTATAGAACAGTGCCAAATTCCTATCTTCGTTGTCCTCTCTACTGATTGTCGGACAAACTGCAGCGTGTCCATAATATGTGTATCAGATTCATATTTAATGTTCGAAAATACGATCACATTTCTCCATTATTCCACAAATTGTCATGGCTACATCTAAAAGAGAGAAGAAAATCGCACTGTCTAATTCTCCTATTTAAGATCCTACATACCTCGATTCCCAATTATTTATCATCCCGTTTCCAGTATCTATCCTCAAACCATAACTTAAACACAAGATCACAACATAGTCTCTTACTTAATATACCGCAACATAGGACATCACATCACTCCATGTCATATACCATCTCCACTTCTCGCAACTGGAATTCCCTACCACAAGAAATAAGGGGCTGCCGGACATTGGCATCTTTTAAAAGAAATCTAAATTTATATTTGCTCTAAAATCGACTTCATTATTATCCAGTGTAAGATATATATATATATATTAATTGGTGTTTCCCATATAATGTATCATATTTATATTATTATTATTATTGTTATTATTATTATTATTATTATTATTATTATTATTATTATTATTATTATTATCGTATCATTATTGTTATTACCCTATAAAATGTTGTTTGTACATGACATTTACATTGTTACATTTATTGTATCTTTAAGTGTTTATAATTAGTATAGTGTATATCTATATTTGTCGAATATTTGTTTGTATTTGTACTGGTTGAGTGGAAGAGAGGGCCTTATGGCCTTAACTCTGCCAGAATAAATAAAGTATTATTATTATTATTATTATTATACCTCCCCCTTCCTTCTTTATGCACTGCGTGATACTGTGCATCTTCCCCTTGCTAGTGAAGTCCTCAAATAAGCTGTGCACGTGAATATCAGTGTCATCATCTACTTTGATTTCGTCGGGGTCAAGTCAATAGTAGCTCGAAGGAGCTGTTTGGTTTAATCAGTCCCATAAGCCAGAGTAGGGCGACTAGGACTGTTAACCCTAATCCTTGGCTGGACTGGACTGAGTGTTTGTATGTATGTATGTTTATTATTATTGTTATAGACTTTTTTTTCTCTTTTGATGACCGATTAATATTATCATTTCTTTCATAACTTATCTTTCAATGGTCAAGAAGATAATCTTTTGTTATATTATTTGTATTTCACTTATCTGACTTATGACTCTAATTAAAGTTACATTATTTTTAGTTAACTTATGTTCACTAATTGTGTAGCTAGTCATGTTTGGTATTGATTTATATTCTAAAGCTTTCTCAAGCCAATTTAATCCCCTTTTTCCTTCTAGCTTCCACATTTATAATACTGCTTAGCATACAGTACTATATGTTTAATAATTTACTAAGGAAAGGTGGATTAATCTTTGCCTTCTATGAGCCCGGGCAAAGGAATGTGGATATAGTTTCTCAAAACTTTCAAACTCAAGGTAATTATAAAAGATTGGTATAATCCCGTACGCACACAAGCATGGTTGCAAAAATGGTAGCAGAACGTGTGGTGCAAATTAAGAGACTATTATACTTTTATTTTATAAGTTTTTTTCAAACTAGAGTGATATTTGATTTGTAGTATCTTTTACTGCATATTTATCTCCCATTTCATTGGTTAATTAATTGTACCAAAAACATTTGTTACGGTTATATACTATAATATATTGGTTTTTAAATAAATTCACTTTTCTGTTTCATGTTGTTACATCATTATCCATAAAAAATATATATATATTTCCAGGTACAGGCAAGAAACAGCGAGGTGGCTGAAGATGGAGAGATGTCTACAGTGGTTGTGACTACTAAGGAAAGAGGTAATTATCAGTAAGTCTACTAGAAGCAATACCGCTAAACACTGGATAAATTGTGATATAAAAAATTATATTATTTCTACAAATGAAAAAGAAACTGATTAAATTTAATTAACTCACCTGAGGACCTTCGAGATTTTGTGCAGAAGAAATTCTGTTTCTCATGTTGGTATCTTCACTTGTTAGTGAATCATTTAAAGTATTAAGCAGTTATTGTTTAGTGAAATATTCTTAAGTCATTCTAAAATAATTAAGAACTTTTGTTTTATGATCATTCAATTTTTCTTTAATAACAAAATTAATATACCAAATTTAACCATTCAAGTGGCAATGACATAATAACTCATCATAGTGTTTCACCCCCTTGCAGTCAGTCTAGTGGCAATTTAAATTTAAGGCTCGGGCATTTAATTTCTCTTGGTTCCACTGTTACTTCACTGTGTTTCAATTACGATATTTCTGTCAATTTGTATCCAAATCGGAAGAACTAAAAGCTATTCAACAGAGTAGGAACTATATTATAATGCAGCTAATTTTAGTGTGTATGGGATAATTGGTTTCGTAGTAATAATGTAATGAAATAATATCCATTTCTGCTGAAAAAATCTAATTATCTTTCTTTATATGCTTTGTATAAACTTCGTATGTAATGTGTTTGCTATATTCCACTCTTCCAGACAATATTTGTACACAAATGTTTGGAGTTAGAATTGTAATTCGACCTTGACCATGTGGTATCTTTCAATTTCCTTTTGAAGCTCTCAGCCAGTTTACTGCGCCAGAATTTCTACAAGGGTTTGTTTTTACGAGGGTGAAAGACACAAGCTGACGATAAAACAGAATTGTTTTGAAACATGTTCAAGAACAAATCAACATTAATATTGAGGTAAGATGATCAGACTGAAAATAATATAATTAAAATAACCTCAAAATTTAACTTCCTAAAATTAAATATTGAAAGACACATGTTGTGATGTATTTAGCTATACTGTGTGTAAACCAAACAATAATTATATTATTTTTAGTCTGGACATCTTACCTCAATATTAATGTTGATTTGTTCTTGAACATGTTTCAAAACAATTCTGTTTTCAAACAATATTTTCTAACAAAAAAGTGTAGAGATGTACATACTTATACTGACTCAAAAACATGCATGAAACACAGAGTTTAATAATTAATGGAAGCTAAAAGAAAAAAAAAAAAAAAGAACTCTATCTATACTTACAGTTTTAGCAATGAGGTATCCAAGTTATTAAAATAATTTACAAAATGAATAAAGTTTTCTATAGTCAATCACTGTATGAAATAGTTTATCAATAGCTACAAGCCAACAATAACATTATTTCCTCATTGTTAGTCTCTCTCCATTCTGTTACTCTAAATTTTGTTCTATGTTGTTCTTACTCTATTAAAAAATTCTGCATTTCTGTTTGTTTCTGTTACAATTTTTTCTAACAGCTGACTTCAAATATACTGTTCAAAATTTTCTAAAGGGTCTTCTGGGTTTTTTATAAGTAACTGAACCCCAGGCGTACTGATAAATTTAAATTTGGGCCCATCTGAGCGGCTATTATTCCAACTGGTACTTACGTCTGGACTATTTAGGCCAAGCTGTTGACATCCCGATCTGATCTCCCTTCCAGATCTACAACTTCCTCAAACATAACTAATATTATTACTTTTGTCGTCAGTGGATCCTTCTATTGAAACATCACTGAAAAAACTTGCACCTAACTGGCACTACGAAACCGTAGGTTCGTGGCTACGTGGATATAAGCTCTCCAAACATTCCTATTCTCAGGTAATGTTTTCCAATCATTCCATGTATAATCTACTTCCTTCAAATCATGGTTAATGTTGTTCTCCCACCTCATTCTTGGTCTACCAACTGGGTGTTTTCCCTCTGGTTTTCCTACAAGAAGCTTACATACATGCCTTTCATTCCCCATCAAAGAACTTACATCTAACTAACTAACTCACTGGCACTATCGAAACATAGATTCATGGCTGCACGGACATAAGCTCTCCAAACGTTCGTATCCTGAGCTAATGTTTTCCAATCATTCCCTGTATAATCCACTTCCTTCAAATTACAGTTAATGTTATTCTCCCATCTCATTCTTGGTCTACCAACTGGGCGTTTTCCCTCTGGTTTTCCTACAAGAAGCCTCCATGCATGCCTTTCATTCCCCATAAGAAACTTGCATCACTATCATTAATTTCATAATCAGAAATGTTTTCAATTAAATCTAAATTGATAGATTATCTTAGAACACGCTGTTTTTCCTAGCCGACATCATGAATTCCAAACACTATATAATATGAAATTAACTAGTCGCACCCCAACAACACATAACGGTAAACTATTGAAAACCAAAGAAAGATGTTTCACAGTACCTTACAACATTCTGGAAAACAAATAAAGCCATTCTACCCCTCCACAAGTACATAGTTTTGGTCTGGACTTGTGAGAAACTCCCTGATGTAATATTCCGTCATTGCCACTGTGAGTGGTGGCGGTGAAAATTTAAAGCGCCACTTGACTGGTTAAAATGTTCCTGAGCCAATGAATTAATCCTGTCCCTTCTAAGTCAATGTTTGGGTTTATTTTCCTTTTACAAATATTGTGCTATGAACATGCAGAGCTGTTCATTATCCACTGGTTAAGATCATAACTGCTGGGTAAATTCTAATATTCCTGTCATGGACATACAAGGCCACTGACTTTTGGAACAGGTCTGGCAAAATTACTATTCTGGTAGGAATTCTTGTCATGTTCAATATGCCTAAATCTCTTGGATTCTGTTTATAAAATATACCTTAAAAATAGAGTTTGTCAATTTGTTTTATTTAAAAAGCAGTAAATTTATAATTGTTGTCGTGCTGACTTTCCTATTATCACCCTCAATAAAGTGAATGTTAACTTACTAATTTAACTAACATTAGACAAGGTTTATATTTAACTGGGTTTCCAATTGACAGAAAATCACCAATGAACAATGTAAAGTGGTGACATTTCCCTTAGAGTTTCTTCAAAGGCTTGATTTCGATACCATAGGACATATGTTGAAGTGGATTACTTGGAGTAATCTTGGAAATTGAGTTCGATGTCATTCTCTAACTCAATTCTGATAAGAAGTCTCCAAGAAACTTAAAAAAGACTGTAGTTCTCTGGTTAAGTAATACGAAGTTAGTGAGTAAATTGCTGAATATGCTTTAATGTCCTTATTACAACGGTGTAGTCAATGTTCACAGCACAATTATTGACTTGAACAATGCACAAAAGTAGAATCCAAATATTCTGCAAATCGTTAATTTAATAATTACTCTTGTCATTAATCACCACTCCGTCGAGGCATTCCGTGGTGATTTGAACTGTGATACATTTAATACCCAGAGTGCCCAAAATTGGCAAAATAATAGAAATTTCAGGAAATTCATGAGACACACTTCTGCACTCCAGAGAGGCTACATAGCAACTAGACCCTAAAGATTCACAGTGAGACTCATGCAAGGTTTCTCGTTTTGAATGAGAAAGTAGTTCACCACATTCCTATAGTGAAAAAACACAGGTGTTGTCATATTTATTGACATATTCAACAAAAACAAAGAAAATGTACTTACTTTACAAACATTAATAAAATCTCAACATATCTTTCCCTCTGAGCTATCACTCAAGAAATTATACAAATCAAAGATAAACAGGGATTTTGTTCTGAATTTAGACAATTGAAAAAAAGGTTAAAACTTTATTGTCCAGACTGAGACAGTATTCAGCACAATTTGCATCTAGATTGAAACTCTCCCTGGTAACTCAGTCGATAGAGCATTGGCCTGGGAAGCCAAATGTCCTGGGTTCGAGTCTCAGTCTGGGCATATAATTTTTCTCTTGAAATATGATTTATCCATCATGGAGATGTATGAAATGAATGATAAAAGCAATTAATAGTGCCTGTAAGGAGACTATGTTATTATGACCACCTGCCAGACCTCCATTTGTAAGGCGCTAGATTCCACAAGCTGGAACAACATAAACACAAAATGGAAACAGACCGAAGCAGGAATACCACAAGATACAGCAGTGACCAGTCCGACCCTCTTCAACCTATATATAAATGATCTGCCAATTCTAATTGAAGAAGATGATACCAAAGCTATGTTTGCTGATGGCAACAAAAGGTTGAATAACGAAGCAATAGAAAGGAAAATAAATAGCCTTATGCAAGCACTAACTGCATGGCCTAGCAATAATAACATGCAAGTAAATGTAGATAAAACTGTCTACCAGATATTCTCCTTAAAGCACAGGATTGAAGAATTAGAAATTCTGAAGTATTTAAGCCTTTAAAAAGAAACAATACTACAAGATATCTAGGAATAACACTTGATAACACACTCACAATGAAACACCATATTGAAAAAATTATAACAAAAGCTCAGAATCGCTCAACAATACTGAAAAGACTGGCAGGATGTAAATGGGGAGCAAACATGACCACTCTAAACAACACCTATAAAACATACTTCAAGCCAATCCTCAAACATGGAGGAGAAATTATACCTCTAAGTAAGAACACCAGCAGGAAAACACTGGAACTCTGCCAAAATAGAATGCTAAGAATAACAATTGGTGTAGTCAAGACAATCCCAACCATAGCATAGCAACAGGAAACAACACACTTCAAGATGATCATGATCAGTAGCATGATGAACTGCTAAACATCCGTGGTACCAGAGGAAAACAAGTAAACATCACTGAAAACACAAAAAAACATTCTAAGACAAAGTAAATGAAATAATCCCAGAAAGAACAAAAAGCAAAGCATTACCACTCATAAACCCATTAGACTATCTGGATATAAAATCAGAACTGTCGCTTACACAACCTATATCCAAATCTATGGACCTACCATGTACCATGCTACAAATCTCCATGGAAACCATAGATACCAGATACCCACAAGATGAATGGTTAAGGATATATACTGATGGCTCCTTGAGTAACTCAGAAGATGGAGCAGGAGCTAGAATATACAGTGAAATCTTTTCCCAAAAGATTTCACTTGGATCGGGAGCAACAAAATTTGATGCAGAACTAAAGGCAATAGAAACCACACTACAGAATATTTTATACAGGCCCAGTATAAGCAAGAAGATAGTAATATTGATAGATTCAGTGTCAGCAATACAAGCAATAACTTGTAACCAACAAAACACCCCAATCATTCAGAACATAAGAGCCATGTATAAAATTGAAGAAGCCCAAGGTAAACACATTGTATTACAGTGGATGCTGTTGCATGTGGGATTACTGGGTAATAAACGAGCAGACTTATTAGCAAATAAAGGCTATTTTTGGAATCAGGCTGAGGACAACAAAAGAGATATCCCTACAAAGAAGGCAACATGAGCTAAAACAAAAAATAATCTCAAAATAAGAGAAAAGAATATAAAATATCTTCAAAATAAGAAATATGAAGACATAGCGAAATATGCTCAAACAATAAAACATCTATTCAAAGTTAAAATTGGCAAACATAGATATGTGGATGATATTTTCTCTGTGATAAATTCTAAATATATTGAAGATGCATTAAAATTACTCAACCTCCAGGATGAATCTGTGAAATTTACTATGGAATTAGAAAATAATAACCAAATCCCATTTTTGGACCTCTACATTGGACCTCACATAAGAAGGAATGAACAACAACAAAGAATTGAATTCAATATATACAGAAAAGATACTCATATTGACAATTACATAAAGTCTTCAGGTTTCAATCATATTGCGCATAAGCATGCAATTTTCAACAGTTTGATATATAGATTATTGAATGTTCCACTAAATGAAGAGGATTTTAAGAAAGAATACAATCACATTTTGGACATAGCTAATTTAAATGGTTTTGGAAAGGAAATAATTATAACTAAATTGAAGAAATTCAGACAACAAAAAAGATTAAAAGAATACACTACCCTGCAATCTGATTCAAAGAAAGGAAAACAATTTAAGAAAATCACTTATCATCCTGGGATACATAACAAATTTCAAAAAATTTTCAAGAAATTCAATATTACATTGGCACCGATAAATAAATTTAGCCTTGGTAACTTATTAATAACCAATAAGAAAATGAACACCCCAGATAGTAAAAAATCTGGAATTTATCAAATTGATTGTCGAGATTGCAATAAAGTATACATAGGAAAAACGAAAAGAAATTTGGACACTCGCACAAAGGAACACTTTAGAAATATTAAAAATGGTGAAATTGAAAAATCAGCTATTGCAGCACATAGTTTGTTGGAAGGTCATAGAATTGAAAAAGAAGCTAAACTTCTAAAACATTTGGAAAAACCTTTGGATTTGACAGTTTGGGAGAAAATATTTATACAGAAGAACAAATTTAAATCTATGAATTTCGACATTCCGGATGAACGTGACCTCATCTCGAAGTTCATCGAATCAACACCAGATGGCAACGATATCTCGAAGTTCGTCAAATCAACACCAGATGGCAACGTTATAGAGGGAGATTCCAACGAATATCCGGTAGTCATAGTGGCGGTTGAAAATGAATGACAAGATCATTTGAAAACTATAGTTACCGTGTTTGAAAAACATGAAATATGAGGTAAGATGTTAAAATGACTCATTAATTTATTAATAAAACATCTATATTAAATTAATGTTGGGAAGTAAACATTATGAGGTATTCAAAGTTAAAATTGGGAAACACATTATGAGGTTCTTAATTAATAAATTAATGAGTAATTTTAACATCTTACCTCATATTTCATGTTTTTCAAACACGGTAACTATAGTTTTCAAATGGTCTTGTCATTCATTTTCAACCGCCATTATGACTACCGGATATTCGTTGGAATCTCCCTCTATAACGTTGCCATCTGGTGTTGATTTGACGAACTACAAGTTGAAAGTATCAAACCCACAGATTCCAAAATTGTATGGGCTCCCAAAAATACATAAAGAGGGAAATAAGATGACACCCATTATTAATAATATTGGCTCACCTTGTTACAATTTGGCAAAATGGCTTACTAAGAAATTTAATGAACTACCAAGTTTCGACAACAAAAGTATTGAAAATTCAATTGAATTAGTTAATGAACTGAATAATATCACATTGGATTGTAATGATAGATTGGTTTCTTTTGATGTCATTTCTTTATTTCCGAGCGTCCCAATTGGGAAGATGTTAAATATTTTAGAAAAAATGGCTTATTTCCTTGAAACTACAAAGAGAAATAATTAATGAATATTTGAATCTTACAAAACTTTGTATCGACAACAATTTTTTTACCTTCAATGAAAAATTTTATAAACAAATCTCAGGTCTGGCTATGGGAAACCCACTTTCACCATTTTTGGCAAATTTATTTATGGGTTATTTAGAATGTCATATCACCAATGCTTATCCCTGGATGTTCAAATGTTGGTATAGATATGTGGATGATATTTTCTCTGTGATAAATTCTAAATATATTGAAGATGCATTAAAATTACTCAACCTCCAGGATGAATCTGTGAAATTTACTATGGAATTAGAAAATAATAACCAAATCCCATTTTTGGACCTCTACATAAGAAGGAATGAACAACAACAAAGAATTAAATTCAATATATACAGAAAAGATACTCATATTGACAATTACATAAAGTCTTCAGGTTTCAATCATATTGCGCATAAGCATGCAATTTTCAACAGTTTGATATATAGATTATTGAATGTTCCACTAAATGAAGAGGATTTTAAGAAAGAATACATTCACATTTTGGACATAGCTAATTTAAATGGTTTTGGAAAGGAAATAATTATAACTAAATTGAAGAAATTCAGACAACAAAAAAGATAAAAAGAATACACTACCCTGCAATCTGATTCAAAGAAAGGAAAACAATTTAAGAAAATCACTTATCATCCTGGAATACGTAACAAATTTCAAAAAATTTTCAAGAAATTCAATATCACATTGGCACCGATAAATAAATTTAGCCTTGGTAACTTATTAATAACCAATAAGAAAATGAACACCCCAGATAGTAAAAAATCTGGAATTTATCAAATTGATTGTCGAGATTGCAATAAAGTATACATAGGAAAAACGAAAAGAAATTTGGACACTCGCACAAAGGAACACTTTAGAAATATTAAAAATGGTGAAATTGAAAAATCAGCTATTGCAGCACATAGTTTGTTGGAAGGTCATAGAATTGAAAAAGAAGCTAAACTTCTAAAACATTTGGAAAAACCTTTGGATTTGACAGTTTGGGAGAAAATATTTATACAGAAGAACAAATTTAAATCTATGAATTTCGACATTCCGGATGAACGTGACCTCATCTCGAAGTTCATCGAATCAACACCAGATGGCAACGATATCTCGAAGTTCATCAAATCAACACCAGATGGCAACGTTATAGAGGGAGATTCCAACGAATATCCGGTAGTCATAATGGCGGTTGAAAATGAATGACAAGATCATTTGAAAACTATAGTTACCGTGTTTGAAAAACATGAAATATGAGGTAAGATGTTAAAATGACTCATTAATTTATTAATTATGAGGTATAATCATTAAAATTCATCGGAGAACATTTTGTTTAAACAACTCACCTCATAGGATTCATGCTTCCATGATATCGCGATTTCAAACACAGTCATGTTCATCTTCAGTCATAACTCCGACTGACGAAATTCTTTGGCCATCAACTGTTCTATTGTCACCATCTTCAGTGGTGCCATCAATGGTTGAATTTATGAACTTCAAAATCAAAGTAATTTCGTTAGGGATATCAAAATTCATTGATCTATCTTTGTTTTTCTGAATGTATATTTTTTCCCAAACTGTCATTTCCAAAGGTTTCTCTACTTGTTTTAAAAGTTTAGTTTCTCCCCCAATTTTATGATGTTCTAATAAACTATGTGCAGCAATTGCAGATTTTTCAAATTCACAATTTCTAATATTTCTGAAATGTTATTTTGTCCGAATTTCCAAATTCCTTTTTGTTTTTCCTATATAAACTTTACTGCAATCTTCACAACTTATTTGATAAATTCCAGATATCTTACTGTCTGGAACATTGACTTTTTTATTGGTATTTAGAAGATTACCCAGACTAAATTAAGATGCTCTTAACACATTGGTGACCGACTGCTGTGCATTCCACCCACCGCTGCTAGATCGGACATTTCTGTCAGTAGCGTGGACTTTTAAATTTTAAACCGTGCTAGCACAGTGTGATTTTTATATCAATATATTTACAGTCAATAACAATAATGCATAAGTAAATCTTTATTAGTGTTCTCACCAGACCTTCTAGTAGAAATTGAGGGTTTGATAGCGTACGAAACATTTCCCTTTATATAAAGGCACAGAGCATATGTAGCGAGTTTCTTTTCTTGTGTTCACTGAAAACACGGCAAGGTTTAATTTATGTTTCTTCATGTCTCAGCCTTCTTGGTGGGTCTTGACATGGTGTCCTTTTCACTCTGTCTTCCCTCCTCTTCCCTGTCATCTGTTCCTAATTTCACGACTGCCAAACAAGAGGCTGTTTCAAGCAAAAAACTTCTGTTTGACATATTGTTGTTAGGATTTTGAAATTTATAGACCTAAAAAGCATTAAAGAGTGCACAATTCAGAAGCCACAATACAACTTTCTTGCTTCATTTCACT
The DNA here is from genome assembly GCA_030220185.1 of Diploptera punctata. Taxonomy (NCBI): domain Eukaryota; kingdom Metazoa; phylum Arthropoda; class Insecta; order Blattodea; family Blaberidae; genus Diploptera; species Diploptera punctata. The sequence goes on from JASPKZ010008014.1 coordinate 136,670, forward strand.
GTTTTTCTAAGGATGGAGTAATATGATAGGTACTGGTCAGCCCTGTCTACACCCTTCACATACTTGTTATATAATTTTTAGATGACTATTTATTGTACAATTACTACATATAAGCATTTACACATTTCAAAATGAAATGACTTCCATTGCAATGGAACAACAAAACTAATTTAACTTTTATATGAATTAATCACTATGAGGTTTAATTTATGGTGAAATTAAATGTTTCTTACCTCTCCTCATATAAATCTTCTAAGTTGATTGCGATTTCGAGACTATAACTGTCTCATCCTCAGAACTTTCATGGCAACTGGTGTTATGTCGATCGGAAGAAACTCTTCTTCTTCCCTCTGTTGGTGGACCGATGAACCTCTGGATCAGGTCAAAATTTGTGGGAATTTCAAAGTTCATAAGTTTTCCTTTGTTTTTCTGAATGTGGATCTTTTCCCAAACCGTGAGTTCCTTTTGTTTGTCTATTTGTTTAATTAGACTGGCTTTTGATTCAATTAAATGTTTTTCGGACCAAGCATGAGCAGCTACTGCTGACTTTTCCACTTCTCCATTTTTGATGTTTCTAAGATGTTCTTTCACCCTTGTTTGCAAATTTCTTTTCGTTTTTCCAATATAAATTTTGTCACAATCCCTGCATTTGATCTGATAAATTCCTGATTTGTTTTCATTTTCAATTCTTTCATTTTTGTTGGTTTTAATTATCCTATTAAGCCTGTATTCATTCTTTGGTGCTAATCTTATATTAAAATTTTTGAAATTTTTTTGAAATTTGTAGTGTTTCAATGGATGGTAAGTGAATTTCTTGAATTTAATTTTTTCCGTTTCTTTTATAAGTGTGCTTTCATTTATTAATTTTTGTCTTTTAAATTTATTTATTTTCTTGTGTACCATATTTTCTTCATAACTGTTATCTATTGCAACATTAATTATGTGTTCTTTTTCTTTTTCATAGTTTTCTTTGCTCATAGGTGTATTTACCAATCTATGTGTCAAACTATTGAATACTGCCTCTTTGTGAGCAAAAGGAAGCTTTAATATAGTTGTCAATATGTGTATTCTTTCTATAAATTCCAAATTCTTTCTTGTTTTCTTCATTTCTTCTTAAAGTGATATCTAAAAATGGGATTTGTCTTTCATTTTCAGTTTCCATGGTAAATTTTATAGTTCTACTCTGAATGTTCAACAGCTTTAAAGCATCCTCTATTTGCTTGTGATTCACAATAGCAATTACATCGTCAACGTATCTACTCCAAAATTTGAAAATCAAATGATGTCCACTTGTTATTTTCTGCTCAAAACTTCCCATAAATAAATTGGCCAAAAAGGATGATAGAGGATTTTGTATGAAAAATTTTCCATTATATGTAAAAAACATTTGTTCAATGCACAATTTAGTTAGAATTATAAATTCTTTTATACATTCTTTTTCTACTTTGTTTTTATATAACCATTTTTCCAAAATTTCAAGAGTGGTTTCTCTAGGGATGCTGAGAAACAATGAAACTACATCAAATGACACTAATCTGTCTGTCGGTTCTATTTGTGTGTTCTTTAATTTTCCTATTAGTTGAAACGAGTTATCTATTGATAGGTTATCAAATTCTTCCATTTTCTTGTATTCATTACATAACCATTTTGATATTAGGTATGTAGGTGACCTTATACTGTTGATAATGGGCCTCATTTTATCTCCGTCTTTGTGAATTTTTGGGAGACCATGCATTTGTGGATTTTTAGGATTAGGGACTTTCAGTTTGAATTTATCTTGTTTTGTTAAAATTTTGTTTATGTTTTTGAAGGTATTATCAACTTCTTTAATGCATTTTGGAAGTGGATCACATTTTATTTCAGTATATTCTAAAAACGAAAAGAAAAACGAAAAGAAATTGAAAACAAGGGTGAAAGAACATCTTAGAAACATCAAAAATGGAGAAGTGGAAAAGTAAGCAGTAGCTGCTCATGCTTGGTCCGAAAAACATTTAATTGAATCAAAAGCCAGTCTAATTAAACAAATAGACAAACAAAAGGAACTCACGGTTTGGGAAAAGATCCACATTCAGAAAAACAAAGGAAAACTTATGAACTTTGAAATTCCCACAAATTTTGACCTGATCCAGAGGTTCATCGGTCCACCAACAGAGGGAAGAAGAAGAGTTTCTTCCGATCGACATAACACCAGTCGCCAAGAAAGTTCTGAGGATGAGACAGTTATAGTCTCGAAATCGCGATCAACTTAGAAGATTTATATGAGGAGAGGTAAGAAACATTTAATTTCACCATAAACAAAACAAATATCCGTTATGCTGGTTGCTTCTCAAATGAAGATATGCCTGATGCCTATTGGGAAAGATATGACATGATAATTACCAAAATAAATGTAGCCACCAAAAATATATATAAGTCAATTTAAATAAATATGACAATTACAAATTATTCAAAATAAATAAAAAGTAATTGAATTTTTAAAAGTCAACATACTCTCCCATTTCAGCCATCTTAACATGAAACAAATTCAATTTTTAAACAATAAAGTGCTAGACTATATACAAATGTGCAAAATGCACACCAAATCCAAAAACAAAATAAATTATATAGTACATCATGAAATCTTCATTAGTCTTGGTTCACAAATTTTCAATCAAGTTATTTCTTCACTGGGAAAGTTTTAAATAAATAAACAAAAGCAAGAAAGAAGCAAATAATAAATTACAATTATATTGTCATTCTTACTTTACAATGGAATTGAGGCGCTCAGAATAATAACGGCAGATCCCAACTGACATAAAATTTTGAGATAGGAGCAAGACCATGCACAGCTGCCATCTACCTTTCATGTGATGAAGTGTCAAACTAATTGAGATATGCCAAAGCTCTCATTTTCCACCTTTAAAATTTGTCCGTAATGAAAGTGAACACATTCTCAGCATAAAAATGGCATATCCCAACTATGAGCGCTTTACTTTATGTCTGCTACACGTTTATCGCGTTGTAGGAAAAGAGTTCACATGTTTCATTGTTTAAGTTACAGCAGAAGTACAGTGAACAGAGAAAGATAAAGAAAGCTGAATACAATGACCTGATGAAATTATTGAAATATATACCACCCATCTATCATGATTTTTATAACAGTCTTCTTCATGATGATGTTGATGATGACAAAAAATATGATGATTTGGAAATAGAGCTGGATTAGGTATTTCAAGATGTTAAATGAAGGAAAAGTCAATTTTACATAAATTTGTCTGTTTTGTAAATTGTTTGTTTTAATAAACAACACAAAATCGGGAAAAACTAATAATCACAATGGTTCAAGAATTTGCACATACACTTGAAATCCCTTAATTTAAATACTCAGAAAATAACAAGTCGTAATGTTAACTACTTTCCACGTTTTGGAAAAAAACAGAAAATTGCATTTATCTCAAAATGAACTTTGGTTGGGATTTGCTGTTATTATTCTAAGCACCTCAATTCAAAGAACTGAAAACGAACACAAGTAGAAAAACAATTTAAAAACAAACAGTTTCTTTCAATCGTGATTTGAATTTTATTGTTCTCTTTTCAGTGTCATGACATAAATTTTTAAACTTATATTGTATATATTATTTTTGGTCTGGACATCTTACCTCAATATTAATGTTGATTTGTTCTTGGACATGTTTCAAAACAATTCTCTGTTTTATCTTCAGCTTTCCCAGACAAGTCTGGGAGTCTGGGAAAGCTGAAGATAAAACAGAGAATTGTTTTGAAACATGTCCAAGAACAAATCAACATTAATATTGAGGTAAGATGTCCAGACCAAAAATAATATAATTAAAATAACCTCAAAATATAACTTCCTAAAATTAAATATTATATTGTATAATTTGATCATCTCACTTGTGTGGATAACATACACAATTTATTCATTGTCCGATGGACAAGTCATCACTGTAACCATATGAGCTGCCAGGGTGACACCTGACTTCCTGATTCATGGAGGCAGATTGATCTCCTTCTAAACTACAAGATCACCTACAGCCAGGCTCCATTTTCCATGATATGTCCATTTTTCCCTCTTCTGTGAAGATTGCAAATAATTTTTTTTTTAATTCTGGTAGAACTGTTGCACCTGATTCCACTTCACAATTAAGACAAATTTGTATTCAATAAATTTTGAAAAGGAACAGAGGTGGTCATGCATCCAATCAAATAATGACCAAAAGTAAAAAATACTTGATCATCTGGGTCGTTGTAAAAAGAACAAATAGGCCAAGAATCCAAAATAAATTCAATGTGGTACAATAGAGTGCTTAACTTATCAAAATTAAAGTATACAACTACCAATTTTTTTCTTTAACAGTGTTTTGGCTGACTTTATTCCATGGATTCCTCCCCAGTGAGAGTTGGAGGATGGAAGAAATTTTGAATCAAGCTTCAAATTGGCAGTGAACTGTTCGATTTCAGCCCTGCTATCAGGAAAAAAATACTCTTAATTTCATTGTTAGCTCCTACAAAATTTGTACCATTATCACTAAGGATAATATTGAGTAGTCCTCTGTGGACCACAAATCTTAGAAAGACAGCAAAGAATGCTTGAGTGGTTAAACTCTTAATCAATTTCAAATGGATCATTTTAGTAACGAGACAAACAAAGAGTGCGATATATGCCTTGAAGTAGACTTTAGTTCTAGGGTTGTTTTCCTTAAGGAGAATAGAATATTCAGCGTTGACATCAACAAAAGGTAACATATATACAACACAATATGGTGATAATTGACCCATCAATTGATTAGTGAACTGAGGTTTATAACTGAAACATATGTTACAAGAATGGAAAACACTACCCACATGTTATCCAATATCTGTTCTTGATTGAAAATAACACTGCTAGTGGGCCAGAATGTATGTTCATGTTTGATGATGAGTTTGGTCACCAAATGCTTCAGTGGAAGAAATATGGGATGTTTCTTATCATAATTTAGTTCAGAATTTACAAGTCGACGATGTACCCTAAAAAATCCATTATCATTAATAAAAGGTTCAATGGTTTCAAATTACTTGAATGATTAACTGCAATATTTTAGCTTTTAATTCATGAAGTTTATTACCAAACTCAATAGCTTGAATCAAGCTAACCAATTTTAAGTTCACTCATCTTCAACTCTTTAGGAGTGAGAGCACCAATTTTGCACTCTATATTAACAGACTGTGTATTAAAAATTAACCTTAAAACATAATCCTAAACTGTCTTGAGTATGAGAAAGCATGAGAATTTTTCCAAGTCAAACAATAACACATTCAAGAGGTACTTAGGCTCTAAATCATCCTAGGATTTTCTTCTTTAGCAGATGTAAAATTATTCACAACAAATTTAACAGAATTAGGCAACAACTGATGTAGACATACCACTACCTATCAAGAGAAGCTAACTCTGAGGATAAAACCTCTTGAGACAAACAATCAGCTGGATTATCATGTGTCAATACATGCCTCAAGTATGCAATCATAGTGAGAGACTGAATCTCAGTAACTTGATTACCAACAAATGTTTTCCATGTATTAAAGGGTTTCTCTAATCAACATAGTACAACTGTACTTTCAGTCCTATAACATGTATTGACTTAGCTAGACAATTTCAATGATTTGAAAGCTTTTAATTGGGTTAACAAAAGAGCAGCACAAAGTTACAAGCATATAATAGATTGCTGCTTCAGGGGTGCAACTTGTAACTTAGATGTCAATTAAACTACACATATTTAATTTTAAGAAGTGATATTTTGAACTTATTTTAACTCAACTAACTCACTGGCACTATCAAACCCGTAGGTTCATGGCCGCGCAGACATAAGCTCTCCATACATCCCTATCCTGAGTTAATGTTTTCCAATCATCCCCTGTATAATCTATTTCCCTCAAATCATAGTTAATGTTATTCTCCTGCTCATTCTTGGTCTACCAACTGGGCGTTTTCCCTCTGGTTTTCCTACAAGAAGCTTCCATGCATGTCTTTCATTCCCCATTCGTGCCACATGTCCTGCCCATCACAGTCTATGATACTTAACTGTTCTCATTATATCTGGCTTCCTATAAAGACCATGTAATTCACTGTTATGCAGTCTTCTCCATTCACCTGTCTGCTCATCTCTCTTTGGTCCAAAAATTTTCCTAAGAACTTTATTCTCAAATACTCGTGATCTCCTTTCCTCCCTTAAAGTAAGAATCCATGTTTCACATCCATATAATATAACTGGCAGAATAATAATTTTATATATTTTCGGTTTAACATTTTTTGAAAGGAGTTGGGACGTCAAGAGTCTCTGTAATGCATAATAGCACGCATTCTGAGAATTGAGCCTATATTTAATTTCCTTGTGCACTCATTCCTGTTTGTGATTATTGTTTCCAGGTATTTGAATTCAGCCACTTCCTCAAAATTTCCCTCATTTGTCATTAGCTGTCCATTTCCATTATATAATGTATTTTTAGTCCACCGCTGTGGTCTCGAGGTAGTGTGCTGCCTTGTCACGCAGTGGGCCCGGATTCGATCCCCGGTCAGGACAGTTTTTCTAGGTGAGGTTTTTATCGGGGTTTTTCCTCATCTGTAAGACAAATATCAGGAAAACTTTAAGACCCAACCATCCCCGAAATCATATGACCATCATCATCATCGTCCTTACCATTATCATCATCCTTCACCGGTGTGGAAAGCAGCGGGAAGCTACCACACCTATAATTCCCTAGTAAAGCTACAAAGCATAGCATGCAAATGCTATGAATTGCAGTGAAAGACCTGCCCTCGGGCAAAATTACTATGGATGGATGGAAGTATTTCTATGTGTGACTATATATTCAGTTTTATTGATATTTACTTCCAGTTACTCAGTAGTGTGTGCGTGTTGGCCTTTAGTACCTCCTCGCTATCGCCCAATAGTACTACATCATCGGCATAAACTAACAGCTTATTAATACCATTGAGTTGTAGGCCTTCTTCATCGTCTAAAGATTTGATGGCATGCTCTAGTACAAAATTAAATAATAGAGGAGATAGTGCATCTCCTTGCTTCAACCCATTGTTAATTTAAAAATATCCAAAAACTGTTTGCCTTCATGCACCCTACTCTTTGTGCCATTTAGACACATTCTTATAGGTCTAACTAACTTTTTAGGAATTCCGAACTCCAGCAGGATACTATATAACTTCTCCCTCTTAACTGAATCATATGCCTTTTTGAAGTCTACGTATAGTTGATGTACAGTACCATTATATTACCATTTATTTTCTAAAATCTGTCTTAAGCTAAAAATCTGATCTGTTGTAGACCTGTTTCTTCTAAATCCCCATTGATGATCACCTAGAATGTCATCAATATATGGAGTAAGTCTGCTTACTAATATATTTGTTAGAATTTTGTACGAAGTTGAAAGTAATGAGATACCCCTATAGCTGTTGCAGTCAGTTTTATCTCCTTTGTTATAAATTGGTACGACAATCAATTCTTTCCATTCATTTGGAAGGGCTTCTTTATCCCAAATCATATTAAGTAACTGATGTATCTTGTCCATCAATTTTTCTCCCCCTGACTTTTATTTTCAGTCTGATTATTTTACTTCAATATTAATATTGATTTGTTCTTGGTCATGTTTCAAAACAATTCTGTTTTATTGTCCAGACTGGACAAGCTGATGATAAAACAGAATGGTTTTGAAACATGTTCAAGAACAAATCAACATTAATATTGAGGTAAGATGATCAGACTGAAAATAATTTAATTAAACAACACATACCTGATCATTCTCAAAGAGAGATCTTTAATAAATAGTCACTGTATGCATCTTCAGATACATCAGAAAAGGCATTTATTTCAATCAACTTGGAATTGTCAAAGGTTATTACGTTATGTTGTACTCACAGTTCATGGAGCACAAACAAATGACTACAAATATCAATCCAATTTCCAAATATTTCTGAGGTTAAGTAATCAAATTTTAATTACCATATTGACTGTAAAATGAGTTTACAGTTGACTTTTACACGACCTAATAGTCCAAGAGGATCAAAAATTGGAGCAATGATGGTCAGAATACTTCTCTTAATAATAACCATTGGGGATTCTTTCAAATTTATCTGAACTTGAATGCCATACAATATGTAGAATCTTTATGCATTCATTCTTTGTGACATTAGAGGGAACAAGTTCTCTATCTTCAATGGGAGTGTTCAAAAGTGAAATCTGCACTTAACATTTGAGCCTGAAGCTCTCTGGTGGCTTTAATAGAACTAGACCTGTCAACATAGAAACAAGATTGTATAATTTCCGAGGCCAAATGGTGAGATTTCCTATGTTCATTAGCCAAGTGAACAAAGACATCTCATGGCAAGAAAGGAAGCGGAATTTGTACATTATGTAACTGTGGTTAGATGATAACCCTTAATTTCATCTTCAATGTTATTATGCCAGTAGGCTGCTGGCCTCACGTCCACATGTGTTAATCACAGAGGTAGACGATCGTAAACCAGTGTAGGGGATAATTGGTCAGAATGTTGGGTCCCCTGGCCATTATAGCTGGTCTTCTTAACCTGGATTTGCTACTTATTGCAGCTACCTAAATGCCTCAAGATGTTGGGTGGGCACCGGTCCCATACTGGCCGAAATTCCATGATAAAATTTCTTCCCCCCATGGGGACTCGAACCAGCACAAGTCCTGTAGCTCTGCACCATGGCATCTTGCCTTTACCACTCGGCTACCACGCGGAACAAAACCTCACTTCTATAGACAACAAATCTGGTAACACATTGAGACCATTCATTAACATGGAATTTAAATAAACACAATATGAAGATTGACAACTTCTGTCAAATAGGACTCAAAACTTTGTTTTAGTGCCTACTGTATTCCTTCATTATGCAATGATGAGCCAAATAGGAACATAAAGAATTCATAAACATCTCGAAGTTCATCGAATCAACACCAGATGGCAACGATATCTCGAAGTTCGTCAAATTAACACCAGATGGCAACGTTATAGAGAGAGATTCCAACGAATATCCGGTAGTCATAATGGCGGTTGAAAATGAATGACAAGATCATTTGAAAACTATAGTTACTGTGTTTGAAAAACATGAAATATGAGGTAAGATGTTAAAATGACTCATTAATTTATTACATAAAGAATTATTAATACAAACTATTAAAAATATTAGCCACAGACCAGGTTCCACAACAAATGATATTAAATATATATAATCTGTACAAATCTACCTTAATGCAGTAAGAAGTGACAAACTATCACAATGGCTGGAAATTCATATTGGAGTGAGACTAAGATGTCCTCTATCACCACTTTTATTTATCATACAGGGTGGACCGCTCGAATGGACCTAATTTCAATTGCTTGTTACTGGCAAACGGTTGAAGATAGAAACTTAAAACAACGTTCATATTACAGAAAAACTCACCAAGTTTTGATATCCAGATCACCACATCTCTATATGAGCCCCAGCAGTCACTTTGACGATATCAAAGCGATGAACAATTTCTTGCCAAGTACGTTGGAGTATGTCTTCTGGAATGTTCTCAATAGCCTCTATGATGCGCTCACGAAGATCACGAAGGTCTTTGACTGGGGTGGTGTAAACTTTATCTTTGACATAGCCCCAGAGAAAGAAATCCAGTGGTGTTAAATCGGGAGATCTCGGGGGCCACGCGATTGGTCCTCCCCTACCAATCCAACGGCCAGGGAAAATGTTGTCCAAAGTCGTACGAACTTCATTGGACCAGTGGGGAGGAGCACCATCTTGCTGGAAAACGATGTTAGGCTGCAGTTGTTCAATTTGTGGAAAGAAGAACTGCTCCAGCATGTCAAGATATGTGGTACCACGAACAGTTTTCTCGGCGAAGAAAAACGGTCCAATGACCTTATTATGTGACAAACTGCACCAAACATTCATCTTCGGACTATCACGAACATGCTCTTGAATAGCGTGAGGATTCTCCGATCCCCAGATCCGCCACATTATGCCGGTTTACCTTACCTGACAAATGGAAAGTGGCTTCGTCCGAGAAGAAAATCTTGGTCATGAAGTCAGGATCAGCGCCGAGACGGTCCAGCATCGTATTGGCGAATTCCACTCGTTTCGGCATGTCATTCGGCTCCAGACGTTGCACTAACTGCACTTTATATGCGTGCAGTTTGAGGCGTTTGTGGACAATCCGTTGTAATGTCGATTTTGGTATTTGAAGTTCCCGCGAAGCTCTTCTTAATGACTTCCGGGGGCTTCGCTCAAATGCGGCTTGAACATTTGCTTACCATTTCATCGGATGCTCTGCGACCACCACCATGCTTCTTCAACACAGATCCTGTAGCTAATAATGTATCACGCCACTTCTTTATGCTTCTAGCAGTTGGAGCATCACGGTTAAACACACGCCGGAACTCCCTTTGAACTCTAATGATTGATTTAAACTCCGCATACCACAAAACAGCTTGCGCTTTCATCTGCGGAGTCGCCATTTTCACAAACAATTAAATCTAAGAACGAGAAACGTATCTTTGTGCCATCTACCGACAGGATTCGAAACTTGGTGAGTTTTTCTGTACTATGAACGTTGTTTTAAGTTTCTATCTTCAACCGTTTGCCAGTAACAAGCAATTGAAATTAGGTCCATTCGAGCGGTCCACCCTGTATATATGAATCAGATAGTTAGAGAATGGAGAGAACAATGTCATGGGTATATACAATTGAATAGATATACAAAAGTAGATACGTTAATTTTCGCAGATGATGTAGCATTAGTGGCACCCTCAGAGGACGATTTGCAATATCCATCCATCCATAGTAATTCTGCCTGAGAGCAGGTCTTTCACTGCAGCTTTACTAGGGAATTATAGGTGTGGTAGCTTCCCGTTGCTTTCGACACCGGTGAAGGATGATAATGATAAGGATGATGATGATGATGGCCGGATGATTTTCGGGGACCATTGGGCCCTAAGCTTCCTGACATTTGTCTTACAGGCGAGGAAAAACCCCAAAAAAACCTCACCCAGGAGACTGCCCCGACTGGGAAACGAACCCAGGCCTGCTGCGTGACAAGGCAGCATGCTACTATGAGACCACAGCGGTGGACTTTACAATATTAAGTATATAATTTTAACAATTAGCCATAAAATATAACATGAAAATCAATACAGAGAAAACAAAAGTAATGGCTTTTCAAGGAAAATATCCTGTACGTAGCAAAATTTGTATAGATTCAAAAATATTGGAAAGAGTAAATTCATTTACCTATCTAGGATACACATTAACATATTTGGATGAAGTAGACATTGTAAATAACATTATTACTTTTAATAAAACCATGGGAATAATAAATTCAGTAATGAAACCTTTGCTAGTCCAGAGAGATACCAGAGTACGAGTATACGAAACCTTAGCAAAACCTGCCCTTTGTTAAGGCAGTGAGGCATGGACTTTGAGGAAAGGAGAAGAAAGCAGGATAACTTCTAGTGAAATGAGATTCATGAGGTATACAGCAGGATATACCAAATGGGATCACAAACACAATGATGATATTTTGAAGGAACTATGTTTAGAACTGGTAATTGAATACATACATAGATACCAGAACAACTGGATGAATCATTTGTGATGAATGAGCTCAGTTAGAGTTCCCAAGGCCATGCTTCATTATTGTCCAACAGGGAAGAGATTTCTGGGCCGTCCAAGGAAATGCTGGATACAAAATTCATCAATGAGATCATAATAGGCCTATAGGCCTAAGACTTAGTTAGATGAAGAAAGAATTATTAATTTCAGAGGGCACAATTTCCATATCCTAAGTCTTCATATTCATGCTTAAAATCAACATATTGTGCTGTTTGAGATCTGGAAATCTGACCAACTTGCTTTCACTGTTTTAGAGCACAAAGCTTGGATACTTGTTAATATACACGGTTATTCTAAATGATGGGCCCATTTTTAAAGATTAGTATTTATTAAAATAGAAATCCAAAATGAACAATATTTATACCAATGGAAAGTGGAAGTTTCAAAGTTTTTTTGCAATACATTATAATGTTCAATGTGTCCACCATCTGCTGCGTGGCAAACATCTATGCGATAGCCGAACTCATCCCACACACGAGAAAGTGTATCTACTGTTACTGAGTGCACGGCAGCAGTGATACGGTTCTGCAGATCGTCCAGAGTTATTGGTAGAAGTGGAACGTAAACAGTTTCCTTAACATAACCCCATAAGAAATAGTCACATGGGGAGAAATCAGGAGATTTCGGTGGCCAGAAGTGTAGAGCCAGGTCTTCATTTCCCCTGCGACCTATCCAGCCCTGAAGAAGGGATGCATTCAAAAAGCCTCGTACATCAAGGCGCCAATGGGGCGGAGCTCCATCCTGTTGGAAAATGAAGTCCAGTGAATCTTCCATAACTTGAGGGAACAGCCATTGTTCCAACATGTCCAGGTACGTTGTTCCAGTTACTGTTCTTTCTGCAAAGAAAAATGGTCCATAAACTTTTGTACGGGATACGGCACAGATCACGTTTATCTTCGGCGAGTCTCTTTCGTGTTGCAATGTTGAACGTGGATTTTGCAAACCCCATATGTGAACATTATTTCTGTTCACTTTTCCACTAAGGTGGAAAGTCGCCTCATCACCAAAAATGATAAGCTGTAGAAACGCGTCATCCTCCATCATTCCTAGCACATAACCACAAAATTCGAGACACATCTGTTTGTCATTAGATTTGAGAGCCTGCACAAGTTGTAATCAGTAGGGCTTGTACAGCAAACTCCATCTCAGAACTTTCCAGACAGTTGATTGGGGTATTCCAAGTTCTCTACTAGCTCTGTTCGTAGACTTATGTGGACTGCGAACAAAACTTTCTTCAATATGTCTGATATCATCCTCTGACACATGCGGTCGGCCTTTGCTTTTTCCTTTACACACACTTCCAGTCTGTTGAAAATGCGTAAACCAACGGCTAATGCATTTTCTAGTTGGTGGTTCAATACCGAATTTGCTACGAATGCCCGCTGCACTATAATTTGTGACTCACTTTTTGCGAAATGAAGAACGCAGAAAACCTTGTGCTCCACAGTAGTCATCTCACTCACAACTGAGAGGGAGAGGGAAATGAATGGCACCCTATTGCCGCATGAACTCTATCGGCCACTTCTGAAACCGTCATTGCCCGCTGAAAGTTTGAAACGTCCCCTCTTTCCATTGGTATAAAGATTGGGGGGGGGGGGGGCTTTTTGGGCTTGTACTTTAAATAAATACTAATCTTTAAAATGGGGTCCATCATTTAGAATAACACTGTATAACTAAATAACTGACATTTAATAGTAAATTTTTCATTCTTTTATAATTTGTCCTGGTGTGTTTTAGCTCCAACAGCACCTGATTATGTTAAAATAACATCTCAGGCAGAAACAAGCATCGCCATTGAGTGGGGACTTCCAAATTTTCTGAATGGTGTGTTGAGATCTTTTCTGGTAAACATTGAGGAAACAGACTCAGTGAACGTGACAGACTGCTGCCAGTATTTCCCGATTCAGGAAGTGGCAGCGAGATATGAACAAGCCAGTTACAAGTTAGAGGTAAGATTATTCCATCACACTGGGCATTAAACAGCTCGACTGTGGTTCCATTTACTTGTACACAGGTCATTTAAATGCCAAAATGTAGTATGTTGAATAAATAAATAAATAAATATATATATATATATATATATACACACACACATATATGCATGATTTCCAAAGACTATTAACTTTTAAACATATTGATGCACTTTTTTTTTCGCTAATATCTTCATTTTGTGACAGGCAAGCGGAGTGAGGTTACTACTAGTTAGTGAAGGAAAATGTTATTTGAAACACTCCCCTACTTTTAACATTTCTGTGCCCCATTTTGTCGAAAAGAAATAACTAACTAAAATGTCACTTTGTAGTATTTATATTTTTCTCTTAAAAAAACATTCTCACTCCCGATGTCCATCTTATCATGGTAGGCGAGTATAAACGATCAAATGACAACACATACCCACACGTCTAATATGTTTTAATACCAATTTTAAGTGGAAGGAGTTGTTTGAAAGATAAATGTCCCTACCATAAACATAGTGATTCATCAATCGAGGGGTCTAGAAGCAAAACTGGCAATCTCCACCTTTTAGTGAAAATTAGTTAAAGTAGGGATGGTTTTCTTGGAGATAAACTCCATCTATATTTGAACGTGTTGAGTTGCATTACCGGCAAAATAGTCCTCAAATTTAAAGTTAAAAATTGCAGTTAGTTGCAACCATGGCAATCTCCATAGTTGCATGAATGGCAAATCTCCATGTTGACCAGTCACAAACAAGCCAACGAGCTTGAAAGTTAAAGAATCTTATTTTCGGGCTGTCTTCAACAAAAATTTCAATTTGGGTTTTGGAACCTCTCGCACTGATGTATGTTCAACCTGCTTGTCTCTAGATGAAAAAATAGTTAATGAAGTAGATCCAGTTAAGAAAAAGAAAGTTGTAATTGCAAAAAGAGTTCATAAGTTAAGGGCAAAAGCCTTTCATTCAATACTTTGAGATAAGAAGAGTACTATCCTTACTTTGAGTTTCGATTGTCAAAAGAATCAGGTATTCCCGAAGGTGCCCGATCAGTCTGCATACTACAGCCAACAGCTGTATATTTACAATCTATGCTTTGTACAAGGGTCATCTAGAGACAAGCAGATGAAGATAGGACTTTCATGTATACTTGGACCGAAAATGAGTATCGTAAGGGCTCCAGTGAAATTGCCTCTGCTGTCTATCGCAGAGTCAGTCAAACTGACATCACAGGAATAGAAACACTGTGACTAATGTGTGATGGGTATGGGGGCCAAAATAAGAATTGCTTATCATTGCAACCTGTGCTAGATGGTTTCAAAATGCTCCCAAGACACTGTCCTCAATTGAACTGATATACCCAGTAATGGGGCAATCCTTTTTGCAGAGTGATCGTGTTTTTGATAAGATCGAACAGGTTTTGAAGAAAAAGGAAGCAGTCATAAGCCCAGAAGAATACAAAGAGGTTTTCAAACGTTTTGGAACTGTTATTGAAATGGGGAAGGATTTTGAAATTTCTGATTGGAAAGCAGAGGCATATGGTATAAAGAAAAGTACTGGTACCTGGCACTTCAAATTTAATCCTATGAAGCGTTTTGTTCTGACAAGGGCTAAATCCAATCCCATGAATAATGTGTTAGTGCGAGGAGAGTCTCAGTATCGTAGTGATTTATGAGTGGCTAAAAGTGTTTGTAAAAGTGGCAAAAGTATGAGAATGATTAATCCCACCATAATTGAAAGAGCTGTTAAAGTGAATGCCATGAAATTATGAGACATTAATAAATTGTTAACTACACATTATGGCTATGAATGGAAAACCTTTGACAGCCTCAAATTCTACACAAATTTGCTTGAAACAACAGGTAATGATGAGACTGTTAATGAGGAATTCATTGCAGGAGAGGGAGCCTTTGTGGAAGCAGATGATAATATTTTGAATGCTTAGATGTTTAGGTTCTCATCCTATTATAAGTTGCATGACTAAGTATGATAGTAAAATATATACATTTAACTTACTTTGAGTTTGTTATTCATTTTCAGTGATTTCCCAATAATTCTGTTCAAAAACTATCGAAGCTCCTAAACATGTTGGATGCAAAACAGGAAATCACCACATGTTAGTTGCAAACCTGGCAATCTCCAATTTTTATCACATCAGTACTTACGATTATTGCAGATAATTAGGTTATAATGTATTTTAAGTGACTATAAGAGTAGAAGACTATATTCTAAAGAAAAAACCATTAAAGAATCTGGTATATTTACTAAGATCTAATAAATCAGTCTCTTCTGTAAAATCGGATTCAATGGACATTGCCAGTTTTGCTTCTAGACCCCTCAATTCCAGTATCTCGATTGAACAGGTAAAATGATTGAATTTATTATCTAAATATTGAATAATGATCCCCACCTAAAGACTTAACAAAGCATTATTTTCCTGAGAGTATTCCTGAATCAAGTTTGAAGGAATACCACAAAAACTATAGCCTACATAGTGTGTGCCAAAAATAGTTTAAGAAAGGAATTGATTTTTTAATGCAGTGAATGTGTAGCAAGTCTATGTGTGACAGGTGTTTAAAAACTTATCACACATTTCTGGATATGTAGGATATTGTAACACTTTTGTGAAAAAAAGGATATTCGTGCACTAGTTAAGAAAATAAATTGAATTTAAACTTTTTATTTTTTCAGAATTTAATGTATTGTATGTATATTTAAAATGTGAGACAGAGTGGATTGAGTTTAAAAATACTACCACACTGGGATATTTAAATGATTATCATGTATATGTACTTCAAACACAATGCATGACAGGATCCTCTGAGATCATCTTCATGGTAGGCCCTCAACCTGTTCTGCTCTCAGAATTCATCCCCTGAGATGAAGTATGTATTTCATGAAACTCAGTCCAAATTGAGAAAAAAAATGCTATTCTACATATCAGAACTACAAACTAACAAATTTCCCTCATAAAAGAAATCCGTAATTGAAAACAAGTTTAAAAATGCTGCGCTCCTTCAAACAAAATTAAGTTATCATTTCTTCACAGTAATATAATGCATTCATAGTTAAATGTGGGAAATAACATTATGAGGTTGTTAATTCGTAAATTAATTAATCAATTTTACATCTTACCTCATATTTTATGTTTCTTTAAACACGGGAATGTTGGTTGAAAATGAGAGAAATGTTTCTCTTGAAAACTAGTTCCCGTGTTTAAAGAAACATAAAATATGAGGTAAGATGTAAAAAATGACTCATTAATTTATGAATATAATGTATGATTAAAAACTATAAAATAGTCACCTGAATTTTACTAGTATCACTTCACCTAGTCCAAAGGGAGGTAGTTTCATATAATTCTATGTCTTTTTATATAGAAAACAATATATTTTGTGAAAGTAATAGTTATTTATAAGATCTGATCTGATGTACCAGAGACATGTGACATGAAGCATTGCTGCTCACTTGCAAACTTGTTCAGTTATTAGAGAACTACAGTTGAAAATATTTATATAGAGCAATTCCATGAAAATGTCATACCGAGGTGAAATTTTTGAAATTGACACAGGAATTATTTTGTTGGCGTAATATATATCTTTAAGGACAAAATTTTCTGATTTTATAAGATAATTTTTCAAATGTGTATTATTTTAATCTAATGTTAGTGGTAGAACATGTCATATTCCAAACCTGTAAAAACACACAACATTTTACCAACTTGTTTTTTTAATGATTTGGATGTATTAATTCATTTTATTTCAAAAAAACTCTTGCTAAACCATACTTTGGTCCTACCTAGTTGTAAATGTAATAATATTAACTGCAGTCTAATGTTGTACGTACCTTAAATGTGTCCTATAATTGTTAACTGTAAGCTATGGTCAGCTAGTCACGGAAAACATATAAAAATTACTGTACACAACATAATAATTGATGGATTAAAATTTCCTCTTGGATTCTACGCTATCGGTACACAACTAATAAAAAAGTATTGAAGATATTTTCTTGTACAGTCATTATTTTTCCCACTAGAGTCCTGAGACTGACTGACTTTTTGTCCTCTCATTTATAATGCTAATATGCATGGCACACTCAGTTACTTGCTGCACTCTGCTGAGGATTTAACATAAACATGGTTTAGGAAATCTGGTTGACTGTTCGACACAGCTACTCCATAAAATAATTACTGACCTTTTTTTCTGTGTCAATATGAGCTAAAAGGCAGTCAGCAGAAGCATTTAAATATATTCAGGAGAAAGTGCAGTAAATGAAGCAGCCATACTTGTTGATTTCTGAGAAAATTATACCTACAAAGAACAAAATGAGATCCAGCAGTTCATTGGAAAAATTAGCATATCTCAATATTATTGTTTTTATATTTAATTAATGTTGGGAAGTAAACATTATGAGGTATAATAATTAAAATTCATCGGAGAACATATTGTTTAAACAACTCACCTCATAGGATTCATGCTTCCATGGATATCGCGATTTCAAACATAGTCATGTTCATCGTCAGCCATAATTCCGAGTTATGGCTGACGATGAACATGACTATGTTTGAAATCGCGATATCATGGAAGCATGAATCCTATGAGGTGAGTTGTTTAAACAATATGTTCTCCGATGAATTTTAATTATTGTTTTTGCCTAGTTTAGATGGAAGGTGACAGAGAAGTTGAGAAGAAGTGTTTTCTGAACTTTAGGGATTTCTTTCAAAACTTAAGGTGATAACAATTTTCAGTTGGAGCAGCAGATAATTTAAATAGAAATAAGCCTATACAGTTAGCAATGGGACACTGCTTACTTGAATATTTGAATTTTGATATAAGATGGCACTTCTTTGAATCAGTACCATGGAAAGTGGGCTGTAGATGCGATTGGCGGCCAAATAAAAAGGATGGCACGGTTGTATGAAAAATCGGGAAAGAAGATACAAAATTGTGCAGAATTATGTAATATGAACTTTAAAACCTACCAAATAATGTTCAGGAGGAGTCACAAAATGATATAGAAGAAGGAAAGAAATTTTTAGAAAAACAATTTGAATATCTTGCAGCTATCATGGATCCATTGCATACACAACTTGAAGGCGTTGAACCCATATGTTGTAGAATATGCACAACTGTTAAACAAACAATCAGTGCAACAAATTTATAAGTTCGTGTGTTAAAAAAAAAGAAAAACTGAATGGCGCAACAGGCCTAGAAAGCCCTTGGCTGCTGATCTCACATCCAAGTATATCAATCACAGAGATGGGCAGTCATCTAACCAATATACAGAGTGACATGTGATAGGCATGTCGGATACTCCAGCACTTATGGCTTTTTTCCTCGATCGCAACCGCCAAATATTGTAGGTGCCCAAATTCTTCATAATTCTGGGCGGGCACCAGTCCCATTGTGGCTGAAATTCCATGAGAAAATTTATTCTCTCATGGGAACTTGGACCAGTGCTCTCTATTGACATATCTTGACTCAAACCATTCAGTTACAGCGTGAGACTTCATGTGGGACAGGAAACATTTTTATTAATGGGTCATATCAAGTTAACACAGTGGTGAATACTTGAGAGTGAATAGCTACATAAGCAAATCTTATACATTGATGTTATTATGAAGTGAATCATCAGTGTTGGGCTAATTATAGTTTTCTTTTCATCGCTGTTTAAAAATAGAATTCACTAAATCAGCAATTTGACAGCTTGCAATTTATAATAATTTATTTTGAAAGTACATGCACACTGATAAATAACTAACTTATTAAGAATGTGTATCTAGAAATAAAATATGTTAAACCCTACATCATGTAAATTGTAATCAGTCAGTTTCCCTATGGTAATCAGTTACTATATATACATACAATTATAGTAGGTATATTTAACAATAGAGATGGTAATTTATTATTAATTATTTAATATTTTTCTTATTTTATATAATTTAAAATGGTACATGATAAGCGAGTTAATTAAATTATATTATTGATTTAAATTAATATTCATTTTACAGCAAAATTAAATTTCACAATTTTTGGGGAATTCATAAAGTGTTTGCAGTTTTTTATTAATCTCTGTTACCGAAACTGTTTATCTAGTTTCACAGTATTTTCTCACATTTTTGTAATATTTGCATTTTGAAATTCTAAATAAAATTCAGATATGTCAGTCAGTCAGTCACAGAATAAGGTCAGTCAGTCACACATCATATATTAGGTCATAACTTCGGTATTAATTCTGATTTAGGTTTTGTTTTTTATTAAAAATATAATTTGAAATGTGCCCTCCAAACGTTATTTTGGAAAATTGTATCAGAAATCACCTTTCAGAGAACTGTGTAGATGGACATGTTAAGCTGCATGATGAGTTGACATTTATGTCAGTCAGTCACACATACTTTAATAGATAATAAATAAAATTGTTTTTCTTCAGAAGTTGTAATTTATGTAAATCTTAATCACACGCTTTTTCTCTAACATATCACGTAGATAACACTCCTAATTTCAACCAATTGTAATATTTAGTAAAGCATTTGCCTGCAAAAATGTATTGTAAATGTCAGTCAGTCACATATGGAATTCCTCTATATCATTTTAATATATAAAAATTACGTGTCACGTTGTTTGTCCGCGATGGAATCCTAAACTACTGAACCGATTTTAATAAAATTTTGCACACTCTGTGCAGTTTGATCCAACTTGAGACTTAGGGAAGTTTATAACTAAATTTATAGTCACATTATTTTTTATTGCAAATTATTTGTTTATTATTTAACAAAGAGTTATAATTATCTGTGAGTTGCATACTATTCTAACAGATGGCCGTGTAAGGTATTTGGTTTATTATTTAACCAGGTGGCTATGCTTTTTGTTGCAACTGCGAATTTCAATTGAATTACAAATATTGATTATTTCATAATTTAAGTGTGTTTGTGTTTATTTTATTTTCTATATATTTTATTAATTATATTAATTTCGTGTGTAAGTATTAGTTTTGAGTAATCTGGCTGAGAGACAGCAACTTAATTTAAATTTAACTGGACGGAGAAGGGACATTGAACAATATGGCAAATCAGTTCTAGGGACATTGAATGATAAGATATCAAGTGAATTTCTGCAAATTGGTATAGGTCTATGTGATATAAATCTTACATTTAAGAAGAATGTCAATTTAAAAACATATGAAGGTCCTAAGGAACGAAATAACAGAACTGTAAGCAAGTATGTTAGTTATAATATGCCTAATATTACAGAAACAATTTCCATGCCTCAATTAAATGAAATACAAGATGACTATAATATATCACAAGATGATATTACTATACAGAGACTTCTTGATGATGATGAGAATCCAAACTGCCAACAAGTTTGTAGAAAAAAAATGAAAGTATAATGAAATCAGGAAGCCTCCTCAAAATATTCCATCAATAAATGTATATAATCCTTATGATACACTTAAGGATGATACTGAGAATGCAGACAACATAAATTCATCTCGATCAACAAACCACTTCCACATAAACCACCATCCATATTTATACCGGATGTAGTTAACGTACCAGAACTAAATAATTGTGTAAAACAAAAACTTTCTGATTTAGATTTCTCACTTAGTTTTCTACAACATAATTTAACCTATACCTTAGCCACAGCAATGCGTGGCAGGGACTTCTATATATATAAAACAAAGTCGGATTAGTTACACTATTTATAACTCAAGAACGGCTGGGCCGATTTTTATGATCTTTGATTTGTTGGAATTGTTTCCACCCCAAATAGCAGATAACTATTAAAACATTGGAAAAATTAGCATAAAAATATTTAAAGGCGATACGACGTCCGCCGGGCCAGCTAGTATGATACCGGTATATAATACAGGGAAGACAGTTGAGGTTCATGAATATGCACTCGCATACCTCTTGAAGTGCTTGAATACTTAAAAAAAAATAGCAGTATATTTGTTGCCTGTAACATATCATACACATCTTCTTTTCACATAACCAGTCCCTGTTCAGAACTCAAACAGTTTATAGCATTTCTTTTGGTTGAATACAATAAACAAAATCTGAACCATGTTCATAGTTCAAGTTTATTTATTATTACCATTAGAATTATGAAATAACAGAAAATCTGTGGGTTATAAAACATTAATGTGATTTCTAATTTTAACTAACTAACTCACTCACTGGCCCTATCGAACCCGTAGGTTCATAGCCGTGCAGACATAAGCTCTCCATACATCCCTAACCTGAGCCAATGTTTTCCAATCATCCCCTGTATAATTTATTTCCCTCAAATCACAGTTAATGTTATTCTCCCACCTCATTCTTGGTCTACCAACTGAGCGTTTTCCCTCTGGTTTTCCTACAAGAAGCTTCCATGCACGTCTTTCATTGCCCATTTGTGCCACATGTCCCGTTGTTTGCAGTCTATGAGACTTAACTGTTCTCATTATATCTGACTTCCTATATAGACCATGTAATTCACTGTTATGGAGTCTTATCCATTCACCTGTCTGTTCATCTCTCTTTGGTCCAAAAATTTTCCTAAGAACCTTATTCTCAAATTCTTGTAATCTCCTTTCCTCCCTTAAAGTAAGAGTCCATGTTTCGCATCCATATAATATGACTGGTAGAATAATAGTTTTGTATATTTTCACTTTAACGTTTTTTGAAAGGAGTTGGGGCATCGAGAGTCTCTGTAATGCATAATAGCATGCATTTCGAGAATTGAGCCTATGTTTAATTTCTTTGTGCATCTCATTCCTGTTTTTCGTTCCTAGGTATTTGAATTTAGCCTCTTCCTGAAAATTTCCCACATTTATCATTAGCTTTCCATTTCCATTGTATAATGCATTTCTATGTGTGACCATATACTTAGTTTTATTGGCAATGGGAGGAGAGCGGACGTGTTTTTTTGTTAAGAGTGGTCAAAGTGTGCAGGAGATAAAGCATTATAGAAGAAGTGAGAAAGCTGATTGAAAAATTGTCAACTGAAGTGAAAGAGGGATTTGAAAAGTGCAACGTGGGTGAAAAAAAATTGAGATATTGATACGAACTTGCATCGGATGGAGGACAGACTGAAATGGCTGGAATCTAAATTAGACTATCTCGAAAATCAGAGTCACCGTAATAATATTGTGATATATGGAGTGCATGAAGAAGACAGGGAGAGCTGGGAGGAAACTGAACTTATAGTTACAAGAGTAGTGGCGCAAATCGGGATTGATTTGGTGGACAGTGATATTGAAAGAGCGCACAGAGTTGGTCGTTGGAATAGTTGAGAGAGACCGATTGAATGCAAATTATCTCACTACAAAATCAACTCTTGGATCCTTAGAGGCAGTAAATATCTTAAGGGGACCGGTATTAATATTGCCGAAGACTTTAGTGCAAAGATACGTCGTGAAAGGGACATTCTTAAGTGACACATACTCAAGGCAAGGAGGCAGGGCTGCCATTCAATCCTGAAATTTAATGAATTAATTATAAATGACGAATCTGGAGCAGGGAGCAACTAGAAAATATGGACAACCCTGAAAATGGATTTGAAGAGGTCAGTGCCAGCAGGTCCCCAAAACATACAGGGGATGCTATAACGGTGGGTGGTCTCCTTACAGCAGAGAAGGAGGGAGAAAATTCTTCATGAGAGAAAGGGAGAGGAAGTACTACGACACTAACTCTGGGTGGTCCAGCAGACAGTCAGGACAAAACAGCTGAGCACAAAAGGAATATCCCATCCCAAAGAGGTGAACGACCGGCGGATACAAGAACACAAACAAGAAAATAAGTAAGACTGATGAATTTACCAGCAGGAAAGGAAATATTCGAAGAATACAGGTAAGACTAATGGCAAGGGAATAAAATAGGATTTGTTGACAGTTGGTACATGGAATATCGAAGGGTTAAAACAGAAACTTTCAATGGACAAATGTGTAGAGTTTATTGAGACATTTGATATATTAGCTCTATCAGAGACATGGTTAAAAGCTAATGAAAGTGTAAATCTATGTAATATATAAGGTTATTTCAAAGGTAGTGAAACTAAGGGGAAGAAAGGTAGATATCCAGGTGGTGTTGCCATTTAATATAAAGCTAACGTAGACCCATATATTAAAGAGGTAAATATTGCTTTAAAAGAGGCAATTTGTATATATTACCATGCAGAAGGAGCAGAAATGTGTCTACTGTCTATTTACTGCCAGCCACTAACTTCTAGATATGCCAATCCAAATTTTTTCGTTGAATTGTTTGACTCGTTGGCAGAAATAAATGATAGGTTTCCGGAAGCGGGAATAATAATTTTAGGGGACTTTAACTATAGGATTGGGGAGGAAAATATCACTATAAAATCAGATGATATATAAAATTAACTGGAGCGTTTTCGGAAATTAACTTCCATCATCGGTAGGTTGAGCTTCTGCTACTCGGTGTTGTTTACAATGATGTATACTCCAACTGTTTTTAGCAGCAACTGACTTGTTTGTGACAATCTCGTATAATGGGTTTGACTGGGGTGCGTTCTCATTAAGAAGTGTGGTGTTGTTTATTTCCTTTAGAATTTTAAGGTCTTCCAATATATTTATCCTAGCTGGAATGTTTTCTCAGTGGATTATTGTGAGAGTATTTTCAATTGTCCTGGCTAATCGTCGCTCTGCCCCTAACGGTCGGAGTTTGGAAACTCTAATACAGGATTTACAATTAAATTATCTTAGCGGAGATGAAATTATTGAAATTTTGACAGAATCTTTTTAAAAAAGCAGAGGAAAAATTCAACTTTAAATGCACAATGAATTAGAAGGATAAAGGGTGGTACAATAATGCATGTAGAAAGAAGAAGTTTGTCGAAAGTAGTCTTTTAAAGTTTAGAAAAGAAAGCACAGATGAAAACAGAAAAAATTATGTGGAAGAGGGAAAGGAATATAAAGAATTACTGAGAGAAACAAAACTAGATTGGCAAAATAAGAAATCGGAAGAAATTGAAATCACGACTGAAAGTGGGAACATTGCGGACATATGGAAAGCGATAAGGGAACTCAAAGTAAAATCCATAAATTGGACAAGAATAATGCCCGGGAATGGAAAAAAATACTTTGATAGGGTGCTGAGAAATGAGGGGTTAAGATATAATCAAGGAAATATAGTGGAGATCCCCGACCCAATATACATTAAATAACTGGATCAGGATATTTCGAAAAATGAAGTGGTGTCTTCCAATAAATGTTTAAAGAATGGTAAAGCATCTGGAATTGATGGATTACCAGGGGAATTCTTGAAAAATATAATATCATCCAATAAATTATTAGAAGTTTTAAAAACTGCGTTCAACTAACTTTTTAATGGAGGAGATTATCCGGAAGCCTGGGTGACAGGTGTAATCCAACTGCTATACAAAGGAAAAGGTGGGACACAGGTACCAGAAAGTTATAGGGGAATTTGCCTCTTGTCAGTGTTTGGAAAAATATATTGTAAAGTACTTTATGAACGAATGAGACAATGGGCTAAAGAGAACAATAGGATTTCAGAATATCAGGCAGGTTTTAGAGAAGGGTACTCCACAGTGGACAACATATTTGTTCTGAGAACATTAATTGATGATAATTTGAAAATGAAGAAGGGTAAATTATTTTGTGCATTCACTGATTTTAAGATGGCATTTGATACTGTGGACTGAAGCGCACTTTGGGAAAAATTAATTCGGAAAGGATTGTCTCATAAAATGATACATGCTTTAATGTCAATTTATAAATATGTTAAATTTTGTATAAAAGTAGACCAAGGACACATCACAGAGAGCAGTGAAGCCAATTGGAGAGAGAGATAAGGTTGCATTTTATCACCAATGCTATTTAATCTATTCGTTGATGATATTGTAGACATAATGCTAGAAGTACACATTGAGGCTCCGGAGATAAGAAATATTAAAGTTTCAGTCCTGTTGTATGCAGATGATTTAATTAACTGTTCCAGTACAATCAAGGGTCTTGACCAACTGGAAATATACTGTAGGAATTGGGGATTGACTGTAAATGTTGGTAAGACAAAATCAATGACTTTCAAAAATGGGACGGTTTATGGTAGAGCAGAGGAATAGAAATACAGAGATCAAGTACTTCAAAATGTAAAACATTTTGAATATCTTGGTACGACATTGAAAATGAATGGAAAGTGGAAGAAACATATTGATATAGCATTATTTAACGGGAGGGGACAACTTAACTGTGTACTCAGTATTCTGGGTCGAGTGCCTGATATTCCAGTCAGCACATTAAAAAAAATGTATGGAGCGATGGTCAGGCTAGTAATGCACTATGGTAGTGAGATTTGGGGTTTTCAAAGAACGGAAATACTAAATAAGGTACATACGCATTTTCTAAAATATATTACAGGACTTAGTAAGGCCGTTTCTAACTGTGGAATTTTATATGAATTTGGGTCATTCCAGGACGACATAAACTATAAAATTCATGTATTCAAATACTGGTTGCGGGTAATCCAGGTGAACAAACAATGCTCAGAGCAATTTGTTATGACCACCAAATTAGAAATATAGATGTGAAATTCTGGGCAGACGAGGTTAGGAGAGCTCCGAAAGATTGGGATGGGTTAGGTATAGGAAAAAGGGACTGAAAATCACAAGAATGTGTGGAGAAAAATAAGGAGGAGGTACTTAGATATAAACCAACAAGATATTTTCGCCAAATGTATGGGAAAACGCTCACTGTTTTTATAAAGAGACCTAAAACATGTTTGGGGAAATGAATCTTATGTACTCAACCTAGGGTTTAAAGAGAGATCAGGGCTTGGTTTAGGCTAGGGGCATGGAAATTTCTAAAAATTAGCGACGATCACGATATGTGAATATATCCAATGAGCTTTGAAGACAAGATTCATATATTAGGAAAATGTAACGATTTAAAATATTGGAGGCATCAGTTATTACCGGAGAGATTTCTAAATTCAAATCGTGAAAGATTGGCATGCTACAAGTTAATGGTAAATCCAGAAAATTGGATAAACTTGGGTAAATTTCTGGACAAAATATGGAAAATAAGAATAACACTCATTTATGAGTAAATACATGTTATCAAAAAGCAATACCATTAATTCTTAATAATTCTACATAACTTAATTAATGTATAATGTTATTGTATTATTATGTAATTGTAATATTATTGTGTTTTATGTAATTTTAATATTATTGTTATCTTTTTGTTCTTCTTTATACTATTACCAAATATTACTTTATTGTAACGGACTGTCAACAGCACATATGGCTTACTGCCTGTGCGACCCATATTTGTAAATAACATTGTATATATCTTACTTTTAGTCTAATAAAGTTCCTATTACTACTAGTTTTATTGATATTTACTTCCAGTCCCAATTTCTTAATGTTACTCAATAGTGTGTGTGTGTGTGTGTGTGTTGGCCTTTCGTATCTCCTCGCTTTCACCCAATAGTACTACATCATCAGCATAAACTACCAGCTTATTAATACCATTGAGTTGTAGGCCTTCTTCATCCTCTAAAGATTTGATGGCTTGCTCTAGTACAAAATTAAGTAGTAGAGGAGATAGTGCATCTCCTTGCTTCAACCCATTCTGGATTTCAAAGGTATCCGAAAACTGCACCCTAGTCTTTGTGCCATTTAGACACATTCGTATAAGTCTAACTAACTTTTTAGGAATTCCGAACTCCAGCAGGAAACTATATAACTTCTCCCTCTTAACTGAATCATATGACTTTTTGAATTCTACGTATAGTTGATGTACAGTACCATTATATTCCCATTTCTTTTCTAAAATCTGTCTTAAGCTAAAAATCTGATCTGTTGTAGACTTGTTTCTTCTAAATCCACATTGCTGATCTCCTAGAATGTCATCAATATAAGGATTAAGTCTGCTTACTAATATATTAGTTAGACTTTTGTACGAAGTTGAAAGTAATGAGATGCCCCTATAGTTGTTGCAATCAGTTTTATCTCCTTTCTTATAAATTGGTACGATAATCAGTTCTTTCCATTCATCTGGAAAAGCTTCTTTATCCCAAATCAATTAAGCAACTGGCGTATCTTGTCTATCAGTTTTTTCCTCCCTGATTTTATCAATTCTGCTGGGATCTCATCTGAACCTGATGCTTTATACAGCTTCAATTTTTCTATCGCATTTCAAACCCTAATGCACTTAACTCTGCTATTAGCATTTCTGGTGTATGTAAATTATCCTCTTCAATATCCTGTTCTGTATATACATTAAATAGCTGATTAAAGTAACTTTTCCATATATTTAATATACTCCTGGAAACTGCAATCATATCACCATTTTCATTCCTAATTATGTTTGTTCTAGCCTGAAACCCTTTTTTTCTCTATCCTAATTCCCTGATATAATTCTCTAATGTTCCTATTTTTGGTATTCATTTCAAGATCATTAATCTTCTCTCTCAAATATTCCCTCTTTTTACTCTTTAGTAACCTTGTGGTTTCCCATCTAATACTACCCAATTGCTCCAAATTTACATTATTTGGCTTGTGTAACCATTTCATTTTTGCTAGCTTTCTATTCTTTACAATGTCGGCACATTCCTCATCAAACCATATCTTGTTTTGCCTCTTTTTTAAATAACCAATGCTGGTTTCTAACTTAATATTTACATTTGAAACCACAGTCATGGTTCAGGCTTCATTTCAATCTTTACAGCATTAGTACACTTATCAAATTTGGGACTTTCAGAATCCAATTTCTAAATTGTAATCTTCAAATTTAACTAATTTGATGGTAGGAATGGAACGGACAATGCTGTGTATTAATACTTCCTTCCTACTACACTCAAAATACCAAATTTACTATAATTTTCCAATGCACAGTAATTGTGTATGAGAGAGAGACAATTTGCGTCTGAATCAAAATGCTAATAGTTTATTTGGTTGAGCACTGGTGTATATAACCAGAGACATTGTGTTCAAATATAATTGTGTCTACTGGTGCGGTCTCAAGGTAGTGTGCTACTTTGTCACGCAGTGAGCCTGTGTTTAATTCCCGGTCAGGACAAGTTTCTTGGGTTAGGGTTTTTTTATGGGGTTTTTCCTCATCTTTAAGACAAATGTCAGGAATCTTTAAGACCCAAACAGTCCCCAATTATTGTGTGGCTATTAAAATCACCGTTATCATATTCACCTTGTTTAGTATGAATGTGTGTGTGAATGGTGAGTTACATCTTAATGTCATGTTGTCTTGGATAAAGCCCGGACATTGAGCTGAAGCCCCTCCATGTCCTGTGTGTGTGATCCCTGTGTCACTGTGAGGTGTTGCATGTAAAAGCACCTACATAAAGTAAATGTCTCCTTGTAACTGGTGTACTGTACTTAGTACTTTGTTCTGCCAATGTACTATTGTTACTTTTCTGTGCTCTGGTTACAAAGTTTGCCAGTTTCAACTTATCTAGGATCATATCATTATTTAAACTAATAAAATTCCTAAGTGTAAGTAAATTCAGAAGGAAAGTAGAGCCATTTCATAGATAGGGCATTTAAAATAATCCTTTTGCCTTATATAAACATTTGAGAAAAATGAATCAGCCCTCTATGTGAGCCTTTGAATTGGACTTTAGTTGTTAAACAGAGTATTAAATTGAAGTACTATTATTAGAGCACTGTTTTATTTGCTTGTGAGAAATTAATAATAAAGCTGATATAGGTAACTTATAAATAACTATTATTTCAGTTGAATAACTTAAGACCAGCTTCCACATATGCAATCAGCATTGCAGCAAAGACAGTGACGCTGGGACCTGCAGTGAGCATCACAGCTCACACTAGACCACAGGTGCCATCTATGGAGGGGATGCTTCAAGTAACAGATAGTTCAAATCAAGCAATTTCAAGCAAACCAACTGTGATTGTACACACCGTTTCTGTCAACAAGGATCTTTTTGCGTAAGTGTCACATTGTATAAACTGGTTTATTAGAAATCTGCTACATATGATGTGGCCATGTTTTGATCAACTCACGCTGTGCCAAATAATAATTGAAATTAACAGGTTATTATTTTAAATCCAATGATAGACCTGTTTATATCTACTGGATATGATAATATATATACACTGCTCAAAACAATTAGAGGAACACTTGTAATAAATTGAATAAGTAATTGTTTTTTAAAGCTGTGATGCTGAAAGTTGGACAATATGTACATTGAATTATTTATTTTATCATTGGATACAAATTTTAAAGATCCATGGCCTAAATACAGAGAAATTACCTCAAATAACAAATATAGATAATTTTTTTATTTTGGAAGGCACTGGCCACTTCTAATTGGTAAGCTTCCTGATGTTGCTATAGTGACGAATGTTGATTATTGCCTTGTTTATTGAAGTCTCTGACAAAATGAGGCATTTAAATGAGTTTGAAGTGTATCATGCTCTACATCTTTTACGACAAGATCAATCTCTGCGACAAGTGGCTAGAGAGCTTGGGGTTTCTCCTTCCGTAGTGTCCAGGTTACGCAACAGGCACAGAGAGACAGGTCAGTATTGTAGAAGATTGGCCAGGGCCGTAAATTTAAAACAAGCCCCCAGAATGACGCGACTCTTCGACAGCGTACAAAATCTGCAAAAGACCTGCAGAATGACCTTCATATAGCTTCCGGAATCCGGGTTTCAGACCAAACCATAAGGAACAGATTAAGGAAAGAGAATATTCGTCCAAAAAGGCCCATTAAAAAACCACGCTTAACAAATGGGCATAAGGCAGCAAGACGTGCGTATGCTGAAAACCATGGTGATTGGAACCTGAACCAGTAGGAGTCTGTGCTCTTCTCGGACGAATCCAGGTATCATCTTACACGTTGTGATGGTCGATTGAGGGTGTGGGAACGGCCAGGAGAAAGATTTTCTGCGGATGCTGTACAGGAAATTGATAGATTCGGAGGAGGTTCCATAATGGTGTGGGCCGGAGTTATGTACAACAATCGTACGGACCTTGTACTTGTTCCCTAGCGACTGAATGCTGTCCGGTATATTGAGCATGTTCTGGAAGAGCATGTAGTACCTGCTGCCATTGGAGTAGGCCCTGGATTTCTGTTTATGCAGGATAATGCCAGGGCACATTCTGCGGCTGTCACCAGGGATTTCCTGAGGAGGAATGAAATTGAGGTAATGGAGTGGCCAGCGGTCAGCCCAGACCTCAACCCTATTGAACACTTGTGGGATCTTCTAGACAGGAAGGTCAGGAACCGACATCAAGCTCTACAAACTCTGCAGCAACTTTGAGATGCTCTGAAGGAGGAATGGGAGAATACTCCGCAAGAGGAAATCCAGAATCTTATTGGGAGCATGCCAGGAAGGTGCCAAACTGTCATCGAATGTCGTGGAGGCCATACACGATACTAACTCTATATAACGAGTGTTTAACTTTGAAAAATTCCCGCAGGGGTCCTCGTCTAGAGGATATGTGGATGGCGACCACAAGGTGCCCAAGCTGTGCAAAACATTTCTTCCACTTACTTGTGTTTTGCACTCTTTTAACTTTACTATCTAATCTCTCTTGGTTAACTCTTGTTTTTTTGACCCCAGCGCTATTAGGGCATCCGAGGGCTAGGGAGTCTTTCCTTTCTTCCATTTCTTCTTTCCTTTATTTTCTTTTCTTCTCCAGAAAAGCCTGACCAGAGGCTATAAGATGGCAGCCCCATCACTGGTCTTGCCTTCCTTTGGCCAGCAACCAATCGAAGGGACTATTATTATGCTTTCAAGTCTTATACAAGAATTTCCCGAGGTACGCTGGAGCGAAAATTTTCTATAGGATCGTAACAGGCCTTGGCCTAATACTTGGAAGGAAGAAGAAGAAGAAACTTTGAAAAATAAGCACAAGATTCAAATGCTCACATAGCGGAATTATTTGAAAAGTTAATTGTTGTCAGCATTATTCATTTGTTTTTACTGACATGAGCAGTAAATAAATAAATAAATAAATAACCACAAATAATGTACTTTATTAATTACATGTTTGTACCTTTATCCTATGAAACAATATTTGCATATTTCATAGTGTTCCTCTAATTGTTTTGAGCAGTGTATATAGACTATTTTTAATATTTGTCAGTATAAATATTTCATAATACATTTATTTATTACAATGATTCAAATTAAAAATTAACTCCTTTTCTGTGTGTATTCAGTATTTCATTATCTTTATGATTAACCGTGTAAAACTAAATGTTTATGTCCAAGCATTACTTCATAGAGAGAGCTAAGTTTGAGTTACGTGCATGTCTCCTATTTGCTGAAGCAGAGAAGCATGTGTAGTTTGTATGAATAATATTTGCCATGAATTAATGTTAGATGTAACATAACTAGAGGAATATAATTTTATAATGAGCATCCATAAATTTTAATGTGCATTTTGAACTTTTTTTTTTATTTTTGGTACTATTTACTCTTCCCTCTCTCATGACATGTTTGCATAACAAATGTAGCAAGAGATTGTAATTTATATCATTTGTTTATTACAACTTCATTTTTAATAACCAAATTAAAAATATCAATCTGTCTGAAAAGTTTTAAGCTTCTGGCTTCCTTCAACAAAATTTTGCATGAGCTCGGGTTTGAATCCAACAGCCTACTTAGGGTCACATACCAGATTGAGGTTGATTGTGGATTGAAATCTCAGTTTATGTTCAGATAGTTTTCATTTTTGTTATATTTGCTACTGTCAACAGACAGCTAGTCTACACTCTAATTGCACCCAGGAAGTTACTACAGACCTTATGGACTATGCCAGTGCCCCCCTACCTACAGAGGGGTAGATGTTGCCTAACTCATAATAATGGTATTTGTTTGTTAAGGAGGGGTGGAGCGGCAAGGTTAGCAGTACTTTTTCCAAACCTATGTACTATACATTTAAAAAACATAGTTTTTTTCTTTTATGGCATGCAAACTAGTTTTGTAGTAAATATAATAGTCGACACTTTCACACAGGATACTAAAGATCCGCAAGAGCTGAGTGACAAGTGGTAACTGTTTTTTTCATTAAGAGGGGGTAGCTTGGATGGCTACAACTTACAACTATGTACCTGCTGTGTAGCAATCTTCAGTTTTATATAAGGAGTTTCTCTCAAGAAAATACTGTTAAAATCGCAACCCAGTTCCCTATTCCAAACACACAATAACTTCCTGGGTTGAATCTGGGTGTAGAATTATTAATCTCTGGCTGATGTCATGACAAAACCACCCACATTATATCACATGACCACTGTTTCACTACTAACTAAGAAATGTTGAATTGATGAGAGATGAATATTTGTGATTGGTCCAGGAAATGTGCCCTAGTAGTATGGTGCAATTATCCCAAAAAAAAAGGCCTAACCTCAACATCCAAAGTAAAAGTTTTCCTCCAACTCGAAATTGTTCAATACAGTTCACACATTGTTTGGTAAAAAGTTACACCATTTTCAGCATCGAGTTTCGGGGGAGGATTTGATAAATTAGTAGTTTTTATCAGTTTTTCTTAAATATTTAAAAAACTATGCGGTTTTGCGCAAAAAGTGCTGTATACAAAAATAATATACGTTAAATTGCGAACAAAAATGGTTCTGTGCATAATCTTGCAAAGGTGAACGGTTTCGGAGTTATGGAGGGTGTAAAAGTAGAAATTTTTATTTATTTTTTTATTTTTTTTGGAAAAATGCAATTATAACTACTAAGTAAACAGAAATAACTAAGCAATTTTATTAAAAAGTAATATTGTACAATTGTATTTTAGTCAAAAAGAGGCTAAGAGGCTCCGCAGGGGGTTAGAAGCGTAAAAATACTGGGAACTAGAACCGTGCATAAGGAACCCTGCACCTGCCTCCTGCCCCTCATCTACTCTCTTTTCCTCCGTCAGTCAGCTCAGTCATATTGGGAGACCCGTTGAATGCATTTGTGACTGTTATTTCTAGTGAAGTTCTACTGTCATTTTTTTATTGTTCATCTTTAGAATACTGTGCAAACTAGTGATAATCACTTGAAAGTGTGTGAATTATGGCAGAGTGTGTTGAAACCTTGTAAGGTGTTGTAACAGATGAAAACGTGAACTGTGATAAAGCGTTTGACGTTGGAACACTAGCCTTGAAAGAGATTGGGAATAAAACATTCGATAAGATACACTTGAAAAGAAAGTTAGCTGTTAAGTCTATAGCCTCTATAACCAAGTCTATGACAATTAACAACAAAACTGTATGTGTGAACCCAAACACTCTCTTACATCAGATGGTGCGCACAGTAAGGAGTGATGAAAGACTTGAAGAAATATTTCAATTTGAATTATGTGCTTATCCTCCATCCCTCTTCAATGAATCTGGCTTGATGAGGAAGGCAAGCAAATCATCAGTGGTGACTGATTTGGTTCCAGATTCAAATGAATCATCAATCACCACAGATTCAGATGTGTCCTACATCATTGATGGAGGTCACTTACTTCATCCTGTTGTCTGGCAATGCCCAGCTACCTTCAAACAGATCTACGAGCAATACACAAATTATATAATTACTCATTATGGGCCAGCAACTGATGGATACGAGCAAGGAAACACAAAAGATGAAGAACACTTACGCAGATCACGTTCTACCACTAACATTGAAGTAAAAGTAGAAAACTCAATTCATGTAAATATCAATCAAAGTGAATTTCTAGCTAACACTAAGAACAAACTGGGTCTTATTTCTCTCCTTACAGTGCACTTGCAAAGAGGTGGTTGCACAGTTCATCAAGCAACGGGTGACGCTGATTTATTAATAGTTTTAAATGCAATTGATGAAACTAAGAAAGCCTCCATGGTATCTTTACCTTGTCGTGGTGGAGTGGCTTGCATGCTTAAATGATCCTGAGAGCTATGCCGGCGGTAGCATTGCTGCCAATAGGGTTACCCATGCCGGACTGGTCGAAGGTGATAAGCCAGACTAAAAAAGTACCTTGGTCGCAAGAGTGACGATCTTTCACCGTAAAAATACAGCCGTCAAGAAATGCGGACATGGGTTCAACTGGGGTAAAATTTTCCGGAGGTCAAATAGTCCCCCATTCGGATCTCCGGGCGGGGACTACTTCAGGGAACCCATACCAAAGGGCGTGCTACTATGCATTGCAGAGACTCTTGATGTCCCAACTCCTTTCAAAAAACGTTAAACTGAAAATATATAAAACTATTATTCTACCAGTTATATTATATGGGTGTGAAACATGGACTTTTACTTTAAGGGAGGAAAGAAGATTACAAGTATTTGAGAATAAAGTACTTAGGAAAATTTTTGGACCAAAGAGAGATGAACAGACAGGTGAATGGAGAAGACTACATAACAATGAACTACTTGGTCTTTATGGGAAGATGCATTTATAATAAGAACAGTTAAGTCTCGTAGACTGAGATGGGCAGGACATGTTGCACGTATGGGGAATGAAAGACGTGCATGGAAGCTTCTTGTAGGAAAACCAGAGGGAAAACGCCTAGTTGGTAGACCAAGAATGAGGTGGGAGAATAACATTAACTATGATTTGAGGGAAGTAGATTATACAGGGAATGATTGGAAAGCATTGGCTCGGGATAGGGATGTATGGAGAGCTTATGTCCGTGCAGCCATGAACCTATGGGTTCGATAGTGCGAGTGAGTAAGTAAGTAAGTAAGTAAGACATTGAAGCTTGTGTAATTGGTGATAACATGGACTTACTGGTCTTGTTGACTGTCCATGTACCCTCAGAGAACAAATTGAAAATGGTGTTACCAAAGAAAGGCAATCAGCAGGAAAAACTATACATTATTTCTGATATTCAGCAGGCATTGGGGATATGAAACGTGTGCTCTTAGCAATATATGCCTTCACATGATGTGACACTGTATCAGCTATCTGCAAAAAGAGGAAAATTACACCATATAGAAAAGTGCAAGCTAACAACGCTCTTTGTACGAAACTTCTAGTCTTCAACAAGCCCAAAGCTGACCCAGTGCAGTGGCTGACGCTGGAAAGCATTTCTTTCTTGCGATGTTTGGAGCCAAGAACACTGAAGATCTAGATTGTTTTCGCTACCAGTGTTACTTGAAGGCTATTTGCAAAGCAGCCTACACATTCATTGTTCAAGTTGGCTGCACTTCCCCCCACTTGAGCAGCTTCTAGGCAGCATTCAATTAGAACTGACCACCAGGTGCAGCAGTGGCTGAATGAGAAGAAGAATCCACTCAAGTGGGGGTGGAAGAAAATTGGCGAACATCTGAGACCAATTACAACAGCACGTCCTGCAGCTCCCCAGGAATTACTTTCCCTCATAGTGTGTGCTTGCAAAGACGAATGCATCCATAACTGCGAGTGCAGAAAGAGTGGTCTAAACTGCTCAAGCATATGCAGTAATTGCTCAGCCTAGGATGTGATAACAGGGACATGAACGTTATAGACGAAGTTACAGATGAGGACGGTACTATGTTTGAAGAGGAGGGTGTTATGTTTGAAGAGGACAGCATTTCAAAATGTTTAATAAAATATGGTTGTAATATACAGCCAAATATGCAAATTTTCTAAAGAAAAACCTCCAAAAACTGCAGATTTGAAAATATTATGATTAAAAATAATATATTTATATATCTTAAATTTAAAAAGAGACAAAACAAGAAATGGTTTGATGAGGAATGTGCCGACATTGTAAATCAAAGAAAGCTAGCAAAAATGAAATGGTTACACGAGCCAAATGAGGTAAATTTAGAGCAATTGGGTAGTAGTAGACGGGAAACCAAGTTACTAAAGAGTAAAAAGAGGGAATATTTGAGAGAGAAGATTAATGATCTTGAAATGAATGCAAAAAATAGGAACATTAGAGAATTATATCAGGCAATTAGTATAGAGAAGAAAGGGTTTCAGGTTAGAACAAACATAATTCGGAATGAAAATGTGGATATGATTGCAGATTCCAGGAGTATATTAAATAGATGGAAAAGTTACTTTAATCAGCTATTAAATGTACATTCAGAACAGGACATTGAGGAGGATAATTTACAGAGAGCAGAAATGCTAGTCGACGAACCAAGTGCATTAGAGGTTGAAATGGCGATTGAAAAATTTAAGCTGTATAAATAATCAGGTTCAGATGAGATTCCAGCAGAACTGATAAAATCAGGGGGTGAAAAATTGATGGACAAGATATGCTGGTTGCTTAGTATGATATGGGAAAAAGAAGCTCTTCCAGATGAATGGAAGGAATCAATTATCGTACAAATTTATAAGAAAGGAGATAAAACTGATTGCAACAACTACATGGGCATCTCATTACTTTCAACTTCGTACTAATTCTAACAAATATATTAGTCAGCAGACTTACTCCCTATATTGATGACATTCTAGAAGATCATCATTGTGGATTTAGAAGAAACAGGTCTACAACAGATCAGATTTTTAGTATAAGACAGATTTTAGAAAAGAAATGGGAATATAATGATACTGTACATCAACTACACGTAGACTTCAAAAAAGCATATGATTCAATTAAGAAGGAGAAGTTATATAGTATCCTGCTGGAGTTCGGAATTCCTAAAACATTAGTTAGACTTATACGAATGTGTCTAAATGGCACAAAGAGTAGGGTGCGTGCAGGCAAACAGTTTTTGGACACTTTTGAAATCCAGAATGGGTTGAAGCAAGGAGATGCACTATCTCCTCTACTATTTAATTTTGTACTAGAGCATGCCATTAAATCTTTAGAGAATGAGGAAGGCTTACAATTCAATGGTATTAATAAGCTGTTAGTTTATGCTGATGATGTAGTACTATTGGCCGATAGCAAGGAGAGATCATCATTGTGGATTTAGAAGAAACAGGTCTACAACAGTTCAGATTTTTAGTATAAGACAGATTTTAGAAAAGAAATGGGAATATAATGATACTGTACATCAACTACACGTAGACTTCAAAAAAGCATATGATTCAATTAAGAGGGAGAAGTTATATAGTATCCTGCTGGAGTTCGGAATTCCTAAAAAGTTAGTTAGACTTATACGAATGTGTCTAAATGGCACAAAGAGTAGGGTGCGTGTAGGCAAACAGTTTTTGGACACTTTTGAAATCCAGAATGGGTTGAAGCAAGGAGATGCACTATCTCCTCTACTATTTAATTTTGTACTAGAGCATGCCATTAAATCTTTAGAGAATGAGGAAGGCTTACAATTCAATGGTATTAATACACTGTTAGTTTATGCTGATGATGTAGTACTATTGGCCGATAGCGAGGAGATACTAAAGGACAACATGCACATTATTGAGTAACTAAGAAATTAGGACTGGAAGTAAATATCAATAAAACTAAATATATGGTCACTTGTAGAAATACATTATATAATGGAAATGGACAGCTAATGACAAATGAGGGAAATTTTGAGGAAGTGGCTGAATTCAAATACCTAGGAACAATAATCACAAATAGGAATGAGATGCACAATGAAATTAAACATAGGCTCAATTCTGGAAATGCATGCTATTATGCATTGCAGAGACTCTTGATGTCCCAACTCCTTTCAAAAAACATTAAACTGAAAATATATAAAACTATTATTCTACCAGTTATATTATATGGGTGCGAAACATGGACTCTTACTTTAAAGGAGGAAATGAGATTACGAGTTTTTGAAAATAAAGGAAAATTTTTGGACCAAAGAGAGATGAACAAACAGGTGAATGGAGAAGACTACATAACAATGAACTACATAGTCTTTATAGGAAGCCAGATATAATAAGAACAGTTAAGTCTCGTAGACTGCGATGGGCAGGACATGTTGATGAAAGTC
Source organism: Diploptera punctata (assembly GCA_030220185.1). Lineage (NCBI taxonomy): Eukaryota > Metazoa > Arthropoda > Insecta > Blattodea > Blaberidae > Diploptera > Diploptera punctata. The sequence continues at coordinate 175,075 of JASPKZ010008014.1, forward strand.
TTGCATGGAAGCTTCTTGTAGGAAAGCCAGAGGGAAAAAGCCCAGTTGGTAGACCAAGAATGAGGTGGGAAAATAACATTAACTATGACTTGACGGAAGTAGATTATACAGGGAATTATTGGAAAACATTAGCTCAGGATAGGGATGCTTGGGGAGCTTATGTCCGTGCGGCCATGAACCTACAGGTTCGATAGTGCCAGTTGGCAAGTAAGTAAGTATATATCTTAAATTATAATAAAGATAATATTTTTATATTTTAAAATCATTTTTGTTTGAAAGTTATTCATTCTTAATTCGGCATTGTACAGAGAAAGTTCAGAGTGAGTTTCTCCGTATGGCGTAGGCTTGTGGAAGCCTCATTTCCCTTAAAAAGTAGTTTCCCTTGAGAAGGTGGTGAAGTTGTCGTTCCTTCAAGGTTTGTCACTAACATACCACCGCCGGCGTAGGCTTGTGGAAGCCTCATTTCCCTTAAAAAGTAGTTTCCCTTGAGAAGGTGGTGAAGTTGTCGTTCCTTCAAGGTTTGTCACTAACATACCACCGGCCACTAAAATCGTTATTTGGCTTCACAAAACAGAATCCTGTATCAAAAAATTAGTTTCATTAATGATAATGTCATAAATTTTCCAAGAAATCTAAAAGATATGAAAAATGTCTACTTTTATAACCTCCATAACTCTGAAACCGTTCACTTTATCAAGATTATGAACAGGACCATTTTGTTCAAAATGTAATGTACATTATTATTGTATGCACCACTTTTTGCACTAAACTGCATAGTTTTCAAAATATTTAAGAAAAACTGATAAAAACTACTAATTTACCAACTTCTCCCCCACTCCCCCCTAAACCCGATGCTCAAAATGGTATAACTTTTTACTTACTTACTCACTGGCACTATCGAGCCTGTAGGTTCATGGCCATGCAGACATAACTCTCCAAACATCCCTATCCTGAGCTAATGCTTTCCAATCATTCCCTGTATAATCTACTTCCCTCAAATCATAGTTAATATTATTCTCCCACCTCATTCTTGGTCTACCAATTGGACATTTTCCCCTCTGGTTTTCCTACAAGAAGCTTCCATGCACCTCTTTCATTCCCCATAGGTGTAACTTTTTACCAAACAATATGTTGACTGTATTGAACAATTTGGAGTTGGAGGAAAACTTTTACTTTGGATGTTGAGGTTTGGGTCTAATTGCTCCATACTATAGTAGCTATATTGACAGAAAACCGTTTTGTTAGCTGAAGGTTTTGATTTAAATTCCTAGCTGAGGTACTTTTTTTTATTGTTTTACCTAGTGCCTGTAGATGGGATGTCTGTCAGTTTTATATTTATTTTCTCCTGTCACACTAGTGTATAATTAATATTTCTTGTCCAATGCTACCAAGTTCTTTTATGGCATTTCTGGCTTTCTCTCCTGGTATTGGCATAATTTTTACCCATTTCTGGGTTTAGGGCACTAGAAAGGGTGTGATATGATAGGTGTGTAATTATACATTTTAGATAGGGAGGAAATTTGTAAATATACTGATTAAGCAGTCGTGGATTGTCAACAATTTGGAATGTTGCATTACACAAATCCTCACCTTTGAAAAATATGGTTGTTCAAAACATTATTATGTCACTACTCAAAATTTATAAATATTTCGTCAGAAACTTCTACCATATTAAGAAGTATGAAATATATAATCCCAAAAACTTTAGTAAAACCAGTTGAAGAAAACAACAAAAATAATAATCAGGTATTGTACAAAGCAATTAGCACATTACAGGAAGGGCACAAACCAAGATTTAATATTTAATAATGATCAGTACTTTTAAAATTCATGGAAAACCACAGTTGAGGTTATTAAAATTCATACCTTAATATCACGTGTCATCAACTAAAACATACTTCAGTTTAAAAACTTACTGAAACTTTTAGAAATATGTTCCATCAACAGCAAATTCTGAAAGTTCTGTTCCTTTTGTGTAAAATCAACTATGACTTTGAGTACAGTTTTACATGTTTTGATGAAACATGTTTCTGAAAGACCTAAAATATTTAATGTTTTACTCAAAGATTGTTTTAGTTGAGAATGACTGATACACAGATATGAATTTTAATCTTTTATTAAATAAATGAGTCTAGAAGATTAAGAGAGGCAGGTTATGTTCCTCTATTTAGGTAATAGAAGAAATTCTTTGAAAATATTGTCAGGGATGGAAAAAAGCTGTCTAATTTGTTTAATTTAACTTCACACATGTTTACATACCATTTTATTTCTTTAATAATATTTTACTGTTTATACATACATAATTTGCCACTATAATAGTCTCTTCTTCAGTTTATTTTATAAATCAGCTCTTCATATTCACTGATGTTTTCATTTATAGAACTTTCTTATCTGTTGCTCTTCCATACTCTGCTATAAGAAAATGTCTAGTGACTGAGAACCCACATCTCTTCTTAAATTTTGAGAGTCAAATTATCTGCAATCCTAACCTGGAAACCTATTGAATTGAAATTCCAAAAAGCCTATTCTTCTAGAATCAATATATTTGGAAAATGGTTCATTCTGAAAGCAAGTCTTGAAAAGCTGTTTGCTAGCTGCACACAACTTGAATCCAACTTTTATTGCCATATAAAGAATCCTGCTGCTGCCCATAAAATTCAAAACAGTCATTTGAGCAACGAGTCAACATTGCATCAAAATGTTTATTGGGAAATTACTTTTAGGAAGTACAAGGTGTAGATGGGAGGAAACTGGGCATTGGATTTGTGAACTGAGTTCATCTTGCTGACTATATTAATTTGGCATTCAATCCACAAATTATATAAGCCATTTTATTGGTCATCTATACATGAAACCAAACTTGCAAATATATCCAAAGTTACCAGAAAAGTTGGAAGAAACATTTTAAAATAATTTCTAGAACTATCACATGGCAAGGGATCATTGCACAAGAGATGGCTTGTGTTTCATTCATACAAAGATGGATGTTGGTGACTTATCAGGGCAGCTCCTCTTTAAATGTCTAAGTAGACAGCCCTGGTCCCCATTTTTAAGGACATAAATTACTATGTATTTCAGTGTATATCATATTAAAACCATCTGTGTTCATGTGGTTCCAATAAGAATAAAATATGCTTTGATGAAATTCCGTGAGACAATGGACTGGCTGAGCCCAGAAAGATATGGTTAATTTACAGTGAAGATTAGAACTAAAAACAAGCCTTCTCCCATGATCACAATCTTATTACATTGTTTAGGGCTGTCCAGCAGAGTAATGGGAATATTTGTAACACCAAAGTAAGGTTTATAGTAACGTTGCTTGGATATTTAATGTTCAGATTCGAGATTCTTTTTGATGATGAACCCAATTCTGTCTGCATATTGTGTTAAAATTTAATTCCACAATACATTAATTTAAAAGTATATGTTTTTCATATTTCTTCCCTAAAACTGGATGTGGCATATTTCTGTGGCTACCTTTTGTTTTTAATTTTTAACCTATTTTCAGTCCAGTTAACAATAGATCAATACATGCCAATAAAGACATATGGTATAATACATACATTTATTTTCTTCTGCTCCAAAACTCTTGAACATTCCCTTTTTCTGATTGTTAATGTGTTCTGTAGGAACATATTAAATGAAACCAGTGACAAAGGACATCCTTCTCTTAGGCCTTCTGTGACTTGTAATCCAATTGTAGTTTCATGAATTCTGATTTTTATATACGTTTTATCATATACATTTTTAATAGCTTGGGTAATTATATTATTTAATTTGTATTTTTCTTTTTATTCTAATTTCTTCTGATTTCCTGTACTATGATCATTTTATCAATATATACATCATATTTTGTTTATAAGTAACTTATAATAAAACAAATAGTTATAACTTTGAACTAATATGAATCTGTAGATGAAATCAACTGCCTTAAATACTAAAAACTCTCTTTTTTTTTTACCTCAAGTTCTATGAACCTGAACATGGTGGCTTCAGTTAGTTTCAGTAGAAGTATTCAAACCCAACTCATGTATTATGAAGCATGTATATGTTAAATTGTTGACAGTAACATAAATTCATTCTTCTAAGTCTGCCAAACTCCGCCAATACTGCTCCAAGCCCAAATAAACAGGAGGAGGAGGAACACCTTGTTAAAAAATCTTAATTCAGCTGGCTCCGGCTGATAGTGTTTTGTAAGGGCCCCTTGCCAATATTATGGTGAAGTTCTTAATGCTAGATGCAGTGGAGAAGTTATCCTTCAGTACACTGCATCTGGTGGAAGGGGCAGCCCATTCCTTCCCGGGAATAATTAGGATGGAAACCATTGCTTTGTGGAAGAAAAGGGATCTCTAAAGGCTAGGGGAGTGAACCCCACCTGAAAACTCAGGCAGGCTGAAAGGCCTTGAGGTCTACCATTCAACTAGGTATGTGGGCCATCTCCCACATTCCTGAAAACATCTATTTAAAGAAACCAAAATGAAGTTAAACCAGACAGCTCTTAAGGGAATGACCTTTGCACAGAAAAGCAGTACATGGAATGTCCGAACATTACTGAAAAGGGAAAAGTGAAACAAACGGAAAAGAGGAAGACCAAAAATAACTTGGAAGGGGACTGTTGAAAGAGAAATACTTTAAATGGGAAAAACTTGGTTGGAGGTGAAGAGGTTGGCAGATGATAGAGCTAAATGAAGAAATTTCATTAAGGCCATATGCTCGAGCTAGGAGCGAAAGGAAATGATGATGAAGTGTGCCAAATCAATTACTGATGATGTGTAATCTCTTTCTAACAAAGTCATACAGAAAAAAATCAGGAGGTGATCTTTCAAGCCATGTGATGTACAAGGAACCTCTTCAAGTATATTTGTATGAGGTTATAATTTTGATATGTGATGTGTGAGTAAGGTACAACATTTTTAGCTTGCTGCTGTTATGTGAGTATTCTCCATTTACATATCTCTTTGTCTCTCTTTTAAAAGAGACCATGCAAACATTTTTATACTTTTTTAGTAAATTCTGGAGGAAAGAAGCTACTCACACTCAGTTTTTAAAATTTAGCATCATGATGCTTCTAAATTGAACAATATTAAATTAAAATATACCTACCTCATCTTTCAAATGCTACCAAACTTAGCTATTGTAGATGCATACTTTTGGAATTATAACTGTTTCTTTTATTAAAATTGTAAGCTTAACAAAATGTACTTCTAGCTTTTGTCCATCACTTTTTTGCTTTGGAAATTCCAGTCTCCCCTTTTTTTGGAAGAAAATAATCAGCCTTATTGACAGCCACTCCCACATCAGAATCCATCTGTTATGTACTTTGGAATGTGGCATGTTCAAGAGTAGATTATGTAATGTATGATCCATTTAGCATATATTTTATATTATGTGAAATAAAATGCACATCTAGTATCTTAGTTTTCAGTGGATGAGTGTAAAATAAACTTGTTTTCTCTCAGAGGCTTCTGTAAATGTGAATTGATCCTTGTGTACTCCACGGGAGTCACAAAGAGTGACTTATCTTAGATAAAACAGATATCTATCCAATTAGCAAAAACATTCTTTTTTTTAGAGGAATTAAACCCAATAGGTACAACTAGGACACGACACATGCCCAGTCCCAAGGTTGAGATTTTTTAAAAATCCCTTACCCTGCCGGGAATCGAACCCGGGGTTGCCAGAGTAGAAGGTAGGGACTCTACCAACTATGCCACAGCGACGGAGTGTGAAAACATTCTGCAGCCAAATTAATTTTCTGGTGACACTTGCATCCATAACAAAATTTTCAGGAATCTTATCTTGAATTTCATGTGCCACATAGGTACAAATTTTCCTTCAAATATATATAATTTGATAATTATCTGACAGCCCTTGGAGTGAACCAACCCAGAAAAACGGTCTATGGTATATTGACTGGTGGTACAAGTAGAAAGGGTTGGTTTGAAGTTTACAGTGAATATGGAGTTAGCCAGTAGCTGATGACTCTGTTATCACTGCAGAACAATCACATTTTATGAAACTAAAATCTGATGAAGATTATAAATGTGTTACAATTGTAGAGTGTGTCGCAATCTCATGTTTGACTCACTATTGTTTTTATTAATCATAAATGTGAAGTTTTCATGTTGAAGATTTTGATTATTCAGGAATGAATGTAATTCAGTGCTACTAAAGGTGAATGATTTGTACAAATTACATTTCTGAGAGTTCAGTGCAAGTAGTAAGTACTAATAACACTTAATGAATGAGTCAATTCTTATCTTACCTCATACTTCTAACATTGGAATTGCAATTTTTAAGAGGCATCCCTTCTGATGTTGAAGATTTATCATGTGAGAAAAAGGATTTGTGGTAAAAGACAGCGGAAGGAGATATTCAATCCAATTTTCACAACAAAACTTGGGTTTTAGTAAACTCACCTCTTGACAAACAAATGGTATTAAAAGCAAATTGATTTCTAAAAAGAGATTGTTTGTGATGAAATGCTCAGATATAAAGTATATTTAGTAATATGCACCAAGCACAAGGACTCAAAGTCAGAGGTAAAAAAAAAATATGGATAATGTGAATCTCGTACATCTCACTTCATGCATCGTTATTAATTAAGGGGAACATCATAATGTTATATTGTATTGTAATTTATTAAGAAAATGTTTATTTGTTGTAAATGTTCATTTATAGGATTAAACAGTCTTTCAGAGCCTCAAGTCAGAGATGTCATTAGAGTAGGATTGAGCCAATGTTCAAATGAACCCTATTTGTATTTTTATACTACAGTATATTAAAGGTTAAAGAAAAGTTTGTATTGCAATCTATGTGCATTATACTTTTATTTCCTCTAACAATAAGTTTGTAAGTGATAAAATAAATAAACATTAAAGAAAATCTGTCATATTCAAAATTCAGGTAAAGAAAAAGTTGTCTAGGAATGTAGGTGTCCAGATATAGAGAGATGTGGAGAAATCTTGATCAGTTTAATTATATTGACTACATGATATCTAAGTTTGATATGAGAGATTGTAAACCTAAAGGCACATCCAACCATGAAATTAAGACACTTAGTGAAGGACGCTTAGTGCTTTTCAGCAATTAATAGGCATGCTCATACACCTGTCTGTGAATACTCGTCAGGATATAGCATTTGCTGAGAATAAATTAAGTCTGTTTAACAACTATTACATTTTTTTACATTTGGAACTGTGTTACATTATCTCTAAAGACTTAAAGTTAGTTTTCATACAAACTAAATATGCAAACTTCCAAAGTTATGTTGATGCAGATTGGGCTAGTGATTTTGTTTGCAGATCATAGAGAACTTTTATTTTCAAGTCAACCATTACATGATGTTCTAAGAAATAAAAATGTGTTGGTTTGTCGTCAACTGAGTCAGAATATGTTGTATGTCATAGGACTATTTTTATGTCCATATTGTCTCATTGTCCACCGCTGTGGTCTCGAGGTAGTGTGCTGCCTTGTTACGCAGCAGGCCCGGGTTCGATCTCTGGTCAGGACAGACTCCTGGGTGAGGTTTTTTTTGGGGTTTTTCCTCACTTGTAAGACAAATGTCAGGACGTTTAAGGCCCAACGGTCCCCGAAAATCATCCGGCCATCATCATCATCCTTATCATCACCATCCTTCACCTGTGTGGAAAGCTACCTTACCTATAATTCCCTAGTAAAACTGCAAAGCATAGCATGAAAATGCTATGATTGCAGTGAAAGACCTGCCCTCGGGCAGAATTACTATGGATGGATGGATTGTCTCATTTGTTTAAGATGAAGTGTGAACATCCAATCATGTTTAATCAAAATAAAAGAGCAAGCAATAAAATTGGCCCAAGACATTATGCATAGTTCCACATATTGATATTCACTGTTGTTTGATGTTGAAGTATTCTAGAAATGAAAATATGCCAGCTCATTACATGATGAAATTATTTTTGCATTACAAACATGTTTTAGGTAGAAAAAATCATTGATTAAGGAGGAGTGTTAGGAAATTATTTTATTTATTATCTAAATTCAAAGACTCTTGACTGCCATAGCATGTTAATGAGCTGATTACCCATGTCACGTGTGTCTTTGTTGTAATTCTGTTGCCATGGAGTTTGTATTCAAGGTGTTCTAAACAAATTATAATTACAAATATATGTCAAGACTTCTTTAAAGTAATTTCATGCTGATTGTATCCACAAATCAGCTTCCTTCAGTAGTTGTCTAAAAGTCAGTTTAGGACATTACTTTAAAAAAAAAAAACTATTGAACTCTTTTACTATGATCTGCATTTTTGTAAACAATTTTAACATTTTCACAAAATTAAGAATAAATTGGAATATACCTGGTTTTTCAATTATCAATAATTGTGAACTTAGGCTGCAATTGTGTTGGAGAGAATGCAAAAATGTTCCTATAGGGTGGATGAAAAAGTTATAAAATTTGGAAATTAGGAAATTTTGATTCCATATTTAAACACGATTCCATATTTATATAATGTTTCCGTGTTTCTAAAGACTCTGCTGTTTCAGTGATACCATTTTTCTATTGTCTTAGCTATGTTTCTTTTCTTGATAATCAAGTTGGCCTACATTTATAATTTCTGCTGCATCTTCCAAAACAATCTTCCTTCATCTTCTTCATAACTTCTTTCCCAAACTTTTCCTTTACAAATCATCTTAATAAAATTACTGTGATAAAGTATGTGGCCAAACAGAATATTATCTTCTTCATTGATTATGAAAATTAATTATGTACATTCTTCTGTTTGTTCAAGTATTTGCAGGTCTGTTTTCTTATCAGTCCAATTTATCTTTTTTTATCATCCCTCAACCACATTTATGTCTAAGTAGGACATTGTTAGGTGATTTAACAGTATAACAATAAATAGTAAAGAGTAAAGATCATCACCTTTCTAAGAACAATACATAATAATAAAATATGAAATGTGCACAACGTGCAAAGAAGATTGTTCTTAGTCACTGCAAAGTTTCAACAACGATTCAGATCTCATCCTACAGTTTAACACATGATATCTCTTGCACTGTTCGCCACATCTTGCACACACTTAGTCTGGGCTGCACTCGTGGAATGTCTGGTTGCTGCACAGCTTGTGGTGAAATCCATGCACAGCGAGTCTGGTCACTGTGTGGCGCAATTCATATCCTCCCTGAGTCCATTCACGGTTTGTCATGGCGTCAGTAATATAGAATTCTTCCCATATTTTGTGTTTCTTCGCATGTAGTTCTTGCAGGAGGTCCTGGTAAGTTGGTGTCACTGGTAGTAGGAACTTCAGTCTCAGCTCTTCTATGTAGAAGGTTCTCTGGAGAGTTCATATACAAGTCGCGAGGGTGTCTATTTGGAGAGACAGAGCACCCTTTTTAGGTATGTGACTTTTAGTTTCTCTAATTTTTGTAGGTTCTTTTTCTTTAAATGGCCCATATATTCTCTAACCCATATGTTGCAACGTGATCAACTTTAAGTTCAAAAAGTTGTAGGGCTGCTTCTGGTGAGAGTCTGTTTATTGACTTAATGTTGCTTATGGCTCTTATCACAGCATTTACTCTGTCATTTACATGTGTGTAAACACGCTTCCCTGTGTTTGGAAAGTAACTGCCAGATACGCAAAGCTAGTTACTGATTTTAGTGTATACATAATGAATCACGGGTGTCATCTACCGTACAACAAGAATTATAATTCTGTACTCAAAAAATTGAAGTTTGAAACTAATATTGCAGCATTTTATTTCATAGTCTTAATTTGGAACTGCATGTCTTCAAGGCTTAATCTATATATTCCAATAACATGTCATATTGGTAATATATAATTGTACTCCTTGCAGCGGGTGCCTTCTAGTGGTGATTCCACAATCAACCAGTGTTGAAGTAGAACAAACTCTCGTATACAGAGAATGGTTGTCACAAGAACTGGAACACCAGATAAATGGTACATCATACATAGCAGCTGAGCATAATCAGGTATGTAACATGTGTATGCAGGACAATAATGGTGCATTAATAAAAATTAATTATATGAGTCAAATCTCATCTCATATTTCGTGTTGTTTGGTTTAATACTTACGAAACTTGGTTAAAAAAATGATCTTTAATTACATTAATTCTACTTTTCCATATGTAATTATAGTTAGTTACACGTCAGTTTAAGCCATATTGGCACTTTGTTAAATAAATAATAATGAATTACATAACTGAATTTTTACTTTAGTTTTAATGGGGTGATAATATGAATATCAAAGAATTAATAATTTATTTTAAAAATAAATTGGTATCAAATGGAAGTCTAAACTAATGATTTTTTTATTATTTTGTATGTAATTATAGTAAGTTACACATGAGTTTAGGCCTTATTGGTACTTTCGTTTTTTAAATAATATTAATGATGAAGTACTTAACAGCATTTTACTTAGGTTTTAATGGGGAAATAATATGAATATTATAGAATTAATAATTAATTATTAAAATAAATAGGTATCCAACGGTAGTCTAAATTAACAATTTTGCTCATCCTGATAATAAAGATTATTTATAACAAGAATAGTACACTGTGATGATAATTTAACTTATTTAACAGATTTTGCAAAAAAAAATTGTTTATGCCTATTTTTCAATTTATTTAGAGGCTTTCATACTATGTATATGTGTACATTTTGCAAAATGGTCTATGGTAATTATTTTTGCTAAAGAATCCTCATTCATGGATTAATGCTTTAATATAATCCCAGTTTAAATAATCACAAAATTACTAAAAAATCTATCTTATAGTCTAATATTAGTTTTCATATAGAGCCTTTTGCCATTGCATTATAACTTTGTCAAATATTGCAATCAGATATTTTTAAAAAATTACACAAGTTAGTAAATAAACTCTGTATGAATTTTTTTTTTACGTAGACATAAAAATCTTTGGAAATATTGCATTTATTTAACACCAGGCACAGATGGGTTAATATCCCTATCAAAGAATAGTACAATGTATTTGCTCAAACAATTAATCCAGATATTTGATACCTATGTAATCTCCAATGCCATGGCACGAGAGATCTAGAAGGCCCTAGGCCTACCATCTCGCTTCACATCCACACGTGTAAATAACAGAGGTGAACTTTTTATAATTGATTTCATAAATCTCAATGACGGATAAATCATATTTGAAGAGAAAAATTATACGCTCAGACTGGGACTTGAACCCGGGACCCTTGGTTCTCTAGACCAAGTGCTCGTATACCTGAGCTACCTGAGCAAGTACCGATCTAAACACAAATTTTTCTGTATATACGTTGTAATTCCCGCCCACCAAATGCTATGAAGCCTTTGCTTCTATCTTTGCAAATGGCGGCTACTTTATGAAGAAGACATATTTGGGAATTATACAATACATTATAAATGCCAGTACAACTTTTTTTATGTTTTTTATTATAGATTTCATGCATCTCAAAGATCGATAATTCATATTTGAAGAGAAAAATTATACACTCAGACCGGGACTTGAACTTGGGACCCTTGGTTCTCTAGACCAAGTGCTCTACCACCTGAGCTACCTGAGCAAGTAGCATTCGGTGGGTAGGAATGACAACGTATATACAGAAAAATTTGCGTTTAGATCGGTACTTGCTCAGGTAGCTCTGATGGTAGAGCACTTGGTCTAGAGAACCAAGGGTCCTGGGTTTAAGTCCCGGTCTGAGCATATAATTTTTCTCTTCAAATATGATTTATCCATCTTTGAGATGTATGAAATCAATAATAAAAACATTTTAAAAAAGTCGTACTGGCATTTATAATGTAATGTATAATTCCCAAATATGTCTTCTTAATAAAGGAGCCGCCATTTGCAAAGATAGAAGCAAAGGCTTCGTAGCATTTGATGGGCAGAAATTACAACGTATATATAAAAAAAATTGCGTTTAGATTGGTTTTTGCTCAGGTAGCTCAGGTGGTAGAGCACTTGGTCTAGAGAACCAGGGGTCTCGGGTTCAACTCCAGGTCTGAGCGTATAATTTTTCTCTTCAATTATGAACAGAGGTGAACGTTGATCTAGCCAGTATTAGGGTGAGATGTAGTCAGCATATCAGATCCCCAGTCATTATAGCTGATTTTCTCAACCTGGAACTGCTACTTATTGTAGCTATCCAAATTTCAACAATATTGGGTGGCCACCAGTCCCATATTGGCCAAAGATAATTTTTAAAAAAATTCTGCTCTCATGGGGATTCAAACATGCTCCAAGGTATCATGTGTTAAACTGCTTGGCTAAATGAAGAGCTAACCACTTAATCTTGTCATTATACTTTTTATATGCAGTTTTAATAGCTAAAAAAAAAAAACTACCCCATCAGGTTTTAAACTCAGATCTGCAGATCAACAGGCAGTTACCATCCGACCTAATACAAGAGTATTTGGTTAATGCAAATACGAGGGTTGGGGCCTAAGTCATGGCAGCTATTTTTTTTTGTGAGAATTTGAGCGTGGGTGAAAAATGTAAACTATACATATGACAGAACATGGGGATATACAAAATTTAAGGAATTTAACATGCCAACATTTTGCTCCACTTGTTTATTAAGGTAATTGTCATTTCATTACAGTTTTCATGTTCCAGAAACATTACATCACACCTTCTTATTTTTTTCACCATTACATGGTAGACAGTTTGGAACTCAAATGGACATTACAAATGCTGTTCAACAACAGTAGACCAGATTCACACATGATGAATCAGATGGTATTCGGCACCTCCCACATTGTTGGCAGCGTGTTGTGAACGTTGCAGGAGACTACTTTGAGGGCCTGTAGAATGAGAGAGAGAGTGAGTTAGTGAGTGTAGAAGAGAGTAAAAAAAAAAGTGAACAAAAAATATAGAATTAAATAGTGCTACTAATATGCACTGTGCCACATTACATCTTTGTTATCTACAGAATAATAAACAGAGCAAATCTGCTTCAGAAACATAATTTTCAAATTCATAATATTTGCATAAAGGAAAGGGGATGTTAATTTAGCACTCAGTAGATCTCATTGTTTACAAAAAAAACATTTGTCATAAAACAGAAGTTTTTTTAAAATAAGCAATTTATTAAATTTTAACATCATTTTGTGAATCTAGGCATAACTGTTGTAGATTCTAGTATTATTAATATCCATATTTTATTTAATATATATATATATATATATATATATATATATATGTACATATATAAACTCTTCATCTAATGGTTTAAGACAAACCGGTGCTGTGTTTCCTCTGCTATTCAATTTTATATTAGAGCAATTAATCAATTTTTTTATATAATAAATTTGGGAATTTTTAACATTATGAGGTTTAATTCATAAGAATTAAATGAATCATGATTTTTTCTTTGTTTTCAATTAATCAAATCTCTAGATGATAAAGAAGATGTATATTTAAAATAGTATTAATACATTGTTGGTATATATTGATGATGGATTAATATCAGGTGATCTGATGATAATTAACTTAGGAAAATTTTTAAATCAAAAAGAGATGAACAGACAGGTGAATGGAGAAGACTACATATCAGGAAGCTACACATCTTTCTCTTGTATCTTCAGTACTAAGCTCTTTTTAAGCTACTTAAATTAATAAAACAATATAATTACATTCACAATAAACCACATAACAAAAAATAAAAAAAATGTTTTTAAATTATTGTATTGTCACCATTGATTAAGTTTTCTTAAAAATATTAAACTTTATGGGAAACCAAGTGTAATGAGAATGGTTAAGTTTCATAGACTGCGATGTGGTGGACATGGGATGAGATAGGGGCATGGGAACTAAAATATAACAATAACCATGATTTGAGAGAGGTGAATTATATAAGGAATAATTGGAAACCATTAGCTCAAGATAGAGATTTATAGAGAGCTTATGTCCGTGCAGCCATAAATCTCTGGGTTTGATAATACCAGTGATTTGTTATTAGGCAATATAATTATATTTATAAGTTATAAATATGATACACAATTTTTACAACATTTAAAAAAAACATAATTATAGGTATAATTGTATTTTTATTGATCATTTATTAACCAAATTTCCTGAATAGGCCTAACCTAAAATTATAAAAATTGTTACAATATCTCAATAGCTATACCATCATATTTGAAGAGAAAAATTATACCCAGGACCCTTGGTTCTCTTCATAAATTACTTATTTAGGATTCTTTTTAGTTTATGCATAAAACTCACCTCTCACACAGTATAATAATAATAATAATAATAATAATAATAATAATAATAATAATCAGATATAAAAGTTGTAATATCATAATTTCATCCATTCATTTTGAGAATATGTTAAGAATTTTTATTTGAGGATATGTTATCTTCACGTATGTACTATAAAATTATTAAATATTATATTGTATATTTAAAAATCATTAAGAAATAGCCTGAAATATCTGCAGGCCTATAGTATTAAATTTTTTTAAAATCATTATATCTTGCTTTGTAACCATGTAATTACAGGTATTTTTATTTTTAAATTTAAATTTTGTAAATGAATGTTATATCCATTAATCAGCACCTGTTCTGCTATAAATATGCCCTCATGCAAGTTGGCGGTGCTTTGGAAAGAATTGAAAACCGGTTTCTGTTGCCAACTTCGTGAAAAAAAAGAGTTGATTTTTTCGCTTGTTTACTGAGATTCTCTCTAATTTGATATATGAATGGATGGTTAGATTCTCACTGAAATCTCAGCTCATCAGTGACTGGAAGAAATTGAGAACAGAGAATTGTCTTTGGATGTGACCCTAAATCTTCATCATCAAAGTTGCCATGTGGTGTTGATTTGATGAACGAGATCAAATCCCACTCACCAGAAACTTCAAAATTCATGGATCTAAGTTTCATTGAAGGTACCATACTGTGAATTTAATTTAGTTTTATTAGATTTCATAACATGTTTCGACAAACAATTTAATGGAAATATTATCATAATTTCAAAATGATCCTTTTTTTCTAAAATGAAACCAATAATGATTGAAATGAAATGTTTACAATGATTATCGAGAACTATTTTTCAATAACTGTGCCATAATCAAGCGGTTTAAAGCATGATATCTTGGAGGAGGGCTATGGCACTTATGCTGGTTCGAGTTTTTCTGGGGGAAGAAATTCTCTCATGGAATTTTGGCCCATATGGGATGATGACCACCTAGTATCCTGAGGAATTTGTATAGTTAAAATAAGTTGCAGTTTAAGGTTGAGAAAACCAGCAATAACAGCTGTGGGACCTGTCATGCTAACAACATTTTTAACCTTGTACTGAGCTGTATGTTCGTCCATCTTTGTGATTAACAAATGTGGATGTGAGGAGAACGCCTGGCTGGTAAGCCAAGAGGATACTAGCCTCTCACGCCTAGGAGTTTTCTTTTTATTTCTCACTAAATAAATTCTGCTGTAACTAATTAAATATTCATATGATATAATTAACTACTGAATCTTAACACTTAATTTTATATCTACTCATTGTATTTACAACAATTTTGAATTTTTATATTCATGCATTTTAATGTAAATCTTTATGTACATACACTTTAAGGTGTTACTTTACATGGAATTTCAGGAAAAAATCTTTAGGTCTCTAAATATATCCATATCATTGATTATGTGGCTCAGTTGCTAGGAATCCTGTCTTTCATGTTACTTGTCTTGCCAGTCACCATAATAGCATATATTAACCCTTTAGATATCATGAGCTGATTAGATCTGCTCAGGTGCTCCTGTCCATTACCTGCCAGACAATATACTTAAACTACTTGCAAAGTCAATCACATCGGCGGGTGCGATTTAAATCTCTGACACAAGAGGTTTTACCAGTGGCACGCAGAGGGTTAAAGTCTGTTTAGAGTTGCAGCTATAAGTTTTATAAGTTGAATGGAGTGGAAGATACACTTATTAGTTGCACAGGGTCTTTAGCTTAGAAATCAGAACAGAGAGAGATGTTACTGATCTTCTCAAATACTAGGTCGATCAATAAGTGATACACTTTTTTTTTCCTTACTGAAAGTTTCTTTCATTACAATTCCAAATCATCATCATCATCCTCTTATCATGTCCTCCTTTTGGAAGATCAATTCCAAATATGCCTCCAACCATGTTTATCTTCCCATGCTTTGCTTCTTTTTAGTTCTTTTCAGTCATATCCTCTCTCTTGTAGACTATTCTTCACTTGGTTAATCCATCTTTCTCGTGATCGTTTTCCTTATATCTTGAGATTTAACAGTCTTTATGGTAGTTTTTCATTTTCCATTCTTCTTAAATGTCCAAACCATTTTAGTCTACTTTTTTCTATGTCTGTTGTTAATTTTTCTACACTTAATGTCTCCAGATCCAAATATATTGTATTATTCCTCAATGACTTGGCTACAAGTGTCTTTATTCCACATGGCCTCGATTCTAATCTATGGCCTTACACCATCTAGATGTCAGCCAGCACCTATGCAAGTTTGGTACCATTCAGTTGCTCTCAGCCATGTCAAGACATCTCCTATATCATTGTCATGTCAGTTTCCTCAGTTAGCATCCTTCAGGGGCCTAACAAATGAAAGTCAGAAGGAGCAAGATCCGGGCTGTAGTGTGTGTGTGTGTGAGGATAGTTCACCCGATCTTTGTGATCTCTTGATGGGTGTGCAGACTGGCATGAGGCCTTACATTATCGTGTTGAAGGAGAATTTGGTTAATATCTTTATGGAACCAACATTCCTCAATCCTCTCTTCAAAGTCTTGACATAAACTTCTCACCAGCTGGTAATGTGTCAAACAGAATAACTCCTTCAGGATCCCAAAAGAATGTGGCCATAATCCTGCAAGCTGAGGGTTCTAATTTGAACTTTTTCTTCCTGGAGGAATCTTCGTGGATTGTCATTTGGTCTCAGATTCCAAATGATGAATCAATGTCTCATCCATGTGACAATCTTGCATGAAAAATCTGCATGAACTTTGTGTTGTCCAAGCAACTCTGCACAGTGGTCCTTTTTTGTTCCGTATGGTCATCAGTTAGGCACATAGGGACCCACTTGGCATAAACTTTTGAATAGCCTAAGCAGTGGATAATTCTGTTGGCACTACCCACAGAGATGCCTAGTTGAGCAGCAAGTTATTTGGTTGTTATTTGCCTGTTGTCCTGAACAAGCCTATTGGCATATTGAACTGATTTGGTGCCACAGCTTCATGTGGCCTTCCTGAGTACAGGAGATCTGACAGTATTGCTTTACTTCATTCTCCCACTGACTGAGTGTATTTCTATCCAGTGCTTGATCCACATAGGTATTTTGTCAGTGTCTGTTAATGTTTGAAATGGTCTCCTGCTCCACAGAAAGAAATTCAATCACAGCTATCTGATTTATATGTGTTTCACGAGCATCTGCCATTTTAAAACTAAAGTACATCACATCCATCTGTCGGAAAAACACTGAAACTTCGTTATGTTATATCCATCCATCCATAGTAATTCTGCCCGAAGGCAGGTCCTTCACTGCAAACATAGCATTTTCATGCTATGCTTGCAGCTTTACTAGGGAATTGTGTAAGTGTGGTAGCTTCTTGTTGCTTTCCAAACCGGTGAAGGATGATGATGATGATGATAATGATAAGGATGATGATGATGGCCATATGATTTCGGGGACCGTTTGGGCCTTAAAGTTTTCCTGATATTTGTCTTACAGGTGAGGAAAAATCCCAATAAAAACCTCACCCAGAAAAACTGCCCTGACTGGGGATCGAACCTGGGCCTGCTACGTGACAAGAAAGCTCGCTACCTCGAGACCACAGTGGTGGACTTATGTTATATAAATAAATAAAATATGATATATGAACTACATGCAAAGAATATTGTTCTTAGTCACTGCAGAGTTTCAACAATGATTCTGATCTCATCCTACAGTTTAACACATGGCATCTCTTGCACTGTTCGCCACATCTTGCACATGCGCAGTCTGGACCAGGCTCATGGAATCTCTGGTTGCTGTAAGGCTTGTGGTGAAATCCATGCACAGCGAGTCTGGTTACTGTGTGGCACAATTCATATCTTCCCTGAATCCATTCACGGTTTGTCATGGCATCAGTAATTTAGAATTCTTCCCATATTTTGCATTTGTTTTTATTGAGTTCTTGCAGGAGGTCCTGGTAAGCTGGTGTCACTGGTAGTAGGAACTTCAGTCTCAGCTCTTCTATATAGAATGGTTCTCTGGAGAGTTCATATATAAGTCATGAGGGTGTGTATTTTGAGAGAGAGAGCACCCTTTTTAGATATGTGGCTTTTAGTTTCTCTAATTTTTCTAAGTTCTTTTCGTTAAATGGACCCATATACTCTCTAACCCATATGTTACAATGGGATCAACTTAAAGTTCAAAAAGTTGTAGGCCAGTTTCTAATGAGAATCCGCTTATTGACTTAGGGCCACAAGCAGAGACATTTGCCTCTACTCAATTACTTCCAATCTCTGGTGAACTGAGTTTTCCGTGAGAACATTTTTTGATCAAATTAGGGAGTTGCTCACTGATGAAGCATAAATCTCGTTTTTCCGACAAGGTTGACACTAATTACTTGCTAAAAACCGGTTTTCAATGCATTCCAAAGCATGTTCCAAAACATTTCCAATTTTCTTGAGGCGTATTATAGCAGACAGTTGCTGTTTAATGGATATATTATTTGTTTCTAAAATAAAAATTTAAAAACAAAAATACCTTAATTTCATGGTTACAAAGTAAGATACAATAATTAAAAATAAATAACGAGTAAATTTTTACTGAATATGGACGCTCTCAATTACGTAGGCCCACAGATATTTCTATAATAAATTAGGCTACTCTTTACAACCTGTGATGCGACTCTTTTAATTCCTTCATAAACTCGTTTCAAATTTTATTCTTAGGGTTTCATTTTTAAAATTATTTCCCACCATTTACAATGATTTTTACATTTTTACTAACAATTATTTCAATTATAATAATTTTTATATATTCGTGAAGATCATCAAATGGAAATGCTTACCATTGTCTCAAAATTAAGAGACAAAATTACGACATTATAACTTTTATGTTTGATTATTACTATTATTATTGTTATTCCGTGTAATGTTTATGCCTAAACTAAAAAGAAATCTAAGTAAATAATTTAATATTGTACGGCTATTGAAATATTTAACATAATTTTTATAATTTTAGGTTAGGCCTACACAGGAAATTTGGTTAATAAATAATCAATTAAAAATACACTTATACCTTCAGTTATATATTTTTAAATGTTTTAAAAATTGTGTACCATTTTTATAACTCATGAATATAATACTAATGCCTAATAACAAATCACTGGCATTATCAAACCCAAAGATTTATGGCTGCACTGACATAAGCTTCCATACATCCCTATCCTGAGCTAATGGTTTCCAGTCATTCCTTGTATAATTCACCTCTCTCAAATCATGGTTACTGTTATTAGTTTCCATGCCCCTATTTCATTTCCCATGTCCTGCACATTGCAGTCTATTAAACTTAACCATTCTCATTACATTTGGTTTCCCATAAATGTTATGTGTAGCTTTCTGCTATGTAGTCTTCTCCATTCACCTGTCTGTTCATCTCTTTTTGATTTAAAATTTTTATTAAGAACTGTATTATCAGATCACCTGGTAATAATGCATCATCAATATATATTCCAACAATGTATTAATACTATTTTAATTATACCTCTTCTTTTATCATCTAGAGATTTGATTACCTGCTCTAGTACAAAACTGAATAGCAGAGGAGATACAGCATGGGCTTGCCTTAAATCATTAGATAAAGAGTTTCTATTTGTTATTTTTTAAAAATAAAATATAGATATTGATAATGCTATAATCTACTACAGTTATGCCTAGAGTCACAAATGGATGTTAAAATTTAATAAATTGTTTATCACAGAATTTAAAAAAAAATCTGTTTTATGACAAATGGTTTTTAAATGAGATTTACTGAGCGCTAGATTATCATCCTCTTTCCTGTACGCAAATGTTATGAATTTGAAAATTATATATCTGAAGCAGATTTGCTCTGTTTGTATAATTCTTATCTTTGGGCAGACCTTCAAACTTTGGATTGAGACCGTAACAGACCCCTAGGTCTATCAGATGCAATATTTGACAGAGTTATAATGCAATGGATAAAAGTTTAGGCTCTCTATGATAACAAATATTAGACGAGACAGATTTTTTAGTAATGTTGCAATTATTTTATACTGGGATATAATGAAATACCCCTATTAATCATTAACCCATGAATGACGATTCTGTTTAAAAATTAATTGCCATAGATCATTTTGTGAAATGTACACATACACACCACATATTATGAAAGCCTCTAAAAAAATTGCAAATTGGCATAGACTAATTTCTCATCACCGAGTACTATCCTCATTATAAATAAATGTTATAATTCCATTTCCATTCCATAGTAATTCTGCCCGAGGGCAGGTCTTTCACTCCAATCATAGCATTTTCATTTTATGCTTTGCAGCTTTACTAGGGAACTGTAGGTGTAGTAGCTTTTCATTTCTTTCCACAAATTTTATCATGATGAGCAAAATTGTTAGTTTAGATTACAGTTTGATACCTATTTATTTTATTAAAAAATATTAAATATTTGTATTATCACCCATTAAAACTTTAGTAAAAATGCTTTATATACTTCATTTTCAATTATTTGACAAACAAAAGTGCCATTAAGGCCTAAACTCATGTGTAACTTACTATAATTACATACAAAATAATAGAAAAATCATTATTTTAGACTTGTGTTTGATACCATTTTTTTAAAAATAAATTATTAATTCTTTGATATTTGTATTATCACCCCATTAAAAACTAAGTAAAAATGCTTTTATGTAATTCATTATTATTTATTTAACAAACAAAAGTGCTAATAAGGCTTAAACTCATGTATAACTAACTATAATTACATACAAAATAATAGATAAAATCATTCATTCATTTAATTATTAAAGATTATTTTTTAACCAAGTTTCATATGTATTATTAGGCCTAACCTCAAAATGTTTATGACATTTTTCAAGAAACATAGGATATTAACAAATTATTTATTTAAAATGAGAGACATATAAGTCGTAACAGACAATGACATAAATATTTTACAAAATATAAAAAAAAAATAGATTGAAGCAGTCATAATTTCACGCTTGAATGCGCAAAGTCAGGTGTCCAGGTAGCTTACTCCATTTCCACTTGAATTGGCAATTATTATCACATGAACAGATTCTTGAGCATGGAAAACGTCTTTGCAACTCTCTCATCATTTACTTATGCCTTACTACACCTTTTACGCATCAGTGTGTTCATAGATATGAGCCTAAATGTTGCTTATTGCTCTTATTACAGCTTTTAATTTGCTCTGTCATTTACATGGTGTGTAAATACGCTTCCCTGTGTTTGGAAAGTGACTCCCAGATATGAGAAGCTAGTTACTGATTTTAATGTTTTTTCACCAATGTAGAAAATGCCTCATCTACCCCTTTTCTAAAGATCATGGAGACTGTTTTTTCTTCATTCAGTGTCAGTTCATTTTCTTTTGCCCAATTCACTAATTGGTTGAAGGCTTTCTGCAGGTCACTATCCGAAGTTGAGGTCAATACCATGTCATCTGCATACATTAGCAGGTTTACGTTGCCATGTTTTATTGCCTTGTTGATGTCTGGTGAACCTAAAATTAACAGCAAGGGGCTTAATGGGTCCCCCTGCAGTACCCCAATAGTTTGCTGTATCAGGTCGATTTGTCTATACCATCACTTATTTCCACCCAGTGATTGGTGAGGAGGTCTCTAAAAGGCGGTTGTAGGTAGTGTTTTAGACCTATAGCGTTTTCCAATTTCTTCATTAGGATAGTTCTATTTATTGTGTCGAACGCCTTGGGGTAGTCAATAAATATAGCATGTTAAATCTCAAGATACAAGGAAAATGACCATGAGAAAGATGGATTAACCAAGCAAAGAAAAGTTTACAAGAAAGAGGATACGACAGGGAAGATCTGAAAAGAAGGAAAGCATGGGAAGATAGGGGTGGTTAGAGGCATATTTGGAGGATACGATAAGAGGATGATGATGGCTTTTATTCTAGTTGTTTCATTACGTTATAAAGGATGGATTGAAGATTGAAGTTTTTTTTTTCATTTTCAATGAAAGGCAGTCGAAAACTAAACTTATGTACATTATTAATGAAACATCCCTACAAATGTTCAGGGACTTGTATTTCCTGAAACTCACTACACCTGCTGTAAAATATTCAAATTTATTACAAATCAGTTCTGGCTCAACATTGAAGTTGTATTTCTTTTGTCAAAATGACAGAACCTGAGCAAAATTTGTCATCCTTTACCCAACAAACTTTGAATTGCTACACCAATGTTGTTCAAGGGAACCATTAAATGGAATACAACTTATTTTAACCTTCCCAGTCAGTTACATGCTTCAATTAATAGCTGTGGTGGAAATTTTGTTTTTACAGAATGAGTCTGCAGAACTTACCCTTGGGATTGATAGTGAAGTGAAGAATGGTAAATGGAGTTTGCTATGGAATCCAGAACTTCAAAATGGAGAACAGTATCGTATAGGTTTAGTTCTGATACTGGAATATTGTGGTGTACTTAATATTGGTTACACTGCAAGCGACATTTTAACAGTTAATAACTGAAAGTATATGTTTCTAATATTCACTATACTACTTTTTCTATATGTTCCTAATGATCATTAAACAGAGTATAGTAATAAGTTGTAATATATTGATACTATTGGTAGAAATGTGTGAAGTTAAAATGGGAAAACACTTTACATCTTAAAGTTAAAAAAAACACACTCTATATCTACAGTTTAAAAAAGAGGGGAGTATTATAAAGTAAGTTGAAGTGTTAGTTACAATTCATAACATCTGGGAATTATATAATATAGTAAACAGTGTAATATATTAAGTTGAAGAAATGTGGAGTAAATCAGTGAACGTACCTTTAATTTATAGTTAAATAAGGCAATTAAAATTATGAGGTTCTTAATTCAATTAATTATTCAGTCATTTTTATTTTACCTCAAAGTTTATGTTTTCTTAAACATGGGAACTACAGTTTTCAAGAGGAACATCCCTCTCATTGTCAACTGATATTATGACTGCTGGATTTCAGATTTTTAGACAAGGTAATGTTAATTTCTTATGACTGTCAGCAAAATAACAAGATAACATAATTTAAAAAACAACAAAAACTCTGCAAATAATTACTGTAGTAGAATTTAATTACTGACTTCAGGTATATATACACACAAGTAGTTATTTGGGAGAAAACATATGAAAAATAGGGGGTAATGTATTAAAATATTACATTAATCTAAAAATCATGAAAAAGAATTTCTTGTGTTTCGGTATGTTGGAATTTCCATCTATAATGTTGCCATCTGGTGTTGATTTGATGAACTTTGAAACCAGGTCTTGTTCATCAGGAATTTCTACACTCATGGATCTAAATTTGTTCTTCTGAATATATATATTCTCCCAAACTGTCAATTCTAAAGGATTTTTTCCAAATATTTTCGAAGTTTGGCCTCTTTTCAATCTTATATTCTCCAGCAGACTATGTGCTGCAAAAGCTGATTTTTCAATTTCACCATTATTAAACATTCAGTACCAGGCACTGAGCAGGGCATTTAAACCCACAGGCCGGCCATTTAAATACCCCAGCTACCCTTTTCGTGGCACTTCAGAAAATGGACCATTATTCACAAACTATTAGTCCTAGAAAATTCAAATTTTGTACATACCTAAAGGAGATATCCTAGTAGGATTTGATGGTGAAATAACTTGGGTGATTGACATCACATGGTATCGGTGTATCAATTTCAGGAAGTGGAAGTTCATCTTCACATGCACTTTGTGAATCTTCTAATTCAGGAATCAGTTCATCACCTGAATCATCATTATACAAAATATTCAATAATTCTTCTTCAGTGAGATATTTTTTTTCGCCATGGTTTCACTCACGCACAAACAACAGCACGATAACGAGAAACATATACGACTGCATTGGAGCCTGGAGTCAAGTTTGGGTGAACGAATTCCATGTGTTGTTTGTTTTAAAAATAAAAGGGGATTCACCAAGGTTAAATGTGTCAAACGGGAATAGAAAATGTACATTTACATGCCATCTATGATCTCCAAGACATACTAAGCCAACACAATATTTAGGCACCGAATATAAATGCGGTTTGTTTGCACCCGCTCTAAAATGAGTTAACTGACCGACGGCCACATACACAATAGTCTCTTTAAACGCCTTAACTGGTTTATGATACTGAATGTGTTAATGTTTCTAAGGAGTTCCTTAGTGTGAGTGTCCAAATTTCTTTTTTTTTTCTATGTATACTTTATTGCAGTCTTTACAACTAATTTGATAAATTCCAGATTTTTTACTATCTGGGGTGTTCAATTTCTTATTGGTTTTAAAATCATTAGGAAGTAACATTATGAGGTTTAATTTAATAATTGAGCAACAGCCTTGAAACATATGTCCAACTAAACAATCATATGAGGTTAAGAATGTTAAAAAATACAAACTCAATTATTCTTATTGGTTTTATTAATACATTACCAAGGCTAAATTCATTTATCAGTGACAATGTAACATTTCTTAAAAAATTTTTGAAATTTGTTTTATATTTCAGGATGATAAGTAATTTTCTTGAATTGTGTTCCTTTCTTTGAATCAGATTGCAGGGTGTTGTGTTCTTTTAATCTTTTTTGTTGTCTGAATTTCTTTAATTTATTGATAATTATTTCCTTTCCAAAACCATTTAAATTAGTTCAAAATGTGATTGTATTCTTTCTTAAAATCTTCTTCATTTAATGGAACATTTAATAATCTATATATCAAACTGTTGAAAATTGCATGTTTATACACAATATGATTGAAACCTGAAGACATTATATAATTGTATGAGTGAATATGCTTCCTGTAAATATCAATTTTGATTCTTTGTTGTTCATTCCTTATTATGTAGACCCTGCAATCTGATTCAAAGAAAGGAAAACAATCCAAGAAAATTACTTATCATCCTGAAACACATGACAAAAATAAAAAAAAATCACAAAATTCTATATTACATTGACACCGATAAATAAATTTAGCCTTGGTAATCTATTAATAACTAATAAGAAATTGGAACACCCCAGATAGTAAAAAATCTGGAATTTATCAAATTAGTTATAAAGGCAGCAATAATGTATACATAGGAAAAACAAAAAGGAATTTGGACACTCGCACAAAGGAACACTTTAGAAGTATTAAAAATAGTGAAATTGAAAAATCGGCTATTGCAGCACATAGTTTGTTGGAGAGTCATAAAATTGAAAAAGAGGTCAAACTTCTATAACATGTGGAAAAACATTCATAATTGACAGTTTGGGAGAAGATATATATTCAGAAGAACAAATTTCGATCCATGAATTTAGAAATTCCTGATGAACAGGACCTGATCTCAAAGTTCATCAAATCAACACCAGATGACAATGTTATAGATGAAGATTTCAATGAAAATCTGGTAGTCATTATATCAGTTGAAAATGAGAGGGATGTTCCTCTTGAAAACTGCAGTTCCCATGTTTAAGAAAACATGAACTATGAGGTAAGATAAGAAATTACTCAATCAATCATTGAATATTTTTAGTTCTTCGGACACTTTAAGCAATATGATACTATGACTGTCCAAATATCACTGAAATTATAGTTGGCTATGATTTATTCATGCTGTCAGCATCCCATTTTTCTTCAACTAATGGTCTTAATAGTTTGTTTATTATAATTATTTCTGAGTAGAATGGGGTATTTCCTTGTGGCCAATGTATTTTTTTACTATGTTTTTCAGCTACTCTGTCTGCTATTTCTTTACCATGTATATCACAGTGGACAGGGATGTGTTGTAGAGTTATTGTTCTATTTAATGCAGTAAGCATCCTAAGGCAATTTTGGATAATGTATGTTTTCTGATTAGAGATGTTCCTGGAAGACACTATGGCTTGTATAACTGTCAGTATGACACTTTTTGAAATTCCTTCATTCTAGTGTCAATGCTCTAATATCTTTCCCCATCAACATGGGTAGTATCAGTATCCAGTGCCACATAGAGTTTGAAGTCTACCATTGAATTCCATACTCTCAACTAAGCAACAACCATCTGTGAACATTCGTAGCATCTCCTTGTTAGGACATAAGCAACGACCATCTGTGAACATGTGTAGCATCTCCTTGTTAGGACATAAGCAACAACCATCTGTGAACATGCGTAGCATCTCCTTGTTAGGACATAAGCAACAACCATCTGTGAACATGCGTAGCATCTCCTTGTTAGGACATAAGCAACGACCATCTGTGAACATGCGTAGCATCTCCTTGTTAGGACATAAGCAACAACCATCTGTGAACATGCGTAGCATCTCCTTGTTAAGACATAAGCAACGACCATCTGTGAACATGCGTAGCATCTCCTTGTTAGGACATAAGCAACGACCATCTGTGAACATGTGTAGCATCTCCTTGTAAGGACATAAGCAACAACCGTCTGTGAACATGCGTAGCATCTCCTTGTTAGGACATAAGCAACGACCATCTGTGAACATGCGTAGCATCTCCTTGTTAGGACATAAGCAACAACCATCTGTGAACATGCGTAGCATCTCCTTGTTAGGACATAAGCAACAACCATCTGTGAACATGCGTAGCATCTCCATGTTAGGACATAAGCAACGACCATCTGTGAACATGCGTAGCATCTCCTTGTTAGGACATAAGCAACAACCATCTGTGAACATGCGTAGCATCTCCTTGTTAGGACATAAGCAACAACCATCTGTGAACATGTGTAGCATCTCCTTGTTAGGACATAAGCAACAACCATCTGTGAACATGCATAGCATCTCCTTGTTAGGGCATAAGCAACGACCATCTGTGAACATGTGTAGCATCTCCTAGTTAGGACATAAGCAACAACCGTCTGTGAACATGCGTAGCATCTCCTTGTTAGGACATAAGCAACGACCATCTGTGAAGATGCGTAGCATCTCCTTGTTAGGACATAAGCAACAACCATCTGTGAACATGCGTAGCATCTCCTTGTTAGGACATAAGCAACGACCATCTGTGAACATGCGTAGCATCTCCTTGTTAGGACATAAGCAACAACCATCTGTGAACATGCGTAGCATCTCCTTGTTAGGACATAAGCAACAACCATCTCTGACCATTGGCTAGCATCTCCTGCTGTAGGACATAAGCAAAAAAAAAAAGACCATCTGTGAAACATGCGTAGCATCGCCTTGTTAGGACATCAAGGCACAACCATCTGTGAACATGTGTAGCATATCTCTGTTAGGACATAAGCAACAACCATCTAGTGAACATGCGTAGCATATCCTTGTTAGGACATAAGCAACGACCATCTGTGAACATGCGCCGTAGCATCTCCTTGTTAGGGAATAAAGCAAGGACCATCTGTGAACATGCGTAGTCATCTCCTTGCTAGGACCATAAGCAACGACCATCTGGAAACATGCGTAGCATCTCCTTGTTAGGACATAAGCAACGACCATCTGTGAACATGTGTAGCATCTCCTTGGTAGGACATAAGCAATGACCATCTGTGAACATGTGTAGCATCTCCTTGTTAGGACATAAGCAACAACCCCATCTGTGAACATGCATAGCATCTCCTTGTTAGGGCATAAGCAACGACCATCTGTGAACATGTGTAGCATCTCCTAGTTAGGACATAAGCAACAACCGTCTGTGAACATGCGTAGCATCTCCTTGTTAGGACATAAGCAACGACCATCTGTGAAGATGCGTAGCATCTCCTTGTTAGGACATAAGCAACACCATCTGTGAACATGCGTAGCATCTCCTTGTTAGGACATAAGCAACGACCATCTGTGAACATGCGTAGCATCTCCTTGTTAGGACATAAGCAACAACCATCTGTGAACATGCGTAGCATCTCCTTGTTAGGACATAAGCAACAACCATCTGTGAACATGCGTAGCATCTCCTTGTTAGGACATAAGCAACGACCATCTGTGAACATGCGTAGCATCTCCTTGTTAGGACATAAGCAACAACCATCTGTGAACATGTGTAGCATCTCCTTGTTAGGACATAAGCAACAACCATCTGTGAACATGCGTAGCATCTCCTTGTTAGGACATAAGCAACGACCATCTGTGAACATGCGTAGCATCTCCTTGTTAGGACATAAGCAATGACCATCTGTGAACATGCGTAGCATCTCCTTGTTAGGACATAAGCAACGACCATCTGTGAACATGCGTAGCATCTCCTTGTTAGGACATAAGCAACGACCATCTGTGAACATGTGTAGCATCTCCTTGTTAGGACATAAGCAATGACCATCTGTGAACATGCGTAGCATCTCCTTGTTAGGACATAAGCAACAACCATCTGTGAACATGCGTAGCATCTCCTTGTTAGGACATAAGCAACGACCATCTGTGAACATGCGTAGCATCTCCTTGTTAGGACATAAGCAACAACCATCTGTGAACATGTGTAGCATCTCCTTGTTAGGACATAAGCAACAACCATCTGTGAACATGCGTAGCATCTCCTTGTTAGGACATAAGCAACGACCATCTGTGAACATGCGTAGCATCTCCTTGTTAGGACATAAGCAACAACCATCTGTGAACATGCGTAGCATCTCCTTGTTAGGACATAAGCAACAACCATCTGTGAACATGCGTAGCATCTCCTTGTTAGGACATAAGCAACAACCATCTGTGAACATGCGTAGCATCTCCTTGTTAGGACATAAGCAACGACCATCTGTGAACATGCGTAGCATCTCCTTGTTAGGACATAAGCAACAACCATCTGTGAACATGTGTAGCATCTCCTTGTTAGGACATAAGCAACAACCATCTGTGAACATGCGTAGCATCTCCTTGTTAGGACATAAGCAACGACCATCTGTGAACATGCGTAGCATCTCCTTGTTAGGACATAAGCAACGACCATCTGTGAACATGCGTAGCATCTCCTTGTTAGGGACATAAGCAACGACCATCTGTGAACATGTGTAGCATCTCCTTGTTAGGACATAAGCAACGACCATCTGTGAACATGCGTAGCATCTCCTTGTTAGGACATAAGCAACGACCATCTGTGAACATGCGTAGCATCTCCTTGTTAGGACATAAGCAACGACCATCTGTGAACATGCGTAGCATCTCCTTGTTAGGACATAAGCAACGACCATCTGTGAACATGCGTAGCATCTCCTTGTTAGGACATAAGCAATGACCATCTGTGAACATGTGTAGCATCTCCTTGTTAGGACATAAGCAACGACCATCTGTGAACATGTGTAGCATCTCCTTGTTAGGACATAAGCAACAACCATCTGTGAACATGCGTAGCATCTCCTTGTTAGGACATAAGCAACGACCATCTGTGAACATGCGTAGCATCTCCTTGTTAGGACATAAGCAATGACCATCTGTGAACATGCGTAGCATCTCCTTGTTAGGACATAAGCAACGACCATCTGTGAACATGCGTAGCATCTCCTTGTTAGGACATAAGCAACGACCATCTGTGAACATGCGTAGCATCTCCTTGTTAGGACATAAGCAACGACCATCTGTGAACATGTGTAGCATCTCCTTGTTAGGACATAAGCAACGACCATCTGTGAACATGCGTAGCATCTCCTTGTTAGGACATAAGCAACGACCATCTGTGAACATGCGTAGCATCTCCTTGTTAGGACATAAGCAACGACCATCTGTGAACATGCGTAGCATCTCCTTGTTAGGACATAAGCAACAACCATCTGTGAACATGCGTAGCATCTCCTTGTTAGGACATAAGCAACGACCATCTGTGAACATGTGTAGCATCTCCTTGTTAGGACATAAGCAACGACCATCTGTGAACATGCGTAGCATCTCCTTGTTAGGACATAAGATGTTGGTTGTTTCTAATACAGCTGCTTTCATTTCATATGGAGTGATTTCTGATTTCTTTATTTCTTGAATTAAATTTTCTATACTGAATATACTGAACACCTTTGATACTTGGGGTAATAAATAGTTTTTCAGGCTTTGTTGTTTCAAACTTGTTTCGTCTTCTTTTATTTACAACTTGAATATATCCTTCCTGTGTGTTTAGATTTGTCTCTTTTTTCTTCATATTTAGACCAAAATTTTTCCTGGGGCATTCTTATCAATTTTGAATATGAAGTAAAACCAATCTTTAAATATCCTGCACAAAGCAATTATTATCTGTAGGCATTTCCATTGCTATTATAGGAGTTGTCTCTAGAGCTCTAGTTATGGTTCTAAACTGTTTCCAACTTGTGGCTCTGTTCCACCTAGGAACTGGTCATGATTGGTTGGCAGACCATATAGATAAATAAATATACACAGAACTCTAATTTATGTTCTTTTTTATTTTTTTTTCTGTTGAGCCATCTTGTGTCGTGCTGACCAGTATAGACGGGCTTCTGTGTAGACAAGATTTTCATCATCATCTTGTGGGTAATTCAGAGCTCTGCATGGTCATGCTGGTGAGGCTAGAACTTGTTTATGTTTTACATAAAACAGGAGTTCAATCATGAATGGAGATCTTCTCACAAAATGCTCTGTACTTCTAGAATTGACTATTATTAAAATTGTACTAGGAGCAAGAAGGAGAATGCACATCAACCATGATTCTGGGCATTACACTACTGCTAATACTAACAATATTATTATTGATTTGCTCAACTCAGGGTTGTGTCAAGAGATTGTATGAGATGAAGCCTCTTTATTTGTAGAGTTCTGTGAATGACAAGGTGGCAGACGACCATGCTTTACACACCGTCACAGGGGTTGATGAATGAAATGATAAAAAATGGATAAGATAAGTGTGGAGAAATGATAAAATGAAATTTGTGACCCGAGAAAATGGAAAAAAAAAAAACCCTAGAAAAGTCTGCTTGAAATCCATTTTGTCCACCACAAAAACCACATGGAGTCTCTGAGTCTCAATCTCGAGATGCCAGTGGTGAGAGGCCATGGAACCAGCACACTACTATTAATACTACATTGCTCAAATGTATAAAGAGAGTAATGTTGATTGTTACACTCATTAAATCAGTTTTCTCTTTGTATAAGTATTGTATACATTTAGTAAAACAGAATTTAAAAAAATAAAATTGAATTTATATTGTTGATTTCTAAGGAATAAGTGTGAAGTGAATTTTCTATTTTATTTTTTTTATCCCATTTTCATCAGAAGACAAGGTACACTTGCCAGCTGTTTAATGGCCTTCAACTGAGAAGTCGAGGTATACTCACTTAACTCTGCCTATTATATATTTTGCAATATTTTGTACATCTCTTAGCAGGGTAATCTTTTGTTAACATTTATGAATAGTAGAGGAATGCGTTTTGACCTTTACTTGTATTGTGATCTCAAGTACCATTATCTTTTGTTTGTTTTGAATGCCTGAAAATATACAATATAATTTACTTTCAGTACCTCAAATCATTATTTTGAGTGCAACATTATGAGTACAAAATTTCTACATCTTACAGAAAAATTTTTATATGATTATCACTTTTCATTATTTATTTATAGAATATTTTATAATACCATGTGTTATAGAGTTGTGAGAAAGTTAATAACCAGAATACAGTGATTTAAATCCGGTTTCCGTGGAAAAGATTTGAGCATTTAAACCTGAAGTGAATGGGTTAATATCATTGAGTGAATGGAGTTTATTTAATTCATTTATTTACTGACACTGTTCGAGTGAAAATGGATTTAACAAATTACATTTTAGCCAAACGCCAAAGGCTAAATAATCACTAAA
This sequence comes from Diploptera punctata, assembly GCA_030220185.1. Taxonomy (NCBI): domain Eukaryota; kingdom Metazoa; phylum Arthropoda; class Insecta; order Blattodea; family Blaberidae; genus Diploptera; species Diploptera punctata. The sequence continues at coordinate 207,005 of JASPKZ010008014.1, forward strand.
ATCAAGGAGATTATATGTAGACTTGAAGATACAATAATTTGGAATAAGTATTCAATACTTCAGTATAATCCATCTAAAGTTATTTTTGGAATATATTAAACAGTACCAACTAAACTGGAAACACCATCTTGAAAGAATGAGTTCAAATTGGATCCTCAAAGCTGTTTATAATTATATACCAAGAGGACGAAGATCTCTGCGCTATCCTTTGAAACGCTGGAAGAAAAATTTTCTATAGGATTGTAAGAGGCCTTGGAAGGAAGAAGAAGAAGAAGTTATTGATACTTTTGTAAAATTTGCAATCTCTCCTCCAGTGAACAGTGATATATTTAAAAGAACTCATCTATATGTGTAACTGCAACTAAAAAAGTGAAAATTTTGCAGAGAGGCCAATTTGATAAAAGTTCTATGATATACTATTGATGTTGCTGTACATATATGAAACATCCTCTGATTACATTCTATTAAGCTTACCACATTGAAATGCAAACTCAATTGAATAGAAAATATAACAACCTGCTACATGGTCAAGAGATATTATAGTTCCATGTTCAAATGAGTTTCAGGTTCTAAATTATTTCAATGTGTAATCAAAATTAAATGTGGTTATTTCTTTAGTACATTATATGAACATACATTCAGTTTCATTTTCTGGTATGTGCTAAAAGATACAGACTATTTACATACTAATTTTAACAATTAAAAATAAAAAGCTTCAGTAGATTAACCCGTCAGCGTGGAGCGACGTGACGTGTACGCAAGTTGAATTCTTCACCAAATGCGGAATGACATGACATGTACGCTAGCTACACGCACTGCTTTAAACTGTAATTATGACCTTTGTGTTTACATTAACTATTTACAGTTTATACAAATTTTATGTAGAAACTTCAAAGTTTATATTAGTGCATATATTAACTGATTACGGCCCTCAGTAACAAGTTAAAATAATTTTATATTTGCATTTATTCTTGCGGCCTCTGACATTTTTCTTAAATTTATAACTTGATAAAGGATTTCTTATAAAACTAAATTTGCCTTTTTTTGTAGATTAGCTTGTCTATCGAATTGAATCTATTTTTAAATCTCTTCATTTTTAATAATAATGTCGCAAAATTCAGTACATATAAAGACCCAACAAAGTTATTTCCGATTTACGCTACAGTACAGGACCACAACAGTAAATTTCAGATATATATATATATATATATATATATTTCAAATGACGATATCCTTACATTATGGAAAGGTAGTTAGTCTACAATTCAGTCAGTATCTAAAAGGTAAAGTTATCCACTACAGACCTTAGAAGGTTCTTGGGATATTAGGAGGTTAAGGCTCCCACTTTTCTAAACTATCGGTACTTGATGTAAGCCGAGTACTTATTTCTGTCTGACGGCCCATAACAAGCATCTGGTACTCATTTCAGTTAGAGGCTGAGTCAACCCCGGGTTCACGGTGCCGCCTGAAGGTTTGGTTCAGTTTAAAAATCCTGATCCACCGGGACTCAAACCCTCAATCTTCCGGCTTGTAGCATGTTGATCTTTTAAGTCCACACCTCCGGCGAAACTATTATAGTCATATTTCATCAACTGGTTTCAGTTTGGAAACCAGAAGAAAGACATTGAAATTTAGTGTTGATGAAGGTCTTAGTACAACAGGTCTGATGTGTAGAAAGACCATTTTTTGAAGGCACACGACCTAAAATAATGTTTCCAAAGTGTTAGAAAGACACATTTCGAGAAGGCTGCCCCCCCCCTACAAGAAAGAAGGTCAGCGCATAGAAGCAATGTGTTTGTAATAAACATGAACAAAGTAAACACAAGGGGAAAAAAATACACTTATTGTTGCCCGAGTGTCAAACAGCTGGTTTACATTTTGAAGATTTATCACACCAATTTTTGAAGTTCATACTTTTTTTTTTTTTCCAAGACCCTTTTCTTTGTGTAAATATTTCGTTTTGTTGTTAGGTAGAGCCGGTTCTCTGAATTCTTCAAAGAATCCCTAGTGCAATACGGTACACTGTGTCACTTATGTGAGAAATTTACAAAAAGGACTATTTCAACTGTGGCACAACAACCATAAATAAGTCTGCAAAAAATGCAGAGATGTTACGTGAGAACCGTAACAAATTTAATTAATTAAATATTATATTAAGGGTTCACCATAAACGAATTGCAAAAACATTTAAATTACTCAAGATATTTCCATTTAAATGCGTTATTGGAATACTGGCACTGAGCGGCTGAGTTTAAATACCGGTGAACTTCCTCCCGCATCAGAGTATTCTCGGCCATTTAAATCCATCTGCTCTGAAGGGTTAAGATAAGAAAAAAAAAAAGTAAACTGTTACTTACACACTAATATAACTTCTTTATTCAAGAATATGAAAGTGACTGATTATATATATACATACATATATATATATATATACATATATAGGGTGTAAATGAATTATATACATTAAACAGTACCAACTAAATTGGAAACACCATCTTGAAAGAATGAGTTCAAATCGGATCCCCAAAGCTGTTTATAATTATATACCAAGAGGACGAAGATCACTGGGCCGTCCTATGAAACGCTGGAGGGAAAATTTTCTATAGGATCGTAACAGGCCTTGGCCTAATACTTGGAAGGAAGAAGAAGAAGATGAATTATACTGCATAAATTTAAGTACGTATTGAGGGGTATTATATAAGCATTTTGAGATAATGAACTAATGGTCTATGAATGTAAATGTCCAAGTTATGATTCAATTTTTAAAATGGTTCGCAAGCCACTGATTATCTCAAATTAAAATGGAAATAATGTGATACAGAGACTGTAACTTGCAACAAGTATGCACTTTTAGCTCAGTGGTTATAACATTCTTACTATCAACGCAAATGCAAGATTAATGCATCAAGTTCAAAACTACCTACAGTATGTGTTCATTTTTTTCCCTTTCTTCCTTTATTATGTACATACTGTAAATTAGTTATGTACGTAGATTTACTTCTGGTTTAATTGTTTATTCATTATTTACAGAATACGGTATTGAAATGTTGGTGCAGTGCATAGTTACAAGACTATCTACGTACGTACTGTACGTTTGAAAGGTTGTAATAATAATAATACACATATTGCAGAGTACAATAGGTTTCACAAATAAAATGTGTAATTGTACTGTACAGTTCTTATGTACTTAGACAAATGATAGTGCAATGATCATAAGAGTAATAACATGAAGAGGTACAGTGTATGTACACATGACATACATAATGTTATTGGGAAATAAAAAGCAATACATTTGAGTAAAAAAAAAAAAAGTAAGCACCAGCAGACTCATTACAGAAATTGTTCAAATTGGTCACCTCCATTCTCACAACACAGACAACATCGGCGACTAAAGGATTCTCATACCCTGTTCAAGGTACAGAGTGTTTTGCAGATCACATCACATGCTGTGATTATGTGTGCACTAACAGTTCATCTGTATCAACAGGGGTCGCATGCACCATGTTTTCAGGTGTCCCCACAAAAATAATGAAGTGGACAGAGATCTGGAGAACGAGGTGTCCACACTACAGATGAACTACCTCTTCCTATATCCAACGGCCAGGATACACTTCGCACATTCTGGCAGAAATGGGCAGGAGCCTGATGTGAAGAGGAACTTCTTCTAGCAATCTATGTAGGACATGCTCTAAAAATGTCATAAATTACACCATTTAATCTCTGGGTAAAAAGGTAAGGGCCAATGATGTGGTCAGAAATTACACCTACCCCATACATTCACTAAAAATCTCTGCTGGTGACCCCTCTTGAGGATCTTCATAATCCCATACATGACTGTTCTTTTAGTTCAGAACCACCCCATCTGTATTAAATATTGCTTCATCAATGAATAACACCAAGGAAAAGAAGTGAGGTGGCTGCAACAAAGCCCACTTACAAAATTGTTGTATCTGTAGAGCGAAGTCCACTGGCTGTAAGGTTTGTACTTTTTGCAGATAAAAGTAAACGAGCTGGTCTTCGTGCAGAACTTCCCATACACTTTGATGGTTTCTGCTCATTGCACGTGGAACAGCATGAGTACTGTTAGAAGAATCATCTTCCACCCTATGAAGAACATTTTCTTCGAACTCTGCAGTGCAGCATATACGTCTTTCACTGGCATCTACTCTGTTTACCTTCATCGTCCCAACCCCCACAAATACTATCAACAGACTCTAAGGTTGTTCGGTGAGGATGGCATCTATTTGGATAATGCTCCAAGTACATGACAGCAGCTCTTGCACCATTACTTTTTGCTGGATCATAAATCAAATACATTTTGGCAAGGGTTCAGCATTACAGTAAAGATGTTTCACGATGCTTTCAAGTCATGCAACTAATACTGAAGTAACTTCTAATCAGATGTTAATGTAATAACCAATAAATAAATAAAAAACGTGACCTGCTGTGATTTGAACCATCAGTGTTCGAATCTCAAATCTATTTTTTTAACCATTAAGCCACACATTAACTACACAGATTGTGCGTGTTTCACTCTGAGCTAAGGCTCTCACTGTAATCAGTGGAGTGGAATGCAATCATCTGCTAAGTTTGATATTTTAAGGATTTTGATAACCCAATATTTCATAAATGTTGATGAATTATTAGCAATCAGGATCTTGGAATTATTACCAAGATCTGAAGTTATTCCAGTATAATTTTCTCTCCTACTTTGCTCTCCTATTGATTTATCTGTATTAATTGTCGATTAATTTGATTCCCCATAACTAGCCCATTTTCCCTCGTAGACCATTGGTTCCCTATTTTAAATTACTTGTATAATACCCCTCTGTAAGCAGTTAAATTTGTGCAGTATAATTAATTTACACCCTGTATATAAGGGCCTCTCGAGGCCTATCATGGGATCACTTTACTTATATATATGCAACCCAAAAAGTGAGTAGATGAATAATGGTGTAGCAGGTACGTGGAGGAATCTACACAGTTAGAAATTGTAAACCTTAAAAAATGGCATGGGCTCCACACATTGACAAATGATAGGCAGTTAGTCAGCCCACTTCGTTTTCAGCATGCTGCTCTTAATGTGTCCACAAGCAGAACTTGATGATATTTGGAATCAACGGTGGATTTGCACATAAAAAATATTGACACAGTTCACTAAGTATATTATGTTTGTTCTGAAAATTTCTGTGAATAGATGTAGTTCTAAAAATTACAATGTTTGTAATATGATAACGTAAATCACTATATTAAAAAAAGGAAAGCTATGTTTTTTCTAAAGAAGTTTAATCTGATATAAATAATTCCTGCTCCAGTGTTTCTTGAATTTCTCATATCCTGAACCCAAGATCATTTATTAAAATCTCATAAAATCAAAATATTAATGAAATGAACATAATATCTTTAACATTAATTTGCAGTATCATTGTTTATGGAAACTGATAGATAAGATAGAAAAGTTAAGTCGAAGAGATGTCACTCAGTAGTTCAACAAAACGTGCAAGGATGTGTAGTGAGGAATTAAAATATTTGGACAAGTAATATGTTTAATTTAGGTAGAATTTTTATCACTCACGTCATATTGTTCTTCTATTTGACTATAAACTAGTTTCGGAACATAGTTTCGGAACATAGTTTCTGTTCCATTCTCAGTATCGTCATGACGGTGTACTGTCGTCTTGAAGAGCCGTCCTTCACTCCTTCCATTGGCAGACTAAAAACCTCGAAACCAGGCCATTCTCACCAGGAATTTCAAAGTTCATTAATTTCTTCTTTTTGCTCTTTTGAATGTAGATCTTTTCCCAAACAGTAAGTTCTTTTGGTTTTTCTATCTGTTTTAATAATTTAGCTTCTTTCTCAATAGGATGTTTTTCAGACCATGCATGGGCAGCCACTGCAGATTTTTCTACTTCCCCTTTCTTGACATTCCTCAGATGTTCTTTCACTCTTGTTTTCAAATTTCTCTTAGTTTTTCCTATGTAGAATTTAATCTGATAGTTCCCTGACTTGTTTTCTTCTTTTATTTTCTCGTTTTTATTAGGTCTAATGAATCTACTGATGCTGTAGTCATTTTTGGGAAACTAGCAAACAACCATAAATCATCCAAGAACAACAATCTTGTAAGTGAAAATGTGATTAATAGTAGTGTTGTCAACTTATCATCAAAAACGTTTGATAACAAAGAAATGCAACTTTTGGAAAATGTTTTGAAAACATGTATACATTTTTCGGACAAAATAGAAGATTATTTAGCAGATACAGAAATTCTAATCGAAAACATGAATATGGAAGACAAAATTACTATCAGGAATAAATGTGAAAAAATTATAAAAGAAATCAAAGAAACACCGATAAACAAAAGGGGTTCAAGAAATAGGAAAATTATAAAGGACATCAATAACAAAAATGTAATAATTACTAAAGCTGACAAATGCAACCAATTGATTATTTTAGACAAAGAAGAATACAACAACAGAATGGAAAAACTTTTGGACTCCAATGAATATACACAAATTCAATCAGACTCCCTTAACATTACCATTAAAGAAGTAGACACCACTCTTAAGAATATCAACAACATTTTAACTAAGAAAGACAAGTTTCATCTGAAGGTTTCAAATCCAAGAATTCCCAACATCTACAGACTCCCAAAAGTGCACAAAGAAGGGAAGAAAATGAGACCAATAATTAACAACATAGGGTCTCCTACATATCATTTATCTAAATGGTTATATAAGGAATTTAATAAAATGAATGGATTTGAAAACTCTTATGAATTGGTAAAGAAACTAGAAAACATACAACTAGAAGCTTTAGACAGATTAGTTTCTTTTGATGTTTCTTTATTTCCAAGCATTCCTGAAGACCAAACTATGGACATTTTAGAGATTTGGCTGAACAATAATAAAATTGGAAAAGAGAAGGTAGTCGAAAACAAAACTTTAACTAAATAATGTATTGACAATATGTTTTTCACCTACAATGGAAAATTCTATAAACAAAATTCAGGACTTTCAATGGGAAACCCTTTATCTCCATTCTTGGCTAATCTATTCATGGGAAATTTTGAACACAAGATAATTAGTGGATATCGTTTAATTTTCAAGTTCTGGTGCAGATATGTGGATGACATAATTGCAATAGTTAATCATAAACAGATAGATGCTGGATTGAAATTATTTAACATTCAAAGTCAAAGTATAAAGTTCACTATGGAAAAGGAAATGAATAGCGAAATACCATTTTTAGATCTCAAGTTAAAAAGGAATGAAGAAAATAAGATAGAATTTGGAATTTACAGAAAGAAGACACATATAGATAACTGTATAAAAGCTTCAGGCTTCAATCACATGGATCACAAAGAAGCAGCTTTCTATAGTTTGACACATAGATTTGTTAACATGCCATGAACAAAGAAAAGTATGAAAAACAAAGAGAACACATAGTCAACATAGCCATGGAAAATGTTTATGCGGAAAGAATGATACTCAAGTAAATAAGTTCAAAAGACAAACATTTATTAATCAATGCACTCTTCTAAAAGTAAAAGAAGAAAATGTAAAATTAAAACACAAGTTAAAAAATTTTTATAAGATTTCAACTTAAGGTTAGCACCCAAAAATGACTACAGCACCAGTAGATTGATTAGACCTAATAAAAATGAGAAAATAACACAAAATAAATAATAGTTTAAAAAAACTAAAACAACACGCTTTATTAGAAAACCGAACTAAAAAAAAAAGAAAAATAATTTTAATTTCCAACACGCTTGGGATAAAATTAAAGTGGTCAACAAAAAAATCATCTCCAACACATATAGAATAAAACTAGAGTTATCAACAAAAAGAAAATAATTTTACCATCAAAAGCGTGTGGTGCTCTATATGAATTAATATATTTGATAATAAACCGATATTGGTAAATTAAAGTCTCTAAGAAGAAAATGTAAAAATCATAAAAAGCACCCCACGCTTTTGATGGTAAAATTATTTTATTTTTGTTGATAACTCTAGTTTTATTCTATATGTGTTGGAGATGATTTTTTTGTTGACCACTTTAAATTTATCCCAAGCGTGTTGGAAATTAAAATTATTTTTCTTTTTTTTAGTTCGGTTTTCTAATTAAGCGTGTTGTTTTAGTTTTTTAAAACTATTATTTATTTTTTATTTTTTTAGTTTTAATATTTTACAGAATAAGATAAAAATGTAAATACCTTTAAATTCTATACTATTGTAGTATGAGCTAAAAGTAATACTCTTCTAAAAAAACCCCTCCCCAGCCGGATTTGAACCAGCGACCTATGGATCACTAGAATCATATTACACTAGAGCTCAACGCTCTACCAACTGAGCTCTTACAAAGATCGACTAAAAAGTCGACAAATCCGCAACCTATTATACCAGTTTTATTTTTTTTTTATTTCTTGATAATTCTGCCCAGGATTTTAGAAACAAAATATGAAATTATTGTAGTGTCACGGGTCCTTTATAGGTATACAAAGTTTTAAAAGTCGATCCAATGTTTCTATGTGGGTGAAAATCGTGTTCAAAGATTCCGTTACATAAATACAAAGACACTTTTTTTGATTTTCTGATGATTCTAGCAAGGATTTTAGGAAATAAATATGAAATTATTGTATTGTCACGGGTCCTATACAAGTATACAAAGTTTCAAGTCCATCCTGTGTTCCTAAGTGGGTGAAAATCGTGTTCAAAGATTCCGTTACATAAATACAAAGACACTTTTTTTTTATTTTCTGATGATTCTGGCCAGGAATTTAGGAAATAAATATGAAATTATTGTATTGGCACGAGTTCCTTACCAGTATACAAAGTATCAAGTCGATCCAATTATTTTAAGTGGGCGAAAATCGCGTTGAAAGATTCCGTTACGTAGATAGATAGATAGATACAGGTCAAGCTAATATAAAGCGTGTAAAAAACAAGTCAGGGATTTATCAGATTAAATGTGAAGAATGTGAGAAATTCTACAGAGGAAAAACTAAGAGAAATTTGAAAACAAGAGTGAAGGAACACCTCAGGAATGTCAAGAAAGGGGAAGTAGAAAAATCTGCAGTGGCTGTCCATGCATGGTCTGAAAAACATCTTATCGAGAAAGAAGCTAAATTGTTAAGACAAATAGAAAACCAAAAGAACTTACTGTTTGGGAAAAGATCTACATTCAAAAGAGCGATAAGAAGAAATTGATGAACTTTGAAATTCCTGGTGAGAATGACCTGGTTTCGAGGTTTTTCAGTCTGCCAATGGAAGGAGCGAAGGACGGCTCTTCAAGACGACAGAACAACGGTCGTGACGATACTGAGGATGGAACAGAAACTATGTTCTGAAACTAGTTTATAGTCAAAAAGAACAATATGGGGTGAGTGATAAAAAATTCTACCTAAATGAATATACCTCATAGTGTGAATTCCTAAAATAAGTAATATGTTTAATATATCGGACATTAAATATTAGTTGTGTAAAGAAATTTAAATATGATTTTTTCAAGCAGTATCAGTTATTTAACTGTGAATAATAAGTCTAGATAGATATATCTTGTTAATTAAATTTTCTCTTTCTGTGATTTAAAAATAACAAAAGATTATATAATACTGCTGTTACATGAACATTCGGACTTAGAGTTAATCTATCTATCTTCGGGTTTTTACAGCTGCTGCCGTCTTCCCGTGCCAAACCTCCAATGCCTACGATCTTGGACATCTTCAATGCTTAGCCCTCTTGCTTGCATTACTGTCTTCATGTTTTCCTTCAATGTTAACTTTTGTCTCCCTCTTTTCTTCCTGGTCGGATACCATTGTTATAGTTGCTTCGACCCACTGTTCATCATCCAACTTAGAGGTAATAATTAAGAAAGATAACTTCATGGGTTTGAGTTTGACTGAAGATAAAGGTTAAATGACCTTTGAAACTGATATTGCAAAATAACGGTGCTTTGAGATGAATTATAAACATTTTCTCAAATTAATTTATAAAACTATATATAATACCTTGTTAGACTAGCTTATCTAAAGACATCTTAAATATGTCCAACCAATACCTACCGGTATATTATTGCTCAAGGCTGGAAAGTGTACCTTCAAAAAACAGAGTTCACCCTATATTTCAACAAAATGCCATTGGAGGCACTTTTATGATCTGTCAATTGCACCATATTTAAACATTTTATTATAGAGTAATTCAATATGTTTACTGACTGACATTTACAATACACTTTTGCTGCAAAATGCTTGCATAAATATTACATTTGGTTGAAATTAGAGCTGTTATATACGTGATATGATAGAGGAAAATGTCTGATTAAGATTGTACATAAATATACAATTTCTGAAGAAAAACAATATTATTTATTATGTATCAAAGTATGTGTGACTGACTGACGTAAATGTCAACTCATCATGCAGCTTAACGTGTTCATCTACACAGTTCTCTGAAATGTGATTCTTAATTCAATTTTCCAAAATACCGTTTGGAGGGCACGTTTCAAGTTATATTTTAAATAAAAAATAAACCTAAATCACAATTAATACCGAAGTTATGACCTAATATGTGATGTGTGACTGACTGACATTATTTTGTGACTGACTGACATTTCTGATTTTATTTAGAATTTCAAAATGCAAATATTACACAAATGTAACAAAATACTATGAAACTAGATAAACAGCTTCGGTAACAGAGATTAATAAAGAACTGCAGATACGTTATCAATTCTACGAAAATTATTAAATTTAATTTTGCTGTAAAATAAATGTTAATTTAAATCAATAATGTAATTAAATTAACTCGCTTACCATGTACCATTTTAAATTATATAAAATAAGGAAACTATTAAATACTTTATAAAAAAGTGCCTTCACTATTGTTAAATACACGTACTAAAAGTGTATGCATGTGTGCGTATAATATATATATATATATATATATATATATAGGCCTATATATTAACTATCCACCGATGTGGTCTTGAGGTAGTGTGCTGCCTTGTCACGCAGCGGGCCCGGGTTCTATCCCGGTCGGGACAGTTTTTCTGGGTGAGTTTTTTATCGGGGTTTTTCCTCACCTGTAAGACGAATGTCAGGAAAAGTTTAAGGCCCGAACGGTCCCCGAAATCATATGGCCATCATCATCATTATCATCATCATCGTTCACCGGTGTGGAAAGCAATGGGAAGCTATCACACCTACAATTCCCTAGTAAAGCTGCAAAGCATAGCATGAAAATGCTATGATTGCAGTTAAAGACCTGCCCTCGGGCAGAATTACTATGGATGGATGGATATATACCATATTCCAGATGTCTTCGGAGCAAAGCAGTAAGCCAGCCCTTCCCTTCATTTAAAATGCTGACGCGTCATTGGTTGTGTTGCAAGTGTCTGGGGGAAATCCCACATCAGCATTATTCACAATATAACAATATAAGTCAGAGACTCTTGTCGTCCCAACTCCTTTCAAAAAAACGTAAAAATGAAAATATGTAAAACTATTATTCTACCAGTTATATTATATGGATGCGAAACATGGACTCTAACTTTAAGGAAAGAAAGGAGATTACGAGTATTTGTGAAAGTTCTTAGGAAAATTCTTGGACCAAAGGGAGATGAACAGACAGTTGAATGGAGAACACTACATAACAGTGAACTACATGGTCTTTATAGGAAGCCAGGTATAAATAACAGTTAAGTATCGTAGACTGCGATGGGCAGGACATGTGGCACGAATGGCGAATGAAAGAGGTGCATGGAAACTTCTTATAGGAAATCCAGAGAGAAAACACCCAGTTGGTAGACCAAGAATGGGGGTGGGAAAATAACATTAACTATGATTTGAGGGAATGATTGGAAAACATTAGCTCAGGATAGGGATGTATGGAGAGCTTGTGTCCGCACGGCCATGAATCTACGGTTTCGATTGTGGCAGTGAGTTAGTTAGTTATTACAACACAAGTTCTTGTTTTTCCCCCCTCAGCATCACTTATGTGCTAAGTACTGATGAAGCGTTATGTTCAGTAAAATTAAATAAGTGTTGAGCCTACAGTAGTGAATGTGATATATTTAGCTGCGTGTGCAAGTGTTTTTTTTTTAATAAGTGCAGTATCCCTTTCTTAAAAAATGCCCGATAATTCTATGCCAGGTCCTTCCGGAATGTCTCCTGTGAAGAAACATAAACAGAGGAAAGGATTTCGTTCGGGAGAAATGCAGACAATTATAAACGTTTATAAACCGTTATTGAAGGAGAACCCTCACACGGCGATTAGAGATTATTATTATTGATATTTATTATTATTTATTAATATATTATTGTTATTATTATTGGTATTCATTAGTAGTATTAGCATTATTTATTATTATTATTATTAGTAGTAGTATTACTATTATATCATTATCATTATTATTATTATTATTATTATCATTATTAATTTCATTATTATTGACAGTATTGCATTTCATTATTGTTAAACAAATATGTTATTTAACCGTAATTGCGTGTCGATGTACTCGTAAGGTTTATCCGCTTGTGAAGCGCGCTTTTTAGCCGTTACAACCACTGTTTACATCTGCTCCGTAGGCATCTGGAACCAAGTATAGTAACTGATTACAATTTAGTCCGGCGCCATAGTCGAGTGGTTAGGGTAAGAAGCCTTGACGCAGATCTATGGGACTTGCCTGTTTCGAGCCCCCTTGGGGAAGACATTTTCTCATTGAATTTCGGCCAGTATGGGACCGATGCCCACCCAGCATCGTGTGGCATTTGGGTAGCTACAATATGTAACCAGATTGATAAGACCAACTATAACGGCTGGGGGACTCGACATGCTGACCACGTGTCATCCCTACACTGGCTTATGATCGCCTACCTCTGTGATTATAACACATGTGGACGTGAGGCTAGCAGTAGTTTGGTAGACCAAGGGCATTCTAGGTCTTTCGCGCTTGGAGTGGAGTTTATTATAGTTTACTTGATGTAAGATTTAATATTTTTGATTTCTAGATTGAACCACTGAATAAAAAAATTAAGCCTTGCAGAATGTATACACATTCTTAGTAAGTTACTTATTTATCAGAGTGCATATACTTTCAAAACAAATTATCGTAAATCGCATTAGTAAGCTGTAGTTAGTAAACAATTGCTGACGTAGTGAATTCTACTTTAAATGCTTTTCTGTTACAGAAACCGTAAGTTGACACTGAGGGCGCGTAGTGCTTCTTCTTACGATTGATAATAATTTTATATAAGGAAACAAAATTAATGTTTGCACAGGGATGCATGGATAACCTAGTCGGTATCGCGCTAATGTGTAAAATTAGAGGTACCGGATTCAAATCCCAGTTCACCTCATGTCATTATATAATCGTTAATGTTTTTAGAACAGGATATGGCAAATATATCTAAAAAAAAAGGAATGATATAATGGTTAAACTTCAGGTATTTATAGACTACATTATTATAAGACTGGACGGTTGAAGATACTGGAACATGCATATGTATTTTTAGAATTAAATTAACGCAAAAAGTTTAATAATATGAAGTTACTTTTTATTCCTGTTCACAGTGGACTGCACTGAATAACCTTGACAATACTTATGCAGTTCCTTATTGCGAAGTTTCCTCATGTGTTAATACGAAAATGTGTCACACAGGAAATGCGTGACTTACTCAGTAAGTGGAATGTATGGTGTTTTACATTACCTATATAACTTTCTTCAGCTAATTAACATGTAGTTACATTGTCAGACAACAAATATGGCGACTGCTGGTGATAATTTTTTGTTACGAATTTTGGGTAAACAATCACTCCCATTTAATGGATTTCGCTGAAAAAGGGAATACCATTCTCATTTTATTTCATTGGTATATTCCGAATTTTGCGAATAAACGATAACTGCGGCCGTTAGAGCGATTTGTAAGTTTTTGCTTATAGTGAATTGGCTCTCCTGAAGGTACTAGTTAACCTCTCGACCTTACTTTATTAATTGATTGCTATAACAAAAATTGCTGTCGTTAAAGCATCAATGCACACGCACATCACACACACCACAAACACACATACACCACATATATATTATATAGGCCTATATATATTTGTTATATCCATTTTCAGTATTTGCGAAAAGTAACTACCAACATAAAATACATTATCATAAAACCAACAATTCCCTTTGAATTCGCTGAAAAGACAGATTTGAAAGTGTTCTCACATCTGGTTGTGATCTTAAAGTCTTACAGATTTACCCTCTTCTGAGACGTATTTCATGAGTGCAGCTTTACCTGTTTTATAGGAAGGTAATCATCACACATCACCACTTCAGGCAAATATAATCCTGTGATATTTGTTTTCTCAATTAAAAAGTACGTCACTTTTATTCGACTTAGTACTCGTACATTCAATTATTTCGCTCTTCGAAACGTGAAAATTTCATTTTAGCGAATTGAGCTATTGAGGTTGTTCTCGTGAATTGAAATCAATAATTTTACGTAGTAATAATAATACATAGGAATTGGGCAGTTTAAGTGAATTCACTTGCTGCAGTACTGTATTAGCACCAACATGCATGGTATCTGTCGCACACCATTTCACATAGTACACACACAAACACACACTCACACACACACGCGCACGCACGCGCACACACACACACACAGAGTTTTCGTCTGGTTGGTGGTCGTTCTTTGTTTTACAGATCTTGTGATGAAATATGTGGATAGCAAAGCAGGTCACTGTACGTCGGAGATCGTATGATGGTCATCTCCATTCGCTTGTAGTCATGGCGGTGGTGGCGTAAAACTAGCTCAATATCTGCTTTTTCTTATCCTTGAGTTCCAGGATCACATTTTGGTATGCAGGTGTAGATGGCAACAATAATCCTGATATAATCCTAAGTAGTAGACAACAAAAATCATCAGGAAAAACATCATATTGTAAGATATTTATATATGTGTGTGTGTGTATCTTAACACTCCAGCAGTCATTTTTTCCCGAACAAAACTAGGCGTAACTAACTAACTCACTATTGAAGACATAGATTCATAGCGGACACAAACTCTCCATACATCCCCATCCTGAGATATTTTCCAATTATCCCTTTATAACTTACCTCCTTTAAATAATGGTTAATGTTGTTATCCCACCTCATTTTTCGCTGGGCGCTTAACGTCTGATTTTCCATCATGGAGTTTCCATGCCACTCTTTCATTCCCCATTCAGGCCATATATTATAGCTATCACAGTCTATGAGACTTAACTGTTCTTATTATATCTGATTTCCCATAAATATCATGTAGCTCAGTGTTATGCAGTTTTCTCCATTCTCCTGTATGTTCATCTCTCTTTGATTCGAAAATTTTCTTAAGACCATTATTCTCGAATTGGCCTACTCGTAATCTTTTCTCCTCCCTTAAATAAGAGTCCACGCTTTACAAGAAGAACAACAGTTTTAAATATATTTTCATATTAACGTGTTGTGAGAGATGTTGGGATTACCTTGTTGTGCATAATAGCATGCATTCGCGAAATTGAGCCTTTGTTTAATTTGTTTGTGCACCTCATTGCTGATTGTAATTATTGTCGCTAAGTTTTTTAATTCAGTCCTTCAAAGTTCCCTCATTTGGCATTAACTTTCCATTTACATTGTATGTTCTTGTTTGTGTGAAATATATATGGTTTTATTAACATTTATTAGCGTAAATTGAGGGTGTTATCTCCTCATTTCATCAGCTCTTGTTTATCCTCATGCTCGAGTACAAAGCTGAACCTTTGTGCCATTTACACACTCGGGAAATCTCGGCATAGGCTTAACAACTCACTGCAACGTTCATAGCCGCGCGGGCGTAGGCTTCCCATACATTCCTATTCCGAGTTAATGTTTTATATTGATCCCCTGTATAATACATTTCAATCAATCATTGTTAATGATATTCTCCTACCTCATTACTGACCTACCAACCGAGCGCTTTCCCTGTGGTTTTTCCACAAGAAAGTACCATGCCCCTCTTTCATACCACATTCGTGCCACATGTCCTGCTCATCTCGGTCTAGATTTAACAATTCTTATTATATCTGGTTTCCTATAAAAATTATGCATGCGGGTTCAAACCCGACCGTGGTCGATGATTTTTAAGGTGGAAAAATCCAAGAGGCAAAAACTCCGGGAGGGAATTTTTAAGTCGTGAGTCCCGAGTTTGAAGATTTGCAGGTTTATAAAACAGAGCAAGTCTGAATAAATAGGTTTAACTGACCTTCACCCACCAGATGTCTCATTGAAACCGCACGTCACTTGTTCAGGTAACTAACCATAACTAATTTAGAAACTGTTAATAGGGGGTGAAGTATATACAAAATAAAGATTATGCAGCTCACTGTCATTCAATCTTCTCCATTCGCCCATCTGTTCATCTGTCTTTGATCCGAAGATTTTCCTAACAATTTTATTCTTGAATAGTCGAAATATTTCTCCTCTCTTAAAATAAGAGCTCATACATGTTTCACATTCAGATAATTGAATATATTTTAAGTTTAACATTTTTTGGAGACATTGGGACGATAAGAATCCCTGTAAAAAATAAAATTCCAGAATTTGACCTATTTTAATTTTTTTCTGCATCTCATTCCTATTTCTAATTATTGTTCCTAGGTATTTGTAGGCAAACAGTTTTCAGACACTTTTGAAATCCAGAATGGGTTGAAACAAGGAGATGCACTATCTCCTCTACTATTTAATTTTGTACTAGAGCATGCCATTAAATCTTTAGAGAATGAGGAAGGCTTACAACTGAATGGTATTAATAAGCTGTTAGTTTATGCTGATGATGTAGTACTACTGGCCGATAGCGAGGAGATACTAAAGGCCAACACGCACACACTATTGAGTAACACTAAGGAATTAGGACTGGAAGTAAATATCAGTAAAACTAAATATATGGTCACACGTAGAAATACATTACATAATGGAAATGGACAGCTAATGACAAATGAGGGAAATTTTGAGGAATTGGCTGAATTCAAATACCTAGGAACAATAATCACAAATAGGAATGAGATGCACAAAGAAATTAAACATAGGCTCAATTCTGGAAATGCATGCTATTATGCATTGCAGAGACTTTTGATGTCCCAACTCCTTTCAAAAAACGTTAAGCTGAAAATATATAAAACTATTATTCTACCAGTTATATTATATGGGTGCGAAACATGGACTCTTACTTTAAGGGAGGAAAGGAGATTACGAGTATTTGAGAATAAAGTTCTTAGGAAAATTTTTGGACCAAAGAGAGATGAACAGACAGGTGAATGGAGAAGACTACATAACAATGAACTACATGGTCTTTATAGGAAGCCAGATATAATAAGAACAGTCAAGTCCCGTAGACTGCGATGGGCAGGACATGTTGCGCGTATGGGGAATGAAAGACGTGCATGGAAACTTCTCGTAGGAAAGCCAGAAGGAAAACGCCCAGTTGGTAGGCCAAGAATGAGGTGGGAGAACAACATTAACTATGATTTGGGGGAAGTAGATTATACATTGAATGATTGGAAAGCATTAGCTCAGGATAGGGATGTATGGAGAGCTTATGTCCGCGCGGCCATGAACCTACGGGTTCGATAGTGCCAGTGAGTAAGTAAGTAAGTAAGGTATTTGAATTCACCCACCTCTTCAAAGTTCCACTCATATGTCATTAACTATCCATTTCCATTATATATTTCTATGTGTGAATAAGTATTTAGTTGTATACATATTTACTTCCATTTCCAAATTCTTAACGTTATTCAATAGAGTGAGGAAGTTGGGCCTTAAAATCTTTTCGCTATCGCCTAATAATCCTACATAAACTCACAACTTATTTACACCTTTGAGTCGCTGGTCTTCCATCAGCCACTAAATATTTTATGGAAAGTTCCAGTGCAAAATTGAATAGTAAAGGAGATAGTGAATTTCCTTACCTTAACCCATCGTGTATTTCAAAATTATTATCTTAAAACTGTGTGTCTACGCGCCTTTGTGCCATTTAGAAACATCCGAATAATTCTAATTACTTTTAAAGTAATTTCGAATTCCAGCAGGATAATATGTAAGTTATCCTTATTAATTGAATCGAATGTCTTTTTGAAATCTACATATACTTGATGCACAGTGCTATTATATTCCCATTTCTTTTCTAAAATTTGTCTTATAATAAAAATCTGATCTATTGTAGATATATTTCTTCTTAATCCACATTGATGAACACCTATTACATCGTACAAATAGGGAGTGAGTCTGAATACTAATCTATTTGTTGAATTTTGTACAAAGTTGAAAATAATGAAATGCCCCTGTAGTTGTTGCAATTCGTTTTATCTCATTTCTTGTAGGTTGGTACGATGATCGATTATTTCGATTTATTTGGAAGAGTCTTTTTTCTTTCCAATTCATGCTGAGCAATCTTTTCCATAACATTTTCTCCCTTGATTTTTTTTTCAGTTCTGCTGGGATCCCATTTCACCTGTTGCTTTAGTCAACTTCATATTTTCTATCGACTTAGTTCTCTGAATAATATTTCTGTTGTGTGTAAACAATCCTATTCCGTATTCCGTTCTGTCCGCACATTTAATAGCTGACTAAAGTATAATTTGCATCTATCTAATATATAAAAATGTTTGTTTGTTTGTTCGTACTTTATGCGCAGCCATACCGTTGATTCGATTTTAATGGGGCTTTTTGCAAAATGTTCAAGACATTCCCGGGATGAACATAGGCTATAAGAGAGTTGTGATACTCAACTCCTACACCCTTAAAAATCGCCCTTTGTAGTGGAAAACATGAAAAAATAGATTTTTGGACGCTTAAATGGCTTACGTCTATACGCTCCCTATCAACCATAACAAATACACACATTTGAATATATACAGAATGGAATATCTCAAAAACTGTACAAAACAGTCCACAACAACCTATGTTTATTATGCCGTGCGGATAACTTCACAATAACCATTTGTGGCGGGCATTGATCCCAAGAAGATCGAGACAAGTACGTAGATTCCTGTGCAACGCATAGCAGCACATGGTGGGTATTCTTTTACGGTTAACTCACCAGAACGAATTTTGTCTTACCCCGTCATTTATGCCAAGAAGATCGGTATCAGTAGATTCCTGGACGAACGTCGGGCCAAACAGCACGGTATAGTCTAAAAATACTTACAATATAAATTTTTCGTATTACTTATTTAGTTCACTTAAAACGCAATTTGTTTTCGTATTTCACTCACTCATTTATAGTAAAGAAGAGCTGAATAACGCCGGGGTAATATCAACACGGGGTATCTAAAAAACTATAAATTTATAATTATTCTTCCCTTTGAAACCACTGGAAATAAAAATAAAATCACCTTACGTTTCATTGTATTTTGGCGTAGCAGCAGCACCTCCTCCGGGTATTGAGCTAGTCTAATATATAAAAATTAATGTTTGTTTGTTTGTTTGTTTTGTTCGTACTTTATGCGCGGGCCATATCTGTTGATCCACATATTGATGGGGCTTTGGTGCAAAATGTTCAGCAGATTCCCGGGATAAACATAGGCTATAAGAGAGTTGTGATACTCAACTCCTACACCCTTAAAAATCGCCCTTTGTTGTGGAAAACGTAAATAACAGGTAGCTCTTTGGACGCTTAAATACCTTACGCTGTATCCACCAGAGCAAATACATAAGATTAATGTACACAGAATTAAATATCTCAAAAGCTCTACAAAAAAGTCCGCGACAGCATATGTTTATCTTTACGGATAACTCACAATAACCATTTTTGTCTTTCATTGATGCCAAGAAGATAGAGACAAGTACGTTTCCTTACAAGATTCCTGTGCAAGCATAGCAGCACATGGCGGATATTCTTTTACGGATAACTCACCATAACGAATTTTGTCCTTTAGCTCATTTACACTAAGAAGATCGAGATACGTAGATTCCCGGGCAACACCAGGTAATCAGCACGGGGAATCTTAAAATAATTACGATATACATGTATAATTACTTTTCATTTTACTTATTCAACTGATTATAAAAAGTATATTAATTTTCATCTTTCAGCTCATTTATGTCAAGAAGATCGGGATGAGTAGATTCCCGGACAACGCTTCAGCACGGGGTATCTAAAAATAATTACGATATAAATTTTTCCATCTACTTATTTAACTAAACATAAAACACTTTAATTTTCGTATTTCAGCTCATTTATGTCAAGAAGTTCGGGGCAACTAGATTCCGGGCAACGCCGGGTAATCAGCACGGAGTATCTAAAAAATATAAATTTATAATTATTTTACCTTTTACTTATTCAACTAAACACAAAAGTACAAATTTTATTTTATTTAGGCGTAGGAGCGAACGCCGGGTATTAGCTCGTATAATACAAACCTGGGATCTACTATCACATTCTTAATTATGTTTGTTCTAGCCTGAAAGCATTTCCTCTCAATCTTAATTCCCTGATACTTTGACGTTCTATCTTTGCATTAATTTCAAAATCATTAATCTTTTCTCTCAAATATTCCCTCCCTTTGCTCTTAAAAACCATAGAAGTTTCCCGTCAATTATAGAAGTTCGTTAACCAACAATATCGGACAATTAGAAGTATCTGTCAAACAGAAACGAAAATTAAAAATTACTCCAGCAGCCGCCATATTTGCTGTGTAACTGTGTTCCATACAATTTAATGGGCAAAAGGAAGCTATTTTCCATAAACGAGCAAAATCGGACCATATATTCTATTTGCTGAGGAATTTGCTTAATTCACGCAGTGCTTTATAAGTATGGTTATTACAGTCGGAATTCAATTCTGGGATGAAAATACTGATGCTATTTCCAGGCTTGACGTTCTTTACTTGCCATAAATATATGGAACACTCAAACGACATAAACCTAAATAATTTCATGATTATTATGATGAAATATACGATAAACACCATAATACTGCGGTGTTAGCAATTATACTCTCGAAATTACTCTAAATCAAACCTGTTTTGTTGAAATAGTTAAAATGTAATAATTATTCCTGTGTTTAAAAAGGAGATATTACTATTTATCGACAGATTCCTGTCATACTCTTTTTTTTTCGAAAATGTTTGAATTAGATGTTGTGAAATGAATTTTATTTTTTAATTGACACAATGGTCAACCAATTTGGGTATCGCAAAGACAAATTGATAGTTCTGGTACCTACAATCCTTCTTTGAAGAAAATATAGATTGACCCTTTATGTGAATTTATTTTCTGCTGAAATAAGTCTTGTAAACATATATGTAATTTATGGTATTACTATAAAATATAAATATTAATAATAGATCTCATATTTAGGCGATATATAACGAACTGTCCAAATAAATGGAGACGTTTATTCAGGCTTACATATCGCAATTGGTGATTCACAAGGTCTTGTGCAAGAAACGTTTTGATTATATTTTTGTTATAAATGATCTTCGGTTTTGAAAATCCTTAACTAACAATAATGTATTAACGGACTGCAGTATTGTATTAGCTCTTGCCTATTACCAATCAGCCCCTTCTCAATGTAATACAGCAGACCATTATAATGTAACGAAATACAGAATTAAAGTTCCTTGTTGAATGACGCTATATGATGTACCAGTTCGAGAAGTGACTCATGTCTAGTATGCAAATTAAATTTAAAAGTGAAATTAAGTCCATTATTACAAAGGAAATTTGTCATAAGTAATACCACGATTGATTTCCAAATTATCGATAAATTCACGGCTCACGAAGTGAGGAGTGAATTTATCTAGAGAATTCGGAAATGAAGAGTGGCATTTGTTAGGACTATTTAACGAATAAAATTAAGCTGTTTACTCACAAATCATTGTTTAACTATAGTTATTTTAAAATATTTATATATTTAATGTAAACGGCGATGTTTGAAAACTAATCAGAAATGTGAGGTTATGTTCATTCACTGCTGCTTGATAATATTATTTATTGCCAAATAAGATCGCAATATTTTAAGAGAGCACCCAAGTGGAAAAATAATGAAACACATCAAACTATATATCATAATCAACATTACGGGTTATTCATTTATTTTTTAGTAAACAACTCAGTAAAATCAAGGAATCTTTTCATTATTTGCTATATTCAAAGTATTTGTTGGAGAAAAATATGCTTTGACCTGTTCAGAACATTAAAAAGAAAGAGCTTTCTTTATCACAAAAGCAGGAACTGATAAAGAGAAATCGATAAAGAGCGAGGTGAAACACGACTGTCATTGGTTGTAAAACAAGATTCATTGAAACGTGATTGGTCATTGACTAGCATTTGGGGCATTAGTTAAATAGTCTTTATAAATTCTGAAATGTGTTTCTAGCAAAAAACAAAATAATTTAACTCATTCTGGCTATCAAAAAGTCATGGCCATAACGATAATGTATTTCATGTTTTATTGCCGAAACGTATGTAGTGTATTTAAGAATACTTTATTGCTTTGTGTAAAAGTTGCTTTCGCATTACTCTTATTATTGTGTTTGTGAGTATGTGAGACATTCTCCATTAGGTAAAGAAACAGAATCCTGATGAACAGGTAAAATTACCAGAAAGTAATATAATAATATTTTAAAGAAATATGGCCACAAATATGTTCAGTTATGATCACTACAGACCTACATAGACTTCACCAGATGTTCTATCCGGGTCCTAATATTTTACTAAGAAATTTCAACAGGATAGTCATATAAAGTTAGTTAGACTTACACGAATGTGTCCAAATGGCACAAAGAATAGGGAGCATGTAGGCAAATCATTTTCGGACACTTTTCAAATTCACAATGGGTTAAATATTAAAGCAAGGAGATGCACTATCTCCTCTAATATTCAATTTTGTATTAGAATATACCATGCATGTTTAGAGGATGAAGCAAGCCTAAAACTCAATGGTATTAATAGGCTGTTTTTTCATGCTGATTATTGATAGATCACTAGAAGATACTACGAACACACACTATTCAATAACACTAAGAAACTGGGACTGGAGTAAACATCAATAAAACTAAATATATATTCACACATACAAATGTGCGATCAGTATAGTATTGGACAGCAGACGCGGGGTTTGTGCTGTGCGATGACAAAGGCCATACACGTGTAGACACGGGACTTGAAATGTGCGCTGACTCGGCCGTTTAAGAGTACATCCCACGCATTCACGTCGCAGTCAGATTGTATGCTTCGAATGGATAAGACGCTCGCTTTTCCTTGGGAACTGAATGGCGTGTGATGAGTGTAAACTGCGTAATGACTAATAAATGTTGTACTGAATAACGTGTATTTATTTATTATCAATATTTGTTAACTCAGTCTGCCAGCCAAGTACGAAGACTCTTTGAAAGACGATTCCCGGATGTAAAAATTCCACCATGTTCAACACTCCATAATCTGTACAACAAATTTCATGCAACGGGAATTGTCGAGACTAAGAAGCCACACAAGCCGACAGTGTTCACACAAAAGAAACAATAGACGAAATCTGTTATCGATTGGAACAGTCTCCTAGAAAATCACTTAGGCGCCTTTTGCAACAAGTAGTAATTTATTAAGGCTATGTACAAAAAATACTAAATTGCTAAAGTTGCATCCATATAAATTAATCAAAACACATGCTCTTCAACCGGATGACTTTGTTCCAGCATCTGCGTTCAATAAAATTGGTAGGTACGACAATTTGTAACATAGTTACGAAAATGTGTGAGGTTGTATCACCGCGATACTACGCCGTCCGTTTCCCGCCGCGAGTGCGACAGCAGTGTATAGTGAAACCCCCGCGTCTGCTGTCCACTGCTATATTCATCGCACTGTATAATGGTAATGGACAACTAATGACAAATGAAGGAAATTTTGAAGATGTAGCCGATTTTAACCCTTAAATTGGCAAAAAAATAATTTCTTCTCTTAGATATTTGAATGTGGCGGACCGCAGTGAAAACGGAATCTTGTATAACTATTATTATTATTAGATATATTGTATAATTAGATACACATTTAAGTGGTTATTTTTGTTCGTTTTCTTCTGATTTATTTAAAATATTAAATTAATTGAACCAACTGATCTATCCGAAAAGATACATTACGAATTTAAGGGTTAAGTACAATCTAGGAACAGTAGTTACAAATCGAATGACATGCACAAAGAAGTTAAACATAGGTTCAATTCTGGAAATGCATGCTCTTACGCATTACAGGGACTCCTGACATCTTAACTCCTTTAAAAAAAGTTAAACTGAAAACATATAAAACAGTTATTCTCCAAGTTATATTATATGGATGCGAAACATGGAGTGTTACTTTAAGAGAGGAGGGAAGATTACTAAAATTTGAGAATACATTTCTTAGGACAATTTTTGGGCCAAAGAGAGATGAACAGACAGGTGAATGGAGAAAAGTACATAATAGTGAGCTACCTGATATGTATAGGAAGCCAGATATAATAAGAACAGTTAAGTCTCGTAGACTGCGATGGGCAGGACATTTGGCACGTATGGGGGATGAAAGAGGTTAATGAAGCTTCTTGTAGGAAATCCAGAGGGAAAACGCCCAGTTGGTAGACCAGGAATGAGGTGGGAGAATAACATCCATAATTTGAGGGAAGTAGATTATACAGGGGGTGATTGGAAAATATTATCTCAGGATAGGAGTGTATGGATAGCTTATTGTCCGCGCGGCAATGAACCTAAGGGTTCGATAGAGCCAGTGAGTTAGTTACTAGTTAATTATAATCATGTTTTAAAATATATCACCATAGAAACGCAGATAAATGACAATAGTAACTTAAACACACAAAATCAGCACAAATACTATGTGGTCTGGTTCATGCGCTTCGCAGCGGCACTTCTTCCAGTACTCGGCTGGACGAGCTGATCATCGGTTAAAAACTAACACCAGCTGTTAAATCATAACAGTTAAAAAAATGAGCCTGAGAGTTTTTCTTTCAGACAGAGGATTCTTTACCTACCACCTTTTCCTAAAACACTGTTTACCTAAAAGGCACTAGGTCTTCCCATCTGCCCCTAGCACGGCCGCACTCCCACGATCTTTAACTGGCAACCTCCTCATCTGTTTTCGAAAACTACACAACCTAATAGAACCATCCAACATGAAAAAAATCAGGCAAAACTCAGAGCAGCACATCAATCGTGCGCAGAACGCGTCAAATCTGCAATCGTCGACTTCAAAACCGACAACACCTACTGTCGGTAAAACAGAGACCATACGTATTGTCTCCTTACCCTCAGAGACTCTGCCACCTAATAATAGATGGGCTTCGGGGAGTTAGAAGTAGGAGGACTTACATTCGATCGCAACAAAACCTCCTTCCTTGCTTATACATCGGCAATAATCCGAGGAGTTGGCAGCTGCGAACGGAATGTTCACAAAAACCGAGCCTCTCACCTTCACTTGCGAGGCTACAAAGCTTGGAACTAGGATTAGGCTGACTTCAACGTCGGCCTACAACGGCCTACTACACCTGCTGCAGTCCCCACAGCGAAGGGGCTAGAAGAAACAAGTTACAACACGGAAGTACGTTGTAAAAGAAATTGATCACAACGTGGATCAAACTACAATCCAGAACGACCTTAAAGGTCTCGGATTCACAGTCTTAAGTTGGTCAATGTGACCTCCGGTAGAACCAAGAACCCGCTGCCTATATTTGTGTCAATTCCATAGTCTGCGAGGCCGTCAAAATAAATCGACTTTGCTCTTATAAACTAAAAGTCGAGCTCTATCGCCGTCTCGAAAGAGAATAAACAGCGGAACGGACCTACCCAGGTAGTTTCATTCGCTACTACAGCACAACAGGCTGTTAAAGTTTTATTCTGAATTAATTAGATATGTTAAATTTGAGTCCGCTCATGCTGCCCCCAAGAAAAAATCAGTCCCAGTTTAGCCAGCTGCTCCTCGCGCTGATCATACAGATGTGCAAACTCCACAGCCGTTTCAGATCCTTCTTCATTGAAAAAAGTACTTGTCTCAACTTTGATTACGCCGCCGCATTTCTATATTGGAACCCAGTCTTCACTGACATGAATATCGCATTCGGACAAAGACTGCAACGAGTTCATAATGCTTGTGCATGTTATACATGCAACCTCCATAAATCAGACGACATAACTCCAGTATTTGAAATGTTGTCTTGGCTCCGATTGGAAGACAGGTGGAAGATACATAGCCTCTGCTTCATATACAACACTTTGTCCACTTTATCACCTCTTTATATTTCTACTCGCCTTCATTCGCTAGCCTCACACCATAACTTAAACACACGATCGAAAAAAAAAATACTCCAGCTGTTCCTCCACATAGAACATCTCACTATTCCTCATCCTTCCTTGTTTCAGCCACACGACTCTGAAATTCCCTCCCCTCGTATATCACGGAATGACCGACTCAAAAAAGTTTAAAAAGAATCTCGCTTCATATTTCCTGAGACAATGTAATGTATAACAGTGTTCCATGTATACTTTTATTGTTCCTTTATATTTTATACTTTCTTTACCAAGCCATTTACGTAATCTAATTATAGGTTATTATTTTTGTTATCATCATCATTATTATTATTATTATTATTATTATTATTATTATTATTATTATTATTATTATTATATGTCGATGAAAATGGATTTCTTGGGGAGAGCAGCAAGATGTTCAAAATTAGAGAAAATAATAAATACTGCCATAAGAGAAAAAATGAATATTGGTTATTCAATAGTAGATTATATACGGTATAAGTAATTAAATTGATTTGGGCACGTACGACGACTGCAAGAAAAAAAGATTACCCAGGAAAACATTGGAATGGTGTCCACCTCGAAGAAGGAGGAGAGGAAGACCTCGAAACTCGTGGATGCAGGAAATAAGAACTGGAATGAGAGCAAGAGGACTGGAGGACATGGATTGGATGGAGAGAGACGAGTGGAGAAGAAAAATAAAACTTTAGGCACAGAAAGATGTGTAAACTTAAAATTCTGTATATAAGTAAATACAATTATTATTATTACTATTTTTTTCTTTCCTTATCAACTTTATACTGTATAGTCTACATCTATTATGAATCATTAATCATAATTCTTATTGTATGTATAATTTAACCCTGGTGAAGAGGAAGAGAGGACCTTACGGTCTTAACTCCATAAGGTAAAATAAATAAATCATTAAAATGATTAACCTAACTCTTGTTAACTTAATCAAATTAATATTAAATATAAATCAATTTTAGTAACTATTCTGCTAAGATTTCAGGTAGTTCCTTTAGCGGCAAGGCAAATGCTGGAATACTCCCCTAGTTCCATCAGTAGATTTATTTATAATTTTCAAATATCGTGCCGAAAAAAGAGATGGTTTTGGGATTTAATTTCTTTATTGGAGCCACAGCTGCGGCTTTCTCATATTACAAGCGTGCGAACTTAAAAGGGTCAACCTAGCACACACACACACACATACCTAAAACATAAAAAAAACTCATCAAAAACTCAAAACTCTTGCAATTCCAAATACACAAAAATTTTTATAAGCTACACCGTTAACGTAGCACCCAAAATTAGTGTCCCAGTATACGCCAACACAACTACACAGGTTATGGTAAAGCGCATACTGCGCTGCCTTTAGTTGATAAAAACAACGCCATTTTAATGACAATTAACATATTTAAACAGCGAGAATCACTAATAAAAGATAAAATATCTAAAGTAAGACATATATAACACCAAAATTAATATTAATAAGATATACTAACAAAACACTACACCAAACTCTCATTGATTGACGGTTGTAAAACAACATTCATCAAAACATGTTGCACGAATATACTAATTACTGATTCTCTACTTAAAGACAAACACTTAAAGACCATCTATGACTTGAGAAACTTAAGCTTCAATTCCTAAAACACACAGAATTTACTCTAGGAGAGTGAACACTCTACCATTAGAGACACAATGCCCAAACACACCCAAGGTAAGCACAAAATGAGACGGTCATAACGCTTTAATCAGGTCGTCGGTACAACAAACAACACATTAAACGACCGGTATTCTATCTACAAAGACTTGCAGCAGTAGATAAACGTTACAACTGAAATGAGCGGAATATAACTGGCAGCCAATAGGATCCGCGGTTCCTGATAGGTGAACCGTACAGAAATAACGGTCTTCAACATCTCTTCCATCGCGTCCAGTCAACTCGAGCGGAGGTTTGAGGTATCCGTGACACTCTCCCTAACCTACAACCCCTCTTCTAAAATCCTATCAGCTCCTAACCTGGCTCAATCCCAGAGATCCTCCCTACCTGTCTTCCTTCCATTTAAAGATGGCGAAGTACTGACCTGATCACAAAAAAAACCCTGACCATCAAAGCAACACGGAATCGGAAAACTTTTCCATCCCCTAAACACACGGCCAGAAACGCAAAATTATAGAAAACAACAAACCAACCACTGGACACAAGACATCGCCATGGCAGCTTACAGACACACACTCAAAATACTACACCGTAAAAATACCTCCACTAATGATTGCTGATATAATGGAACTAAATGCTTACAAACTAACCATAATTTCAGGAGGAAAAATATACATATTAATGAAATACACCTATAACAAAAGGATACGAACACACCAAACGCATTCTAACAGACATTAAGACTCCATTCCACACATACGCTTACGGACAAAATTCCACACACTAATTAACACTGAAAAGACAACACACTACCACAACTCCTACTGAAATACATCAGGAGCTACACGACTTAAAATACCCAATCAAGACAACCTGAACGCCTTTCAAAATGGAGAAGGGATCAATTCTGCAATCGCAGTTTGGATCCCGACCTTCCAGAAAACTATGGACCTGACGACAAGGCTGGAGCACTTTACAGAGTAGTTATTCAGAGTAAATATTAAACTAGAGACATACAAATTACATACTGGAGGCAACCACTGCTGCAATGTCCAGGGTTTCGGACATCTTACCCAGTTCTACTCCAGGGGTGAGCGGTTCCTCCGATGAGCTGGCAATCACAGGGTGACCAACTGAACTACCACGACCCTACCTGCATAAATTGTAACGAGAAACACTCAGCCAGCTAGAGAAAATGCCCAGCAGACAAAAATACTCTAACACACAAACACTCGACATCAATCCAACACAACTACATATAAATCACAAACAGCACCCACGACATCCTTACCAAATTACCACAATTAATCCCAAATTCCAGCACCCCAACTAGCCCATCAGCGAGGGCATTTAAACATGGCGTTCCTTTCCCAGATGCAGAAGGACGTGTTAAAACGCCTGGACTTTTAAATATCCAAATGTTGATTGTCGTGTAATTTCGCGTTGGTACTTCTATGAATTTCAAGGTCTATAGGGAGATTGTTAAACATTCTGGAGAACTTATTTTTTTGTTGCTATGGTAGGGAAACCTCCCCTTCGTGTTATGACATAATTTACGACAGCCACGTGGAGTGAGTTGGCTACTTATTAGTGAAAGGAGATACTTTTTGTATTTTTTTCTCTTCAGCAACGCTTTTCATTCGAACTAGTGAATGCCCTATTTTGCCGAAAAGAAATATCTGTAAAGTGTCTCACTGTGTGGTTTCATAACTAACCTTTCTTTCAAAACCGACCTGTCTCAGACATTTCCAACTTCTATAAAAAAATACGTGGCGAATTTGATGTGTAGAATGATGAAAAAAAAATAATAGAAGGATAGTAGTAATAATAATAATAATAATAATAATAATAATAATAATAATAATAATAATAATAATAATAATGGTAATGATACTAAAAATAAAAATAGTTATAATAGCAATAGTAATAATAATAATAATAATAATAATAATAATAATAATAGCAATAATAGTAATGTATGTACTGCACACTTCCAACACAGGTACTCCCTAGCGGGAGTTTGTTAACCAAGATAATCCATTCAACAAGAATCAATTTCTGTAATTATATAAATGAATTTATATCACAAATAAAATTTAGATTCTCTCAACTTTTATAAATATTGTACATAGTGAATCTGATGTGTGGAATTATGAAAATCTTTAATTTAAAAATATGAATGAAGGATAAATAGATGCAGTTTAGTATTATAAATTATAAGTAAACCTTTGGCAACAATTTAAAAAAATGAATGCACTTTATCTTATATCTTGATGAAAGTACGAGTATAAGGAAATCTCCATCTACAATTAAATATAACTTGTAATTAACCGATGAAAGACACCACTCTATATCATTCTTTGTTTCGATACTATATTCTATAGTGTTCTGTTCTAGTACAGGTCTTTCACTGTAATCACAGAATTTTCATGCTATGATTGCTGCTTCATTAGGAAATTATAGGTGTGGTAGCTTCCCACCCAGGGGATGATAATGATGGCAACAATGATGATAAAAGCCAGATGATGTCCATGGACCGTTTGGGCCTCAAAACCCACTGCATGACAAGACAGTATTCTACCTCGAGACCATAGATATAATAATTAATATTTTATTGACCCTTTCATTTTGTCATTTGTTTTATTTATTGACACTTACGCTTATTTACCAACATTTCAACAAGATACATGTGGTTAGCACATCGTCTCACTGAGAGGTCTGTTAGGAAATTAAGGTGTAACTTGGAAGAAAGACGAACATAACACTGAGCAACGTGATATCTATGAAATCTAGATGTAATAATACATTGTAAGTCTCGTAGGCTGCTATGGGTAGGGCATGTGGCACGAATAGGAAATTATATTGGAACTTCGTGTACGAAAACTAGAAGCAAAGTGCCCAGTAAGGAGGGATTCCCATAAAGTGCAAGAAAAATATTAACCAGGATTTGAGGGAGATAAATTATACAAGACCCTCACTGCTGTGTTCCCGAGATCGAGTCTCGGTCACTCAATGTTGGTTTCGTGGCGGAAAAAACGAAGCTTGGACAGGTTTTCTCGGGGTTTTCTCCCGCCTTTCCCTGCCGCATTTTCATTCTACCATTTCTCCATACTCATCGCATCACATTCATTTCGTTCATCTGCCTCTGTGGTGGTGCGTCAGACGTGGTCGGCCACACCCTTGTCATTCACAGACCTCTATATATAGCGGCTTCTTCTCATCTCATCCCTCGACCCGACCCTGACTTGGACACGAGTTGAGGATATTATTATAAATTATACAGGAATAAATGGAAAACATTATTTGGGATAGCAATGTATGGAGAGGTTATGTATGCATAATCATGACCTCTATGTTCGATGGTGCCATTAATTTTAAGACAACACAAAACAAGTTGGTTTCCAACGTCCTTCATTTTTTTTCAAAATTGTCCCTTTCATTGAATATTTCAATAATAATAAATTCCAATCTCTCTACCATCCAAATCAAGATATTGTAATTGATGAATCATTATGGTTATGGGGGAGCAAACAATTCCCTCCACTTAAAACTGCCAAATTTGATTTTAAAACTTATGAATTGCGTGACTCTAGAACTGGGTATGTGGTCTCGAGGTAGCGTGCTGCCTTGTCACGCAGCTGACCGAGATTCGATTCCTAGTTGGGAGAGGCTTCTTGGTGAGTTTTTATTTCAGGGGTTTTCCTGACCTGTATGACAAATGTAAGAAATCTTTAGGACCCCAACGGTACCCGAAAATCATCCGGCCATCATCATCATTGTCATTCACCGGTGTGAAAGCACCGGGAAGCTACCACACCTATAATTCCCTAGTAAAGCTACAAAGTTTAGAATGAAAATGCTATGATTGCAGTGAAAGACCTGCCCTTGGGCAGAACACTATAGAATAGAATAGAATGGTCATTAATTGTTTATATTCTATTAATCATAATTTTATATGTATCTAAAATAAGTTATTGGGTGAGTAGAATTTAAAAATACTACCGCACAAGGGCACTGCATGGACTTTTAAATGACCGCACAGAAGGGAGGAAACCGTCTCGTATATGTACGGCAAACCGCGCTCAGGGTCTAGACACATCGAACTTCCCTGCACTAGAGCTTCCCACACTACCAGAACCCACCAACACCAATCCGAACAACAATCTTATTCAACAACTCCTATAACTCTTGACCAAAATACTCCAAAACCAACAGCTTTGTGCCGTGGTGACGTGAAACGTACTGCCGTGACGTAATATTTGTCCTCTGTAATAATGAAAGATTATATTCGGTGCTCTTTTTCCTCTCCTTTCTTATCCCATCCTCCTTCACCTCCTTACGTCATCGACGCGATTAGATGTGCGCCGAGACTGATGTCCGCGACGCGAAGGCATCAACAGTCGCAAGTTAAAATTCGTCCCAGGAAGGTCGCTGGGGATCCAGGCAAGATGTCTGGCCGAGGACTGTTTTGTTTTAAGTTTAAGAAGAAGCTGTTACTATTTGTGCATGAATGGAGACATTGAGTCTAAGAGTGAAATTATGTGAACTTTTGTTATTGTTCAAAAAAATATATCGCCGACTGTTCATTATTATTTTCCGTTCTTTATCTTCATATTAAATTATTTAAACACAACAGCTAACTATATTGTTTGTTTGCTTACTTACTTTGCTTATAGATATTTTTAGTTAAATTAATGTATATTTCTTACGATTTGCTTAGCTGTGTTAACGTATACATGAACCTGAGATTTGTGTGCGATAGAGCATGTTCCCATTCCTTTCATGATCAGAGTAATTTGTATGAAAAGCAAAGTTAAAGAGATTAGATATATCTTAAAGTATTTATGTTGAAAATTGCACAAGTGGTCTATTACCAGAAATATGAAATTTGTCTGTATTTTGGGCCCTCCTGCAGACTCTGCGTAGAGGATTCCTTGATACAAGCTAGTTTTCAATTAAAGTGTAGGTTTCGTGATAGATATATAACGATAGGAGATTTGAAAAATGAGATCCTGCGTTGCAAAAATGGTAACAGATCGTGTGGTTCTTTTTCTTATAAGTATTGTTACGTTTAATTTGTTATATTCAAAATTTCGTAGATGAATTGTAATATTTCGAAATCTACGTAATGAGAATTTATGTTGTTGTTATGTCTATTGAATGTTTACTAAGGATTGTGATTATATTGTATTTTACGTAAACAAAGTGAAACCTGTTTCATCTTTCTACGCCACTTGCATATATATACAAGTGTTTAACTATAAATTTGTCTTAAACTTGTTTCCTTTCAGGAGTGTTCATCTTTGTTATATTTGTGATAAATATGCCAAGCTGGATGGATATTCTGTCCAAGGATAGTTCAGTTTGTGAGCTGACTAGATTAGGTCTCGAAGTTCAAGGTAATTGTGACACCATTAAAACAGAGACTTAAGAATTATTTAAGTAACCTTCCTGCTTCTGAACAACTCAGGATAAAGCAAAGATTCATTGTAGATAAATCTAATATGGAAGAGAAGTCTAGTGAACAGACTTCGAAAGAAAAGCCTGCTAGTTTAGTTAGCGATTTTCTGGGAATGTTCCAGAACCATTACCCCTAGCCATGGAGGAGAATAATAGTGGAATATTTCGAGATTTACTTAAGAAAGTTAGCACTTGCGACGGAAAGGATTCCGAGTTGCTAATCTTTTTCTTGATTAAGCTTTCTTTAGTTCATTTTTTTAATTTAATAAAGAACGATTATTTTGTAAATTCTGTATTTACGTGTGTCGATTGGGTTCTATTGAAAGTTTGAAGTTATGTGGTTCAGTTCCGCTTGACCAGGGTGGAAGCTTTGGAACATGGAAAGAGTTATTTGTTGCCTAATCGTCTATTAGAAGATTTCCGAATTAAATTCGTTACCTGTCGTTTTCAACGACATGGGGAATCTTTATATGAATTTACTTCTGAAGTTCATAGTGCCTGTCAGTTGTTGGAACCCACTATGTTGGAAAATAATCTGGTTGAGATAATTTTTCAGAATATGTCTCCCGCAGTGAGGCCTCATTTAGTCTTCGTCAAGAAAACTACCATTTGTACACCGCAGGATATCATTTTTCAAATCTCCTATCGTTATATCTCTATCACGAAACCTATACTTAAATTGAAAACTAGCTTGTATCATGCAATTTTCTACGCAGAGTCTGTAGCCGGGCCCAGAATACAGACAAATTTCATATTTCTGGTAACAGACCAGTTGTGCAATATTCAACATACAAACTTTAAGATATATCTAATCTCTTTAACTTTACTTTTCATATAAATGACTCTGATCATGAAAGGAATAGGGACATGCTCTACCGCACGCAAATCTCAGGTTCAAGTATACGTTAACACAGCTAAGCAAATCGTAAGAAATAGACATTAATTTAACTAAAAATATCTACGATATCATTTAAAAAGTAAGCAAACAAACAATATAGTTAGCTGCCGTATTTAAATAATTCAATATAATCATAAAGAACAGAAAAATAATAATGAACAGTCGGCGATATAGTTTTTTGAACAATAACAAAAGTTCACATAATTTCACTCTTAGACTCAATGTCTTCGTTCATGCACAAATAGTAACAGCTTCTTCTTAAACTTAAAATAGAACAGTCCTCGGCCAGACATCTTGCCTCGATCCCCAGCGACCTTCCTGGGACGAAACTTAACTTGCGACTGTTGATGAGTCATGCCTTCGCGTCG
This sequence comes from Diploptera punctata, assembly GCA_030220185.1. Classification (NCBI taxonomy): domain Eukaryota; kingdom Metazoa; phylum Arthropoda; class Insecta; order Blattodea; family Blaberidae; genus Diploptera; species Diploptera punctata. The sequence goes on from JASPKZ010008014.1 coordinate 241,676, forward strand.
CGGACATCAGTCTCGGCGCACATCTAATCGGGCCGATGGCGTAAGGAGGGGAAAGAGGAAGGGATAAGAAAGGAGATGAAAAGTGCACCGAATATAATCTTTCATTATCACAGAGGATAAATATTACGTCACGGCAGTATGTTTCACGTCACCACGGCACAGCTTCTCAGAAAAGCAATTAACGTACAGACAAAATGACAAACTCATAAGGGCCTTAAATCCACAAAAAGCCAACATATAACTCACTACTTAAAGACAAATACTCATGGTCCAGTTATGACCGACAAACTTAAGCTTTCAATTCCTTTAACACACACACACACACACACACACACACACATACACACACACACACACACACACACACAATACACATTAAGAGAGAGAATTCCGAGACACAACATTCAACAAACTCAAGGTAAATACTAAAAGAAACAGGTAATGACACATTAATTGGGTCTTCGGTACCAACATGGCACATGGCACGACCGGAATCAACACAAATATAAACACGCAACATACAAATGCTTATAATGATTCTATTACATCTAAACAAACACGGTAATATATATATATATATATATATATATATATATTAACTTTTACACTAAATTAACAGGGCAACTGCTTTAGGAGGTACCCGTAGTTCTCCTATTCAGGCAATCTAAGGAAAACCGAAAGGATAACTAATCGCTAGCCATTAATTTGACTAGGTTGCGGATTCCTATCCACATATATATATATCCCTCATCGATGTCCAGCCGGTCTGCAGCCGACAGTTGAGGTGTTCGCAGAGAGCACGCAGAATCTCCTGATGATGTCTACCGCAGTACTATAGACGAAACGTCGAGTTTCAAGAAAATTGACCGAGGCCATTTAGCTCAGAAGGTGAACCAAACGTGAATCATGTCACTGGCCGTGAAAGCCTACACTTATATGTTATTTATGGGGAAACCAGATACAATAAGAACACTTTAGTCACGAAGAAGTGATGGGCAGGATATGAATGGGGAATGATAGAAGGACTTGGGAACTCCTTGTAGGAAATCCAGAGGGAAAAACATCTAGTTGGTAGCCAAGTTTGAGGTGCGAGAATAACATTAACCATGATTAGAGGGAGGCTAATCGTACAGGGATGACTGGAAAATCTTAGCTCAGGATAGGGATGTATGAAGAGCGTATTCCGCACGATCATGAATATACGGTTTTGAGAGTGTCAGTGAGTTTGATAGTTAGTTAATAATGCTATCGTACAGAAACAACAAATGCTTTTTCCATATCGTACAGAACTAGAATGTATACACTTAGGAACATACGCTTAAATAAACATTTTTCTCAATTTATGGCAGATATATAGGCTTTATTAAGTAAACACTACGAAAACATACCTTGTGAATTGATATTTTATTAAGTTCATTTAATGACAAGAATTCATTATGAGTTTTTTTTTGTGCGTAGACAAGAACCTGCTTGGAAGTGACTATTTCAATATTACAAAATACATTTTTAAGGTAAAGCTTTATAAATTGTTGTCAGTTCTTGCTAGAAAGAAATTAAAATTTTTCCGTGCGACTACTCTGCATCATATACAGGGTGTATCAAAATTAAAGGCGATAAACTGAAACTGTTGAAAGTATACGATAATAGAAGCAAAACAATTTCTAGTAAACATGGGTCCGCTAACGAGCCACGTGCGAGATAATTGCAGATATGTGGTTACAAGCCGCCACGGAATTCATTAAAACATTGTCCTAATTAGTACAAAATAATTTGAAAACTAGACTTTTCGTTTAATTGCTATTCTATGCTGCCTCAAAATTCACCCATAGCTTAATCTACCAAGGAATACAATAATTATTACTTTACATGTTATAAAGTAATACTCGTAATATAAAGTAATATAAAGTACTCGTACCTGTTAAAGGAGATGTTCAAAGTGTAATGCATCCGGTTTCAATATTGAATTAGTCTCTACAATGTGTTTTGAATTATTTCAAACACCACAGGATCATCACGTAATTCTTGAGAAGGAAGTACAATTCTCTGCTTACAGCACTTCAACGGTATCAACGGGAGTCTGTTTTGAAATGAATTCACACAAAAAAATTCAAAGGATTGAGATCAGGTGATCGCGGACGCCAAGGTACAGGCCCTCCTCGGCTTATCCATCTTGGATATATATATCTTCTTATAGGAACAGCAAAATGCACCAGTGCTCTGTCATGCATATACCACATACTCCGATATTGCTCAAGGAAATGCCCTCAAGTAATTCTGGAAGATTCCACGGCAGAGAACGAAGATACCTCGGTACATTGAGTTTTCTTGGAAGAATGTAGGGACTACTGAGACGATCACCTGATATCCCTGACCTCACATTTGTGTTGCGGTGACTCATGAATGACATGTGTGTTTATTTCGGTCCATACATGTTTATTATGATAATTGAAAATACCATCGCGTGTGAACCCGCTTCGTCGGTAAATAAAATATTATTTGTAAATAATTGAGGGTTGACACCTGTTGCATCCACTGATAAAAATTCACTCTAGGACCAAAGTCCGAATTACTGAGTTTTTTTTAACTCTATGGAGATTATGAGGGCACAGTGAATTGCGATGTAAAATTCTCCATACAATATTGTGGCTTGGTGCAAGTATTTGTGTGGCAAATCTTCTCGTTGAAATTCCTGGAGAGATTTGTACTGCTTCCAACACCATATCCTCAACTTCAGGCGTAATGCGTGCAGGCCTTCCTGCTCCCCTACCATGTACGAAATTACCCTATTCTCTTAGACGCTGATGAATCATTCTAAATGTGCAACATTCCGAGTGATTTGACTTACAAAAGTGCAGCCTCCCGTGCATTGCTGTTAGCCCTTACCACAGGTGAAATGCATGCTGTATAATTCCATTTGGAGCACGTAGAGTTGAGCACACCTGACACTGTTCAGACAAGTGACCTGACTGCTTCGACTGTGTACTGTATTATCTGTAGTATGTGGTTTGATTAAAACACCACCTCTTGGCAATGCTCAATATTACAAACAAGATCACAAAAACGGACTGCTTATAGGTGTGTAACGAATGAAGCGTATGATGTTTACAATGCAGGACGACAGTGGCGGCTCATAACCACATATTCGCAATAATAAATCTCACACATGGTTTGTTTGCGGACCCATATTTACTGGAACCTTTTTGCTTCTATTACCGTATATTTTTCAATTGTTTCAGTGTGTGCTATTAATTTTGATACATCATGTATACAGAGGGCAGGGAATTTTCTGAGATTAAATTTAGCCAGAATCTCAATAGCCATTCCACAATCAGCGGCCTAAACACTGTAACAATGCTTTATGTACACTGTGTCATTTGGTAGCCTTTAAAGCGCTCTAGCCACCTTTCAGTCATTAAAGTAGTACACTGAACACATTCTGATTGATTGTTTCATTATATTTCGAGATAGTGTCATTGCTTATAAACAATTTACAGTTGATGTTTAAGGCCTATATTTTGTGTCATGACATAACTTGACAAAATAGTTGGTATTCTTGAGAACACCCAGTAGATGATGAACTTAGTCAGAATATTTATATTTCAGTTATTAGATGTGGATAACACTTTAGACTAAAATGTTTAAAACTTGGTGGTGCGACAGGCGTAGAAGGCCCTTGGCGTACCAGCAGGCTGCTTCTCTCAGATCTACATGTGTTAATTACAAATGTGGATAATCATCTAACCAGAATTGGGGTCACATGCTGTTACATGTCGGGTCCCCCAGCTGTTATAGCTGATTTTCTAAACCTGGAGTCGCTACTTATTGCAGCTACCCAAGTTGATTATCATTATGGATGGGAACCGGTCCCATACTTGCCGAAATTCCATGAGAAAATGTCCTCCCCCATGGGAACTCGAACCAGCGCAATGTTCGTAGCTCTGCTCTATTATAGATTGTATTATAAAGTATAAAAGCCAAGATATGTACATACAACTCGAAACCATGTTTAACAAACTCATAAAGTGATTATCCTACAGCCCGACAAATAAAATAATAGTGCTTTGGAGGTTAGACGTATTTTTGGGTATATTAGTAGCACTTAATCCAAAATACAGCCAGTTTTTTTTATCGGCTATAGTTTCGGAGGTTCAGCTAAGCTTCCTTAGATACTCGTGTGACGGAGTAATGATTTCACAGTAAATTATATACAATACCAGTAGAGGGCATGAATTTTTTCTGATGAGATTAGGTACAACTATAGCAACTATTGTGATAAATATTTTACTGCAGATTGAATAAATGGAATGGCTTCCTCAAGAAGATAATGTTTGGAGCATCCCGATATATGTTGATTCATTTAAGGTGCGTATACCTAGAACGGATTCTAGGAAACCTATTTCTGACTTCGTGACGAGGAAATATGTTAGCTATTTTTTGTCAGTCTTGGAGACCAAGAAAGTCACGAGCACTCTATATTGATTTATAATACCTGTGTTTGCAGCAGTGGACAATAGGAGCTAAGTAATGTTTTAGGTATTCCAAACATTTTGTAGTGAAGACTACTACCGTACTTTTAGCTCGTTATAATCGAGGAGATCAATGCAAATAATGGAAGCAAATGACCTCATCCTGAAGTTGATTCCTCAATACAACAAGGACCTCTGACCAGAAATTGTTATGGATGAGAAAACTTGAATGTCTGCTATATAAAAATGTTGGAATAGTGAAAGTAGTGAGGCGATTTTTATAGGAACTTCAGCAAGGGCTGAACCTCTGAATCTATATCAACTGAATGACTTCATCAGAGATTTGAACCTCTCAAAGCATCTTCCGAAACGCTTCTCTTGAGATGAGTGAAAATAATAATTTGTTGAACGTTATAGCCAGAGCGAGGAATTTTCTGTAGAAAACTATACCAAAACATGAATCCGTAAAAGCAATACATGAAAACTCTGATACAAATGTATTATACATTTACTATTTTGTAAACGTTTACATAATGGGAGCAAATGACCTAATACATAGACCCTTTAGAGTTTGTAAGTGTACATACAGCAAATGAATGAGACAAGCAGATCTTATTTGTGGATCAAGAAATAAATATGTTCACAGTATTTCCATTTTAATTGGTGTTTTCATTAATTCTTACCCAATATAAAAATCGTGTTTAAGATCTGAAGGAATTTTAATGGCTCACGCTGCAGCTCAGTTGTTAGAGGAATAAAGCTACAAACCAGACCGTCGTCGGTTCGATTCGCGATGGGGTCAGGATTTTTAGTCGAGGCCCGGGTTCGACTCAGCTTCTAATGGTAATGAGTACCAGACGTATGTTCTGGCGGAAAATGCGGCCGTCATGCAAGACCGACAATTCGGCGCACATCTCGTACCGATTGTCTGTAAAGATGGAAGCTTCAAACTCTTATTACCCCAGGGGTATATATAATACAATCAATTATTTTATTCAATAATATAATCAATTATTTTATTCAATAATATTTAATTATGAAATCCACACACAAAAGAAACAAAACATGGCAACAAAACAAACTGGCTTTCATGAAATATAGAGTATATAGAGTTTGGATTATTGCTATTTACTTTGCATAAAGATATTGAACTCCAGTAGATGCAAATATAACTATAACATTAATTTGGATGGTTCACAGCACAAGTTGATCACGTCCATTATGTAATTTTTGGAGTAACAAGATGTTAAAAGTTATTAATCCACAATTAACTCTCGTGAAATTTTAAGAACTTACAGTTATATTTGATATTAAACTATGAACATGCTTATTTTAACATTAGTTTTTTCACAAAATGCACCAGCATAGTGTTTAGTCTTGATGTACTTGTTAGGCCCAAATTGTCCTTGAACATCATCTGGCCATCATTGTCATCATAAACATGTTCATTACGTTTAGGATTAAGACCTCTCCTGGCGCATAATTATCATCATCATCATCATCATCACCTATCATACATCATCGGGGCAGGGTAACTTCTCCTTCCAGGTGCCTCAACCTTAGAAGTGAGTTACAATAACGCCATTCTAGGAAAGAATACCAGAATGTCGAAAATGACAATGTGCTGGCATAGAACAAAAGTTAGAATCGTTGAATGCAGGCTTTCACGGCCTGTAATCATAATGTTGAGTGATTCCGGGTTATGTGGCCGTGGTCCATAGTTGGTGTTGATACCAGACGTTTCGCCCTCAACTGCGGAGGGCATCTTCAGTGGCGAGTGCTTCTAGGCGTGTTTCCTGGTCGGAAGATCTACTTAGAGTGAGCGCTGGGGACGTTGTGGACGTTGTATTAGTGGTGGGTGCAGGGTGAGTGGGCGTGGCTCTTGCTGATTGGCTAATGGTCGTCTCCTTGTTGTCCCTAGTGTTAATGCATTTATTTTCTAGTGTATGATACCAGGCCTTAGCCAGTTTGATACCTTCCTCTTTTCTGTTGATATTTCCCTTATGCTTGTATATTTCTATAGCCTCTCGGTATAATCTAGGGAAATAGTAGGAAGTTGTGGCTAAAACTTGTGTATCGTCGAATAGAATCTGGTGTCCATTCATAATGGCATGTTCTGCTACAGCTGATTTATCCATTTCTCCTTTCTGCAGTTTCTTTTATGTTCTGATAAACGGGTGGCTATACTTCTTTTCGTGGTCCCTATATATGATTTACCACACGAACAAGGAAGTCGATATACGCCGCAAGTGGAGAGAGGTGGCCGAGGATCCTTAGCTGAGCGAAGGCAGTCTTCTATTTTTCTTGTAGGTCTGTAAACTGTTTTATGTTGTATTTTCGTAGGAGTTTTCCGATACGATCTGTGACTCTTTGTACATATGGTAAGTAGGCTATGCTGGATGAGTGTGTGTTATCCATTCTGACGTGCTGTCTTCGTGGATGTATGGTTTGTCTTATTTCCTTGGATGTGTAGCCATTTTTCTGGAAACAATTGAACAGATGGTGTTGTTCTTGTTTAAGGTGTTGTGGTTGGCATAACTTAGTCGCTCTGTCGAACAGTGTCTTAATGACACCTCGCTTTTGTCTTGGATGGTGGTTAGAGTCTTTGTGCAGATATCGGTCTGTGTGTGTGGGTTTTCTGTAAACTGTATGTTGAATTTCCCCATTGCCAGTCCTTATTATTTGAACATCCAGGAAAGGAAGTCTTCCATGTATTTTCGTAGGAGTTTTCCGATACGATCTGTGACTTTGTACATATGGTAAGTATGGAGACATGGCAGTGAAGAATTGGAACGTTTCCTTCAACACCTTAACAGCAGACACAACAAAATACAGTTCACAATGGAAAAAGAAGATAATGAAAGACTTCCTTTCCTGGATGTTCAAATAATAAGGACTGGCAATGGGGAAATTCAACATACAGTTTACAGAAAACCCACACCACACAGACCGATATCTGCACAAAGACTCTAACCACCATCCAAGACAAAAGCGAGGTGTCATTAAGACACTGTTCGACAGAGCGACTAAGTTATGCCAACCACAACACCTTAAACAAGAACAACACCATCTGTTCAATTGTTTCCAGAAAAATGGCTACACATCCAAGGAAATAAGACAAACCATACATCCACGAAGACAGCACGTCAGAATGGATAACACACACTCATCCAGCATAGCCTACTTACCATATGTACAAAGAGTCACAGATCGTATCGGAAAACTCCTACGAAAATACAACATAAAAACAGTTTACAGACCTACAAGAAAAATAGAAGACTGCCTTCGCTCAGCTAAGGATCCTCGGCCACCTCTCTCCACTTGCGGCGTATATCGACTTCCTTGTTCGTGTGGTAAATCATATATAGGGACCACGAAAAGAAGTATAGCCACCCGTTTATCAGAACATAAAAGAAACTGCAGAAAGGAGAAATGGATAAATCAGCTGTAGCAGAACATGCCATTATGAATGGACACCAGATTCTATTCGACGATACACAAGTTTTAGCCACAACTTCCTACTATTTCCCTAGATTATACCGAGAGGCTATAGAAATATACAAGCATAAGGGAAATATCAACAGAAAAGAGGAAGGTATCAAACTGGCTAAGGCCTGGTATCATACACTAGAAAATAAATGCATTAACACTAGGGACAACAAGGAGACGACCATTAGCCAATCAGCAAGAGCCACGCCCACTCACCCTGCACCCCACCACTAATACAACGTCCACAACGTCCCCAGCGCTCACTCTAAGTAGATCTTCCGACCAGGAAACACGCCTAGAAGCACTCGCCACTGAAGATGCCCTCCGCAGTTGAGGGCGAAACGTCTGGTATCAACACCAACTATGGACCACGGCCACATAACCCGGAATCACTCAACATTATAAAAGTTAGAATCATTTAAGATAAATCAAAATTTATATTTGCTTTAACTTTTCGTTGAACATTACCTTTATGTATCCATATTATTTGGTGTTTGCCGTTTAATTTATCATATTATTATTATTATTATTATTATTATTATTATTATTATTATTAATATTATTATTATTATTATTATTATTATTATATTTATCATATACATTGTTTTATTATAATGAAACCTGCATAGATGTTTTAATGTCTTTCTACTTCTTCTTCTTCTTCTTCTTCTTCCTCTACACATGAAAGCTTGCAGCTTGTTGCGTGTTCATTCACTACAGGTCCGGGGTATGGTTACGTCCTTCCATCGTAGTTGTGATCTTCCTAAAGGCCATTTCTGCTGAGGTGTCTAGTCACGTACTTTCTTCACTAATCTACTGTTCTCCATTCTGTCTATGTGATCGTTCCAATTTAGTCGTCTATAATGTATCCGGAGATTTATAGGTTCAATTTCACATCATCTCTAATAACAGAGCTGCGAATTTTCTCTCTCAACGATTTTCCTACGATTTCCCTTAAAAGTTTCATTTCGGTTGTTTTATTTATTTGATTTGTTTTCTGAGTTTCTGTTCAGCATTCACAACCATATGTTAGAACTGATCTTATGACAGATTTGTAAATTCTTACTTTTGTATCCATTCTTAAATTTTTATTTTTCCAATCAGTATTGTTTAAACATCCCAATATTTTGTTTGCATTATTTGCTTCATGGAGGATTTCATCTGTTATTCTGTTGCTGCTATTAATTTCTATTCCCAAATATTTGAATTTCATGACCTGTTCTAAACTTTTCCTTTCTATTTCTAATTTAACACGTCGTGGGTTCTTGGATATTGCCATTGATTTGGTTTTATTTGTTGAGATTTTCATGTTATATTTTGCTTCAATGATTCTACATTTGTGCAATAGCATTTGTTAATCATCTTCACTTTGTGCAATTAGAACTGTGTCATCAGCATAGTTTATTATCTTCAGCTCTTTGTTACCTATTTTAATCCCTTTTTTAACTTCAACTTTTAGTTCTTTGATTAGTTCATCCATTTTTAATGTGAACAAAATGGGACTTAATTAGTCTCCTTGTCGTATTCCTTGCTGGACTAAAATGTCTTTAGATTTACTATTTCAATATTTGATAGTCGTACTGTTTCCTGAATAAGTTTCTTTGATGATAGCGATGAGGTTTTTAGATATATTCTTGTTTTCTAATATGTTGAGTATGCCATTTAATCTTACCCGATCAAATGCTTTTTCCAGATCCACAAAACATAGGAAGACTGGGAAGTTAAATTCGATAGCTTTTTCTTCTTCTTCCTCACGGTTTAGGCTTATTTACTAGCCTGTTCCGGCTCCAAATTGCTGCTCTTTCCAAGCTTTTTCTGTAGTCTGTTTTAATATAAAAATGGCATGTCTGCATGATCTTCCTTTTTGAAATCCTTGTTGTTCATCTAACCCATCAGCGTGGAGCGACGTGACATGTACGCAGGTTGAATTCTTCACCAAATGCGGAGCGACGTGACGTGTACGCTAGCTACACGCACTGTTTTAAACTGTTATTATGAGCTTTGTGTTTACATTAACTATTTACAGTTTATTTAAATTTTATGTAGAGACTTCAAAGTTTATATTAGTGCATATATTAATTGATGACAGCCCTGAGTAAAAAGTTAAAATCATTTTATATTTGCATTTATTCTTACGACCTCTGACATTTTTCTTATATTTATAACTTGATAAAGGATTTCTTAGAAAAATAAATTCGCTTTTTTTTTTGTAGATTAGCTTGTCTTTCAAATTGAATCTATTTTTCAAATCTCTTCATTTTTAATAATAATGTCGCAAAATTCAGTATATATAAAGGCCCAACAAAGTTATTTCCGATTTATGTTATAGTACAGGACCACAAGTGTAAATTTCAGATATGTATATATATATATATATATATATATATATAATTTTTTTCAAATGATGATACCCTTACATTATAGAAAGGTCGTTGGTCTACTATTCACTCAGGATCTAAAAGGTAAAGTGGTCCACTACAGACCTTAGGAGCTCCTTGGGATATTAGGAGGTTAAGGCTCCCACTTTTTCTAGACTATCAGTACTTGATGTAAGCCAGGTACTTATCTCTGTCTGACGGCCCATAACAAGCATCTGGTACTAATTTCAGTTAGAGGCTGGAGTCAACCACGGGGTCACAGTGCCGCCTGAATGTTTGGTTCAGTTTAAAAATCTTGATCAACCGGGACTCGAACCCTCGATCTTCCGGCTTGTAGCATGTTGATCTTTCAAGTCCACACCTCCAGTGAAGCTATTATAGTCATATATCATCAACTGGTTTCAGTTTGGAAACCAGAAGAAAGTCATTGAAATTTAGGGTTGATGGTCTTTTAGCACAACAGGTCTCATGTGTAGAAAGACAATTTTTTGAAGGCACACTAACTAAAATAATGTTTCAAAAGTGTTAGAAAGACACATTTGGAGAAGGCTGCCCCCCCTACAAGAAAGAAGGTCAATGTGTTTGTAATAAACATGAACAAAGTAAACACAAGGTAAAAAATACACTTATTGGTGCCCGAGTGTCAAACAGCTGGTTTACGCTTTGAAGATTAATCACACCAATTTTTGAAGTTCATTCTGTTTTTTTAAGATCCTTCTCTTTGTGTAAATATTCATTGTGTTGTTAGGTAGAGCCAGTTCTCTGAAGTCTTAAAAGAATTCCTAGTGCAATTCACTGTGCTACTTATGTGAGAAACTTACAAATTACCTACTTCAACTGTGGCACAACAATCATAAATAAGTCTGCACATGCAGAGATTTTACGTGGTAACCGTAACAAATTAAATTAATTAAATATTATATTAAGGTTCACCATAAACGAATTGCAAAAACATTTAAATTACTCAAGATATATCCATTTAAATGCGTTATTGGAATACTGGCACTGACTGGCTGGGTTAAAATATACGTGAACCTCCTCCCGCAACAGAGTATTACCGGTCATTTAACTCCACCCGCTCTGAAGGGCTAATAGTGGTAATGTATTCGAAAAATGATCTGCTATAATTTTAGTGAAGAGTTTCAGTGTTGTGCATAATTGATTGATGCCTCTGTATTTTTCTGGTTTGTTATTATCTCCCTTTTTTCAAAATTGGGATTGCAATAGCTTTTTTTTCTTTCGAATCATTGGGTATTATCCTACAATTGCATATGATGTTGAATAAATTTTACACTTCTTCATGTAATTTCTCTCCTCCGTATTTAATTAATTCATTCTGGATGTTATCTATACCTGCTGATTTTCTTTTTACAATTTCTTACTTGTTTTTCGAATTCTTACTTGCTTATCTCATATGTATCTTTATTTGTAGTTCTCTAGATTTGGGTTCTCAGTATTTTCCCGTTCTGAGTAAATTTCTTTATAGTAGTTTTCTAATTCTTCTGTTGATATATTGCATACATTTTAATATTTGTTCATATATTTTCTCTGGTTCCTGATGAACCTCCATATTTGTTTATGCATACAATAGAAATAAAATTCCAGTTCATGAGAGCATTTGTCCCAAAATTCTTCTCTTTATTTCTTAATTGCTGATGTTACTTGGTTTCTTATTTTTTGAATTTATCGTATCATTTTCATTCCTTGTCTGTAAATATCTCCTCTGTAGTTTTCTCTTGTTTTCTGTCAGTTCCTTTATCTCTTCATTAAAGCAAGGAGATGTTTCAGTTCAGAATTTCTTGTACCTAATGATTCTTTTGCTTCGTCAGTTATAGCAGTTTTGAGCATGTTCCATTTATCTTCAACAATTTCTTCACAATTTTCCATCTCTGATAACTTTTTGTTTAATCTCTTCTGATAGAGTAGTTTTATTGAATCATCAATAAATAACTCTACTTTGAATTTTTCTTTTTTTATATATGCTCTCATCTTTCTGTTCTTGTTTGTTTCTTAATTGGATGTTAAATCTGAATTGGCTTACCACAAGATTGTGATCACTTCCGATCTCAGCGGATGGAAAGACTCTGGTGTCCAAAGTTTCTTGTGGTTTTATGTTTCTGTTTGTAAGTATATAATCAATTGTAGAAGATTGACCACGAGAGTTTTGAAAAGCTATCTTTTGCTGAACCTTATGAGGAAAGAATGTATTATTAATTCTCATTCCAGTTTCCGCGCAGAATTGCAACAATGGTTCACCATTTTTGTTTGTAGTTTGTTCATTATATATGTTTTACCAGGTAGAGGCATGTTCCCAATTCTTGCATTAAAATCTCCTGCTATTATGATGTTTTATTTGTCATTGATTTTCTCTACGTTTCCTTGAAAGGTATTGTAAATTGTTTTATTTCTTTTATTGGTTTACCTTCTTCTGATGCATAAATGCTGATATTCGTGAAATTTTTAGGTGCATTTTAGAATTTTACTTTAACTATTCGTTCTGATATGTAATTATATTCGATTATTTTATCTTTCAAACTTTCATGTATCAGAATACCAACACCTTCTCTGGCGCGCTAGGATTTGTTCACTCCACTGTTTATGTATATGTAGTCATGTATGTGTAATAGATTTTCTCTTTTTCTTCGTCTCAGAGATTGCACAGATCTTTATTTTATATTTCTTCAATTCGTCTGGTATGTGCTCTTTTCCATTAATCTCTCTAACATTCCGGCATCCAAATTTTATTTTATTTTTGTTCCATCTCGTGTTCATTTTTCGTTTGCTAGCTTGTTCCAATTTATCAGTCTGGCTTACTTCGTCAATGTTTCTGTGAGTAATTGAAGATTTTACTTCTTGGAAGTGAGTTACTAGCCCTTCTTCTTCGATGGGTATCTCTTTTAGTCTGGACCTTCTTCCATGACCTGCCAGTTATGGGAGTCCCTGTTGGTAGTTACACTACCGCCTGCATAGCTCATGGAGTCATTAGGACTCACAAACCCCACCACCACGCCAAGGTAGAGATACCGACGGTGCAGAATGACTTTTTAATTAATTAAATTTATTATAATTTGTAAGTCCACCGCTGTGGTCTCGAGGTAGCGTGCTGTCTTGTCACGGGTTTGATTCCCGGTCGGGGCAGGCTCCTGGGTGAGGTTTTTTCGGGGTTTGTTCTCACCTGTAAGACCAATATCAAGAATCTTAGGGCCCAACGGCCCCGAAAATCATCCGGCCATCATTATCATCATCATCCTTCACCGGTGTGGAAAGCAACGGGAAGCTACAACACCTATAATTCCCTAGTAAAGCTGCAAAGCACAGCATGAAAATGCTATGATTGCAGTGAAAGACCTCCCCTCGGGCAGAATTACTACAGATGGATAATTTGTAATGTAAATATGTTGTTCTTTACTTTAGTGCTGATTGAGGTGGAAGACAAGGCCTTATGGTGTTAACTCTGCCGGAATAAATATAACATTATTATTATTGTATATCAGAAAGAAGATTATTTACAGTTCAGAGACTTTGAACACAGAAGGTCCATGCTTTAGCTATATATATATAACAGTAATTTAACAGAACTGAGCAAGGAAAAACAGTCTAAAAATTTGTTATGGTCCGCAGATTACGATAGGAAGTTTATTAAAGGTACATTTTTACAAACTCTATGAAAATGAGGTTTGTAAATTGTCTTATCTTGTCCTTGTTGTGCGAAATATATAGCATACGACTGTTCTGATTTAGTAGAGGAAACACTCTCTTGTTTTCATAAGCTTGGATGTAATATGAGCTTACATGTAAAATACTTACGTAAATATTAACGATTTTTCATGAGAATCTTGATGATTTTTGACTAGGGGGGGCTACAGAAATGAGATATCAAAGGAGATGGGATACCCACATGGTGGTAGATTGCTTCTGAAACTTAAGAGATACTGCGACGATCACATTTCACTCGAGGAAGAGCCGTCTTACATGTTCAATAATTAAATTCCCTTGTATTCAACACAAATTTAGTTTATTATGTAGCGTGTGATTGTTTGCAAGTGATATTATACGTATTGTAAATGCAAAAAAGGTTCTAATAGGTATGAAGTATACGGTAAGCTCGGATGAATCGGGACAAAAATAGTAAAATCTGTAATATTGGTTACATTATAGGTAAGACATGTATGTTTTCTACTTCATTATTTAATACATTTCATAATATTTTGTGCCAATTATAGTCCCTTCAATTGAATGTACGACTGATTGTTGACATTTGTATTATAGTTCCATCATCCTAACTTGCTAGAGTTAATCAGGACAGTTGTCTTGTCTTGTAAGCCCATGTTTCCCTAAAGAGAGATTTGGACGCTCTCCCCCTGCAGGGAACAATTTGAACCATACTAATTTCGTTACACTTGTTTTCCTATAAATGTAATTTGAGTGGTCCGTGGTCAGCGTTCCGCCTCATACTGACATATAGGAAACCAAGGTAGTACTAGGAGGGGAAAATTCAGTAAATTTTGCTTAGAGGCCTTTTCATTCAGGCTTAAGGATCTTTTACGAGCCTGAAAGTCTTCAGACTCGGGGCCCACGGCTTAATGTCCCTCTCCGAGGACTTGCCCCTTGGATTTTTCCATCCTAAAAAAATTCCATCGACCCCGGCCGGGTTTGAACACGCGACCCTCGGGACCAGAGGCAAGGAGCATAACCACTAGTCCACCGCGGCCGATATTCAGGACAGTTTATGAGGATCATTTTGGTAAAATATTTGCCAGACATTTTAAACATAATTTTATAACTTAATTTTCTATATGGAATATCATGGAATCAGTTTTATTTCTTCATATAGGCTTCAAAATATTTTTTATTATATCCCCAGTTCCAACACACTTTTCATGAAACCATTCTTGTCCTTTATCATGCTACTAAATTTTATGAATAAAACCCACACGTTCTGTTATTCTTTTCAGGCTCTCCAGTATCATCATCATGCTTATTTCATTTTTCTCCGCAAAGCGAAAAGCTGTCTTTCTTACATTATTGAAATCTAATTCAAGTACACATGCGGAAAATGGAACAATTCGTTATAGGCTACCAACTGATTTTTTTTTTCCCAGCGGATCGTCACTCCCACTGTTACGGTGACGGTGAACACGTTAACGAGGTACCCCAAATAAGTCTGCCGGATAATACAAGCCCCTCCCCTGACGGAATGCTTTAATAGCTCTATGCAAATAAAGTTCTGTCCAACTCTGCTTAGAATTACCCATCTGCAATGCAATATTCAGAGATAAATAAGTGAAATACGCTATACGTATTCAGCCGAAAATTAGTGTCCCTATTCACCCGACATACAGTGTTTAAATTTTCATAGTTTGGCAACACTTATACAATTGTTAATAAAGGCGGGAATTGTCCCAGTCTCTTTGAGGATACATACTTCATCATTTATCAGAAATTAATTCGAAATTGAACTGTTAGTTATTAAGAGACACGCATAACAATAAATGAAAATATTCAATGTAGGAAGCTATTATTCCACTTCCCTGAAACATTAATTTTCTGTTGTGAAGTCTTCACATAATCAAACAGATACCAGCATTTTCGATGGAAGTCTTAGATTTCAGAGAGAAAAAAAATAAAAGTGTCCCTATTCACACCGTGTCCCGATTCATCCGAGTTTACCCTAAATGTAGTATGATTTAATTAGCTATAAGATGTCTTATATCATCCTAAAAAAAAGCTAAAGCTGAAAGGGTCAATACTGGTGCTTCATTTGGATTCGGCGACACAAATAAACTTAATTGCTTCAAATACATCAAACCATGTGTTGGTCGGTGTAATTCATAAGCAAATAGATTTAAATTCTGGGGCAGATTATGTTACAGCATGAAAATTCGGTCCCCGTTATTATGAAAAACCCTAAAGATTATTTTATATGCTGTATAAAATACTAATAGTGAATAAAAACAAACGAACATTATAGCATGTTTTTTTCAACTTTTTCAAAGGGACCGATGGAGGAATGTTACCCATAAGCCGCCCCTTCACTAATTTATAATTCTTTTTAGATACAGAAACATGACAGATGTAAATTTGATGGATAATTTCCTGCTTGAGGTTAATGATGTCCAGAAAGAGGAAAGGACATTTATAAATAGCTGGTATTTTGAATACGTGCCACAATAATGAATTTCTACTATCAACTGCTGCTGCTATCTACCGGGGTAGCTATAAGCTGCCGTGGAATGTACCACCAATGTAAGTAACACTAAGCCATGTGAGCCCCAATATACCATCTGTCTGCAACGACGTTGGGTGTTAGCCTCTCCTATGTTAGGAGTTAATTTTAGTTAAGCTTATTTCCCTAATGAAGTCATGAATTGAATGCGGTCAACATATCGACTTGTAGTAGGCAACTCAAGTATTACTAGGATGGAAATGATCTGTAAAATGTTTCTTAGGGGCCTCTTTACTCAAGCTTAAGATCTTATACGAGCCTGAAAATATTCTGAATCGGGACTAGCTATTTAAAATCCTTCCCAGAGGACTTTCCACCCTAAGAAATCCATCGAACTAGGCGGGATTTGAACTCGCGACCCTCGGGAGCGGAGGCCTTACGATACGCTCTGCAATTCTTGTTAAATACTATTTCTGTTAACTAGATACTGAGAGTTTGTAATGTTTATCTGTACGCGACTGCATTCGAGTGAGTGGGTAAAGTGCGTTAACTCCAAAACCCAGCATGCATTTAATGTTGGAATTGTTTTCCATAACCTGCATTTGAATATTCTCACTTTGTAGCACTTGTTAATTTAAACTAAAATATTTACAGACGAGAATTGGAATTGACACACTTCGCCCAACGACACTCATTTTTTGGCTTAAAGAGCATTTAACATTTAAAAAACTGTATTGATTTTAATTTTAAATTATATTTGTATGTACAGAGCTTTGCTTTACTTGGGCAAAGAATGTCTCATGTAGCTAGTCAAGTTTCTTTTAAAAGGACCGGACTGTGTGATGTGATATTTATAAAACAAATTTAAATTAGTGCTAACAAATTTTATTAGACTTTTACGATTAAACAAGCAAACGTAACCATTAGAAATTGTCTGAACATAAATAATAAGTTCATATCACTATTGTTTTATTAAAGAGCTAAACAAAATTAACGGTTTCACTTTGCATGGTACATTTTTAATTGATTGTGAGAGGTTTTGGTTTTCATTTTGTCAATTGGCAATACTAGTCTGTACACATGGAACCAACATTCATGTTTTCCTTCGTTGTAAGAAATTGAAAATGTATGCTACTCATTAATAGCTGTGAATTTATGTAATTATTATTATTTTGTTAACATATAGTTTAGTTTATTACTTATATGCGAATTTAATGCATATCATTTCAATTTTACATATGAGCCACTTCATTCTGAGTACGTGTTTGTGTTTACTTCCTGTGTCGTTGTTAAATGCAAATTAATGTATACCGTAATTATTCAGACATAGGAATTAGACATGCTATGAAATAAAATTGTCTTCATTATGTAAATAGCAAGCGAGTTGCTAATTATTTGGAAATTCCGTGCTTAATGCTCGGCTCATATGAAAAACACCATCCTCACTCGTTGTGAAGTAGGTGAAGGTTAGTATATTGGTCTGTTATTTTGTTTCTGCTCCACAGTGAACCGCTCTCAGAATGATCACAACATGGTGAGACGCATACGTAGTCCTAACAACAGGGTAAATATTTAAATTATAACATTTAAGTTTATAGAAATAGTACCGATGTACGGGCTGCAAAAATTGTAATAATAGGTAAAGTTTTGTAGTTTATCCAATTTGGACACTTTATCATGGAATTACCTTTCAAAGGAACTCTCGAACATATCATTCTTAAACCTACCTTGAAATATCTCCCAGAGAAGCGTTGCGATGCACCAGGTCCTGTTCAACAATTTATCTGCTGTGTTTTAAATGCAAAGCACTAAAATCAAGAGCCAAAACTCATTTAAACCATAGGAAAGTAATACAACTCACGGATTGGTTGACTGGATAATTCTCATTATTTGCTGTCCGCAACGCGTACCGCCTCACTATACTCCATTCTTAGTCATGCAGGGTGTCCACCTGCTCCGTACAGTAGGTTGCTATTGCTGGATTCTGGCTTCGATTTCTGTGCCTTGCAGTTAAAGCTAGCAGATAAAATTTTGGACATGGCCTTGGTGTGATGCACAACGCTTCTCTGGGATTAATTTCAACATAGGTTTCGGCATCAGTGGTTGACAGTTCTCTTGTTAGTTAGAAGAATTTTTAATGATATTGATATCTTGTCGATACATCAAGTTTGTGCAACACTTGTTTCTTTGTACTATGTTATTCTTGTTTTAAACTCTCACATTTGGGCGTTTTACGTATCCCATGCCATGTATTCCATGTTTACATGACACAAACAGTTGATTTAAATGTTTTAAACTTTGTATTACATACACACACGACAGTTTTTTTTGACCACACATGGACACTAAAAGGTTCACAGATTGATGTGTCAGCTTACTGCGTGACCGCCTCCGAGAGAGCACGAACATTTAAGAAAGAATTTACCATTCACTGACGCATTCACACTAAACAAGGTGAAACTGAAACGACTATTACGATGGCCAAATGGTGTTCGTGGAACATTTGAACCTTAAATTCTCGCGAAATTTGTGTTACATGTGAACAAAAGTCCCGGAATAACGTCGTCCAGGAAACGTGTTACGATCAGTAATCAAACGGTCCCACTGCGTACATTGAAAAGACGTTACCGCTAGATGAACTAAGCAACATTTAATGGACTCAAAACACAACAGTAAAATAGTTATATTAGGGGAGAAAGTACAAACATAGAAATTAATGCACTTGTGAAAGCGATCCGCTGCACATTGAGAATTGTCTGTCAAACATGGACTCAGAATCAAGGGGGATATATAGAGCAGTAAGACTTCTTAAAAATCTGTATTTAGTGTGTTCCGACTGAAGATCCTAGCCAGGGTAACGGTAAAAACCTAAGCGACGGATATGGCGGAATGCGAACATATGGTACGGCATAAACTGTTGGAAATGCAGCCCTAAGACAGAACCACTGCCTCGTGAGATATCCAAGGAACACACCTCGATAGGTTCAGAGGCATATCCACCACAGATACAGGGAACATTCCTGTTCTCGAAAGACTAGAGAGGATTGATAACATTATGAAGTCGGACAATCTGATTTAAACCCAAATTACAACTGGGATGAGAATGTGCAGATTTAAGAAACTTAGTATATGACGCCTGACTAAGTAGACCTAATAGAAGTATATTATGAACATTTTAGAAATAACTGTGAACATCGAAATTAAACAGCTTTTTAGAATTTAGCATAGAAATATCTATCGAAAAAAAAAAAATATATATACTACAGTCATTCAGTTCTCAGATTTTACGCCTGGTGGGCAGGCACCCATAAGTATCTGGATGTCTCACAAGATGCCGATAACTCGGCGTACACTTAAACAAAACCGTAATCTCCCTCAAAGTAGTCGCCGTTGGCCGTTATGCACGTTTGCTAATGTTGGTATAGCTGTTGGAAACACAACTGAAATATGTTGGCAGGAAGGTCCCAATGGCTGGCTTCTCTTGTGGCAGTCATGACCTCTTTGGAAGAATTATATACACGTCCATGTAGAATTGTTTTCATGCGAGGAAAGAGAAAAAAATCGCATTATGCAAGATCAGGTGAGTACGGAGGGTATATTGAAAGCCGTCACCTGTTGCCTTACAAGTTCCTCTTGGACAAGGACAGAACGATGTGCGGGGGGCATTGTCGTGTAGCAACAGGCAATTCTTTGTACGCCAAAGGTGAGGTCGCTTACGGCAAATTGAATCGCTTAAACGGCCAAGGATCTCTGTGTAGCGAGTTTTGCTTATAGTTGAACATTCTGATATGAATTCCATGTGAACAATTCCATTTGAATCAAAAAACAGTTCAAGCATCACCTTGCCTTTTGACCTGTCTTATCGCGTTTTTTCTGTCGTGGTGATAATGGCGTTTTCCAGATGGCGGATTGTCATTTCAGTTGCGGATCGTAAAGGAAACATGTTTCGTCTCCAGTTTTTATCCGGTTGAGAAACGTCGGATCATCGTCAGCACTACCGATAAAGTCACAAAAAACGACATGCCGTCATCACGATGGTCTTGTGACAGGATTCGTGGCACACTGTGCTGGGTAACACGAGACATGTTTAGGTCAAGAGACAGAATGTTGTAGCAAGTAGCATGGCTGACCCCTACTGCTGCTACCAGATCGTCTACTGATTGCGAGCGGTTAGCACGCATCAACGTTACTACTTCTTCGATCTTGCATTTAGTTCGAATTATTTGTGGCCGACCAGTATGCACATCATCTTGCAAACTATCTCTTCCTTGTAAAAAAAACGTGGTGTAACCTAAACACAACATGGCGACTCAATGCGTACTCACCATAAACTTGCTGCATCATTTAAACGTTTCGGCAGTGGTCTTGTCTAATTTCTGACAGAACGTGATGTTAATCGAGTTCCGACATGCACATTTAAATCACTCAAATCACCGTCACAACAAGTACCGTAGTTCTGTTTGCAGTGCATGCACTCAACTGCCTCTTGCTGGGACGAGAGACTAACTGACAAGGTACCATACCACGGCGCCACCTATGCGCTATAGTGCATCATACAGCAACTATGCGCTCAGTCTCAAAACGTAATGACTGTACCACGTATATATATATATATATATATATATATATATATATATATATATTATTGCCACTATTGCATATAAAATTCCGCACACCCGTACCCACCTCACATGCTACTCCCGCTCCATGTATGCTTCACTTTTCCTAATTACATTATATAAAGTATTTCTGCTTTCAGTCATTCTACGTTTACATGCCTTGTCGGTCGCAATTTGTTGACATTATAAATCACTTTATTATTCTATTTTATTTATCTAGCCGATAGATTTAAGGTCATCTGGCCTTCTCTTACTCTCATCAGGACAAACAAAATGTGATATTTTTTTGTATTCAATATATTTTCGAAATTTCTGGCATTGGCTTGAACTACACATATCACAATAATTATTGTGTGCGGGTTGCAACCTCCTCGCTGTCTGCTACCTTTAGGTGCTGAGTAGATTGTCTTTTTGTTTCCGTTGCATCTACTAGTGTAGAGTTCATTGCACACAAGGTTATTAATCACAAAGCTTTGCCCCGGGCCCATAGGAGGCAAAGATTGGTTCATCTTTCTTTCCTAAGCACTTAAGCATGAATCAATAATAGTTCTCAAAACACCAGAGTAACTTAAAATGAATGTTTTCATTATAATTATTAATCATGAAAGCTAGACGGAAAAATAAAGGGAGCTAGAATGATCTCCTAAATAAGTGAGTTTCAGTACAGGAATATCAAACAGCAACATGCACATAAATCACTTGAACATTAAATTGGATCTGTATAAAAATGATGTTTAATATAAACAAGAAGTCTGAAGTGCCTAGAAAATATAACAAAGATAAACATTTGATCATTCAACAAAAGTAAATAAATAATAATGCTTTAACATGACAAAAAACCATATCATACCTCACACCACATTCATACTATGGTCCAAGCCAGGGTGGCTTTCCCCGGTCTTCAGGACCAACTTAAATTCCGTCGCACGCGGCTCCAGACGACCTTGTCAACCAAACGTTCCGATCCAAAGAATGAAAGAATGAATGAATGAATGATAACGTTCTCGATGTGCATAGCGTATTTGAGCGTTCCGAGGTAGAAGGGGAGATGCGCCGCACAAACAACGCAACAGGAGAGGCAAAAAGGGAGAGTGGGGGTAGATGCATAGAGAAAGGATATTGGCATAGTTCACGAGTCTTACTGTCCAGGGAGGATTACGACACTACAGTAGTGAACCGAAAATCACACTTTCGGTTCAATTGGACGAATCTTTTTTTCATATTTTATATGTAATCACATGTACTACTCCATCTATTATCAGTTATTGTAATTAATAGCACTATTTTTACGTTTTCTGTGCTCAGATTCAATCCACACTAGATTGTTTAATGTTTTTCGGTATGGAAGTAGGCTTACTGACACATTATTATTAATACTCTTATTTCATCAACCTCTCAATGGCTTCTATTATAATTTAATTATTTTCATTATTTATGTTGGTTTTGACAGACTAAATTTTACTAATTCCGCCTGCAAAATTTTCAACAATTACGAGAACATTCCATGGATGTACTAAAGTGATTCACAACTCTTTGTTCATGATTTTATTGTTGTCTTAGCGGCACCACGCTGGCCATTATCTCATGGAATATCTGAACAGTTGTGAGGTGTTGCCTATGCGATTCAATTAAAAGGAAACATTTATATAGTATCCTACTGGGGTTAAAATTTTCTAAAAAGTTAGACTTATTCGAATGTGTCGAAATGGTTCAAAGAGTAGGGTTCGTGCAGACAGTTTTCGGTTGTTTTTGGAATTCGCAATGGATTAAAGCAAGGAGATGCACTATCTCCTCTACTATTCATTTTTTACTAGAGCATGCCAAGCTAACTGAGGTATTACTTGGATGGAACAAGGTCGGTTAAATTTTGCACAGAGGCCTTTTTATTTAGGCTTGTGATTGTCTAACGAGCCTGAAAATCCCACGGATTAAATCATTCATCACGTTGGTATAAAATGTTATTTGTATAATTTTTTCAAATATCGAAAGTTCTGTTTGATTAAAATTTAATTGTGACAGTGATTAAGGCACATGAGTAGCCGTTACGTATCAATACACCAGGGAAAAGCCTGTGATTGAGAAATGAAAGAAATAAGAGTAGAAAAAAATGTTAACGTAAAACGTTCTTCTGTCATTATTTGCTTTCCATGGGAATTATTTCATTATTCCGTTAACAAATAATCTGTTTTATCACCTATGTTAATAAAAGTTTCTGCATCCATCGTCATATTGGGACTGATCGAATTTACTTTCAGGAAATTCTCCCAAATTCTTGTACAACTGATGAAATTCACTATATTGCCACTTTTTATTTAGGGGATGTGAACAGTGTCTCCATTGTTTACAATTTTATATTACAGTTCATTTTGCTATTGAACTTTCAAGAATAACCTCTTCTTCTGAATCGCACTTCTTACAATTTACGTGTACGTGAACATAAAACCACCATGACGGGGGGGGGGGGAACTTGCGAACGTAAATAAGCTATAGTGAGAATAATTTGAAGCAGAAAATATGCTCTCTCTTACTATAACCATTGACGTTTCTCGCTTTAATCTTCGTTGCAATATGAACACCCTGCTTCACTCAGATCGAATATATGCTCCTTTGTTTATCGTCGCTCCGATAAACTTCAGAAATTATTTTTCAACTTTCATAATCCATTTATATTAAATCAGCTTGCCATAAATAATTATTTCCAAATGTATAACATGTCTCTTGGAATTTTTTTTCCTGGCTACGTTATGAATGTTGTTTGTAATCCATATTTTAGGGAAACAACATAATCATTTTAGCAAACTCCGAAAGAATGAATCTATTGAGGTTGCTGTCATGAAAATGTTTTCAATATCTGCACCTATTCTATCTAGTAGATACCCAAAATGAGCATGACGAAAATTTATATATAAACCAAACTAGGCATAGAGCTATAGCAGTAAATGAAAAACTAACAAAATCAGACCATTAGGTGTAGGAATTCATTTGAATCGAAAATTAAAAAAAAATCTCTAGCGATGTCAATTTTCAATGTTTTACGACGTGAAATACATTTAATTAAAATAAAAAGAGAATGTTATTTCCCAAAGCTGACAATTAGATGTGAAGGTCTGCGTCATCACACTATATACAATATAATTAATTTTTAACAAAAACCATGAAAAAATATGTCCTGTAATGTGAACATTTTTCTAAGTCAATTATTTCCGAGCCGATCAGCGTATCTTACGCCTCGTTGAAGCAATTAGAATGCTGTATTGGTCGAAGATTACAACATTTTTCAAAATAAATATTAAAAATAACTAAACATATTTAATTTAAATCGGATTGATATTATGAAACCAATAATTAATAAATTATAAAATTATAAATTTTAAAGAGTAACAGGAATTATAAATAACATTTTGAAGCCAAACACAGTACAATAACACACACGAACTAGAATTTACAAAACACTGGCCAGACCCACATTATGTTACAGCAGTGAGGCTGGACAATTCGTAGTGTAGATGAACAAAGACAAACTGCGGCAGAAATGAAATTTATGAGACGTACTGCAGGTTACTCAAGAACAGACCATAAAAGGAATTCTGAGATTCTCAAAAAATTACAAACAGAATCAATCATGGAATATGTGCAAAAATACAGAAACAATTGGGAATCTCACGTTAGAAGAATAAGCAGAACAAGAATACCACGTCAAATCTTAAATTACCAGCCACCAGGCAAGAGATCATTGGGCAGACCCTTCAAACGTTGGATTGAGACCGTAACAGACCACCAGGTCTATCATATGAAAGGAAGAAGAAGGTTAATGTAAATAACAGCTGGGTGATGGATGCACACGCCACTGTATTACGGCCCTCGCACTGAATTAATTTACGCTCGAGCTGTTGAAATGAATGTAACTGTAGCTGCGTATCTCCAATACGATTAACTAAAACATATACTCACTAAACCGGGATAATGGTCTTAGGCCAGTCAAGAGTTTTGCAGGTCGGAAAATCCACTTTGCATTGGAAATCCTTAAATTGTCACAGTATGTATAAGATACATTAGTTTAATTTGTTCAGTATTTTTAATAACGTAATGGTGAAATGAATACATAGATATTATTTCAATTGGGTACAAATTACAGAGGTGTAAGCCAATAAGTAATAACTTAGGTTATGCCTAATTACTTATCACTACAGTTTGACAGTTATATATATATATATATATATATATATGACATCAAACATTCAGTTACAATAGTATATTACGATGCGAGGTTGGAAGTGGTTTTTACAGAATCGAGAAAAAATATGTTTAATTTCCAAGATTCTATAAAATACTTCACTAACGGTCGTTGTACATTATTTTTTTGCTAGATGGTGTTTTCAAAATGATAAATAATACGTAGTAAAATAATAACATATTTGTTGGAAATACTTGCGTTCATTATAAACAACTGACTGACGTTAACAGTGTGGGCAATGTTTATTAGTTGAAACAACAGGACGACTTGAGAACAATAATTTATAACATGGCCGCAAGTACGTATTTATTGTTTTATATTGTTTCAAATAAAGTTCAGTTCATTTAAGATACAGTGATTTGTTTCATATAATATATATTAACACTACCTTTTGGATATTTTTTGTTTATATATTTAACGTAGTATACATAGAGGGCAGTGGTTTTACTTCCCGCACGTGGGTGTAAATGTATTGTTACAGTATACATATTTAGGTTGGGAATCCCGAAATGTAGGAAGTTGAACTTTCAATCATTGGTCACCATTGCTGTAAATACGTCAAAATGCACTATCGCGCAAAAAATAAATATACATTCCGTAAACCAGCACAATGCAACCATAAATTTGACTTGCTGACGAATTCACTCAGTTTACGCATTTTTTATATACTCGTGTACAGAAAATAGCTTAAAAACGTTTCATAGAATTACATTTTTGCACACTTTAATGACGATTTTTTAAAATTTTTATCTATTTTATTTGTAATATTTTATTTTGAGTTTTTGTTTCAAAATGAATGCAATTTATATCCATGAATAATAAAAACTGTTTGAATACATTTCTAAATCTTCATAAGTATTTAATTTTTGTTGTGTGTAAAATTATTCGTCTGTATTCCAACAGTCAATAGATCATTAAAAATAAAATATCTCAAATATATGATGAAACTATTTCCTGTCACTTGTTAAGGATTTTTTTTTAAATATCGCATGGATAAAAAACATATTTTGTTTCTATCTACCTATTGAAAAATAATCTGTTATATCATTTTTATTTTCTTGACTAAATTAAAAAAACTCCATGGAGCAATAGGCGTATAAGGCTCTTGGTCCACCAGCCAGCTCCTTGCCTCACATCCAGGTGAGATGTGGACGATTCCCTAGCCTGAATTTGTGTGACACGCCGTCACAGCTCGCGTTCTCAACCTGCAGCCGATACTTATTTCCTCACGATGCACGGGTCTGATACAGGTCGAAATAACGTTAAAAATTCCTTCATACATGAGTATTCGAACCAGCGCAAGTCCCTTACTTCTGGACCAAGGTTTGTTGTCTTAAACCACTCGGCAACGGCTCTGAACAGACTCCTTGAAGGCATGACAAGGCCTAGAAGGTCCTTGGTTTACCAGAAGGCTGCTGGTCTGTTATCCGCATGTAAGAATTATAGACGAGGAAAATCATCCACCAATTTTAGGGGTTATATATGGTCAGTATGTCGGGTCCCTCAACAATTATAGCTGATTTTGTCTACCCGAAACCGTTATTTATTGTCATCATCATCATCTACTGCCATGGTTTAGAACATTTCTGATATGTTCCGGCTCCATATTATAGTTCCTCGCTCCATCTTTTAAATGGTCGTCCACGACTTCTATGTCCATGTGACTTATAATTTAACATCCTATAAGGTATCCTCTCTTCACTCATTCTACTAACACGTTCAAACCATTTATTTATATGTAGTGACGTAGGCTTACACTCGTCTTAAACAAATGGATAAGTCGGCAGTAGCAGAACACTCTTTACTTGAAGGCCACAGGGTACAAAACCAGAATACAGACAAATTATCTAACTGCACACACTATTTTACCCGTCTGCAACGAGAAGCCATCGAAATATTAAAACATAAAAACGGTTTCAATAGAAAAGAAGAATCATTAAAAGTCAACAAATATGGATACCGGTTCTAAAAAATGCAGAATGCAAACTTCTACAAGAACAGTCTACTAGACCATCAAACAGCAACCTCATTGGAGCAATGGAAGATATAACTTGCGAACACATCGCGGTGAACGGTATAAATAGGACAGAAAGTGGATAAATTTCCAGTCTCAAGACAACCATTGGGGATGTCAGACGCAGTCTCTGGCGAAACGTCGGGGGACTTCAAGCCTGAAGACCACGGTCTACAGCCCGGAAGTCTTCTTCAAGATCATCATTTATTTCTGTATTATTCTATTTTTGTTATCACACTAATTATTTGTAATTCCTCACGGATATCTTCACTCCTCCGTTTGTCCAAAAGAGTACATCCTGTCACATATCGTAGGAATTCCATCTCTACTGCTTCCAGTCTTTTTATTAAACGTTTGGTGAGAGTCCAACATTCCGAGCCATACAACACAGAACAGGAATAACTAAACTTTGTAAAACTTTAGGTGTGTTTCTTTACGAACTTTCTTTGCTAATGTTCTTCTAATTGTACACCCTTAGACAAAAAAAAAGGAGTCACCTCTTGATACTATCAACCGATCGGGGAACTTCGTGAGCACTCACAGAAGCCTTATTCACATTAACACGTTTTCAGTTTGCTAGTTAACGTAGTGCTTACTCAAGTAACATAAAAGAGATAGCTTGCCTTTGTGCGTTTCGGTGGTCGAGAGGTTTAACACACAACATCTGTGTTCGTAAACTCACGGGTTCGATTCCCGTTCTACTTTTTTTACTGAATGTTAGGATAGCATTTCGCCTGTAATATAGTTTCATATTTAATTTTATAGTTGAGTTGTATGGCTTTAATGCACACACAAAACACATAAACGAAAACCTTCTAATAATTAAATGAAGAAAGAAAATAATATCTTCTAAAATGAAACTTTAACAAAACAAAATCAATATCGGGTGTATG
Source organism: Diploptera punctata (assembly GCA_030220185.1). Classification (NCBI taxonomy): domain Eukaryota; kingdom Metazoa; phylum Arthropoda; class Insecta; order Blattodea; family Blaberidae; genus Diploptera; species Diploptera punctata. The sequence goes on from JASPKZ010008014.1 coordinate 269,935, forward strand.
AATCCTCAGCATCTATTGCCGCCCTCAATCTGCGGGACATTGATGCAATCAAATTTCTACTGGCACGTGGACGACCGGCTAGAGCATCCCAGGCGTCTTGAATTTGTGCCCATAAGCCACCTTTCGTTTTTCGTGCATCTGCAGGCCAATTAGAGTTCATCTCTATTTTCATCTTAGCTCATACATTTTCGATTGGAGTCAACCTGGTGAACAGCGAAATTTGATTTGCCTTCTCCTTTAGCAATGAAATCAAATTTCGCTAAACACATTTCAGAAAGCGGCCACAGTTTCAACAATATCGATAATACAATGTAAATTATACACAGAGAAAACAACAGACACAAAATTAACATTTTACAAGAAATTGAAATTATCAAGAAGGCCAAACATTCTCAACCATAATGTGCCTAACGAGCAAAACCCTCTATTAGACATACAGTTAATTCAATACTACTACAACAACTCCAGAAGATGAAGCATGCATCGAAAGGCCTAGAGTGAAATCAACGAAAATTTTAGATAGTTGAGGAAGACGGTAGTATACAAGGTAAAAAATAATAGTTTGAACACACTAAAACAACACGCTTTATTAGAACACCGAACTAAAACGTGAAAAATAATTTTATTTTCCAAAACGCTTGGGATAAAATTAAAGTGGTCAACAAAAAAATAATCTCCAACACATCTAGAATAAAACTAGAGTTATCTACAAAAAAAAAATTAATATCAAAAGCGTGGGGTGCTGTATATCAATTAATACTTATATTTGATAATAAACAGATATTGGTAAAAGTAAAGTATCTAAGAAGAAAACGTAAAAACCATAAAAAGCACCCATCGGTTTTGATGGTAAAATTATTTTTTTGTAGATAACTCTAGTTTTATTCAAGATGTGTTAGATATGATTTTTTTGTTGATTACTTTAATTTTTTTCCCCATGCGTGTTGGAAATTAAAATTCTTTTTTTTTTATTTATTTGCTCGGTTTTCTAATAAAGCGTGTTGTTTCGGTTTTTAAAACTATTATTTATTTATTTTTTTTATTTTTTAGTTTGGTTATCTAATAAAGCGGGTTGTTTCAGTTTTTAAACTATTATTTATTTTCTTATTTTTTAGTTTAATTGATTGTCATAAACCGGAATCCCATGAAAATTTAATTGCTTAATACTTTTCTATAAAAACCTCCGGCCCTGATTTGAACCAGCGACCTATTGATTGCTGAAATTATATACCACTACAGTCCACCGCTCTACTAACTGAGCTCTTACAACGATTGACTAAAAAGTCGACAAGTCCGCAACCTATTACAAAGGTTTTTATTTTTTTTTTATTTTCCGATGATTCTGGCCAGGATTTAAAAAAACAAACTATGAAATTATTATATTGTCATGGGTCCTTTACAAGTATACAAAGTTTGAAGTCGATCCAATGTTTTTAAGTGGATGAAAATCGTGTTCAAATATTCCGTTACATAGATACAGGTTCGTTACATGGACAGATACAGGTCAAGCTAATATAAAGCGTGTAAAAATATATAATTTAACATTTTTATAACCTCAACGGTATAAAAAAATTATGAACTTAAAAAGTACAGATTAATTCAAATGTCGAAATAAAATGTATTTAATTCATAAAACGTTTTAATACAAATATCACGAAAAAACTGCGTAATTGAAGACGCGAACCTGCGATCTTCATTAACAGAAACAGTGACCACGTAGAAGAATATTCAGTTCATGCCACATAACACAGTAGCTCAGGGACTGCACAATTATGACTAGTTTCCTAGTGTGAACCCAGCGCTGTGCCGAGTATGACTGAGAAGAAATGTGCGTTCAAGAGATGACTCATTTTTTTTTTGTCGAAGGGTGTACCGCAAATATGTTGACACATATTAAGCTTTCTGTTAATATCTCTTGTCCGGACCTTGCCTAGGAAAACTCCTAAATCATTAAAATCCATTACTTGTTCTATTAAAAAATCATTTACTATTATTTTGGCTCTTATTGGATTTTTGCCATGAAATGCCATCACTTTAGGTTTGCTTGGGGATATTTGTGAGTTATATTCAGCAGCAATTTGCACCGTAACCACGCTGACTGCTATCAACTATTGCACTGCGTCGGTGCTGGATCGTACCAATGTTGTTGATAATTACCTTGAGTTGAGAAAATAGAATGCTCAAATTAACATATATTTGCCCGGGCCCATAAAAATCAAAGATTAATTCACCTTTCCTCAATAAATTGTTAAGCATGTAATATATTGTAAGCTATACAGATTACAATCGTGGAAGTTTCAAGGAAGGATGAAATCCTATTCGCTTGAGAAAGCTTTGGAACTTTATACTCATATCTGACATGACTTGCTAATAAATCAATAGACAGAAGTTAACTAAAAGCTGGTAACTTATGTTTAATAAAAGTCAAAAAACAGTCAGATATAACATTCAAATAATAAAAGATAATTAGTTTGACATTGAAAAATAAATTGAGAAAAGATACAATAACCTTATCGGTCATCTAAACAAAACAATACTAATGACACATACGTACTCTCTTTCACACCCACTAGTCCCGCTAAGGGGTAGGGTTCACGGTCCTTGTGGTCCTACCCTAGCCTAAGGGACCAATAAACAAAACAAGCTCCTCCGAGCTATATCGACTTGACCCTTTGATAAATAAACAGATGATGACCTTGATGTTAGTAAGCGCAGCTTATTTGAGGGTTCACTAGAGGGGGAGGATGCGCGATAGAACACGCCGCATAAAAGAAAAGGGGGGTATGTAGGTGAGAAGTTGGCACTGTGCACTATGATCACAGAAGATATGGAGACGTGATGACGCATAGGTTGCGCAGCATGAGGTAATCCATGTATCGAAAACTTGATTTAGGTACAAATTTTTTCCAATTGAAAAATGTCTCTTTGTAAGCTGTCTTCATCCGTTGCTACAATTGCCTGATCATCTGCAAAAGAGGAGTGTATATAATTTATTATTGTCAAAACTAAAGTTATTTAATGCATTTTTTGCCATTTTCTCAACACTTTGTCAATATATAAATTAAATAAAGCCGGTGACAAATGGCACTCTTGTCTCAGTCCGGCTTGCAACTGTTTGGAGCTTATGAGTAATGAAAGTTTTACGTGGAAGGGGCACCAACCGTCCGCACAACCTTTAACCACCAGCAGGGAGTGTCGTTTTTAGGGTTTCCTTCCCCTAGGTTGATTGTCTTCACCACGATTCAAGGAGTTCTACCTACCCCTATGTTTTAGTTGCCTCTTCCGCCAGTTACTCTGTACCGAAGGACACCTTCTCCGCTGTATCTGCCGTTGAGGTCTTCACCGTAACCTTGGCAAGTGTCCGTCACAAGACACTATCAGCTTGGCAGGTTGAACTAAGGTTTTTGTTACGAGGTTTTAATTCTCCCCTCACCCTTTTTCAACCTGACTTAGGGCAGGGTATGGCGCTTTTGCTATTTTTTGTAGTCACTAAAATTCCTCTCGATTCCATCCGGGTACCGATATCATACAGGCTGAAATTTCATTACACATAGGTACTCGAATCAGCAGAAGTTCCTTAGCTCTGCACCAAGGGATGATGCTGGAACTACTCACATAAGATTTCACTCATTTTTACATTAATCAAGAGGTGTAACAAATTCAATGTTAATACATAAATAAAACCAATGTTTTTATTTACTGTTGTTTAGACACTATGACGCAGTTCTTTTCAAAATCAATATTTTGGTTTATTTTATCGTTTTGATTATACTGTAGATCTAATATTTATCTATTTTCAATCAACCAGAAGATAATAAAACATTGTCCAGAATTAATGTTGTGTTTTCCATTACCTAATTATGAAAAACAAGTGTCACTTGAAATAGGCAACAATAGACCGTGGCAGAGTTTGTTTTCAAAGTACTCTCCAGCACAGTGCACGCCGCTTGGAAGAGTCAAGACACTCATTGTCTGACATTGTACTCAGCTCCTTGAAGTAGGCACGAACACCAACTTATAGGCAGGGAACTCAGTGTCTGCGCATGTGATTTTTAAGTTTCTAGAATAAGAAAATTTGCCTGGATTGGACTGTAGGCTGGATGAGTCATATATTTCACCGGCATCATTTCCAGAAACTGAATTGTTGCATTGGTTGTGTGGAAGAGACATTGTAAGGATGGATCCTATTTCTCTGCAATCCAGCATTTGGCCGCCACTCCTGAATTTTTTAGCAGGCTTTTGCGAGACAAATTTCTGTACACACCATTTAACGGTGTATATATAAAGTATATTGTCAAATATGTACTTGTAATTTGTGCTGGTTGACTGAAAGAGAAGGCTTTATGCCCTTAACTCTGAAGAATAAATAAATAATTATTAAAATTATTATTAACGGTAACTGTCCTCTAGTTCAACAGTTGCCAGATGACCATTTGTTCATACAAAATGGCCACAGCTTCATTTCCCACACTCCTCGCACTCTCAAAATAAGTAGAAGGCTACTTTTCCGAAAGGGCTGAGATCGATGGTTGACATTTTGCTTCAGGGTCACATTGTCAAATAAAACTTTCTACGTCTGTTATTATGATTGGCATATGACAGCAGTTTACATTGTTGAATCTTTTCAACACGCCTTTACAACAATTCATTCTAATGCATCTGTGCGTTTCATACAAGTGATGCGGCACTAATGGAGAAATAATTAACATTACATTTAAAAGAATGGCGAAAAACACTCCATAGCGTCCCGTCGATGTCCTCATATGTCAGTCGCGGATATTTCTTAAGCAAAGACTCCACTGCAGCTATGTTTACTTCAGTTACCATTGTTGTTGACCTGTCGTTTCTCTTCTCATCATGAACGAATGTTGTCCCCTTCGTACATTCATCAAACCACTGGAAAACTGTTGCACGCGAAGGAACAAGGTCTTAAAACTTTTGTGTGAATAGCTCAAAGCTGGAGTTTCACACGGTTCTGTGCTCGGCCAATTATTATTGTAAATCTATATAGACATATCTGACTCTCTAAAATATTGCAAACATCATTTATTCGCAGACCATATGTAGATCTGCATTCACGCAGACAAATATTCTTTAAATGACGCGGTAACCAAACTTAATGAGGACCTTGGCTCACTAACGGACGGACAGAAAAAATAAGGACTTCAATTAAATCCTAGAAAGTCACAAGCAATCATTATGGGTCATCAGATACTATTAGGGTCAATTAACACAAATACAGTATTGCATGTGTCACTTAATGGGGTTCAAATCCCTAATAGTGAGACAGTAAAACATCTAGGAGTATTTATGGATACAAATTTAAATTGGAATAAACAAATAAACAATATTTTCAAAACAATCTTCTCAATAATACACTCATTAAATTGTATAAGATATTATTTACCATTTGCTCTAAGGAAAATGTTAGTAGAAACACTTGCAATGCCCCATTCTGATTATTATTGTGCTACTCTTTACTGGCCTAAATACTGCTCTTACTCAAATACTTCAACGTGTTCATAATTCTTGCATAGGTTTTATTTGTGGTATTCGCTGATTTGATCACGTCACGCCATCCCTGGAATAATTTTCATGGCTTCGTCTACAAGATCGTAGAACCATCGATTCCCTATCTCTTCTCTATAAAATATTACACACATCATTACCTTATTATTTATCACACCGCTTCACTAGACTCTCTAATACACATAAATTACGCACATGATCCCATCAGCACATTGTCCTTTATATCCCTCCTCATCACACGACGTATTACTCGAAATGTTTACACTTTCTCTTGCTAGAACTTGGAATTCTCTTCGACCCTATGTCAGAGACTGCCAAACTTTACCATATTTCAGAAACAACTTATAAAATTATTAACAATAATATTACTTTTTTAACTATTAATACATTTTTCATTATATAATAAAATAATATTAAGTTCTGTCAATATATTATGGCCCCCCTTATTAAAAAGACTTATCTGTAAAAAGTTTTATCAGATTTTGGAGGGTGATGAAATACCAAAGGATTGGTGTATGTCATATATAACATCTATTCATAAAAAGGGAAATCGTAAAGACCCTGGAAATTACAGTGGAATCAGTGTGATGTCATCCATGAGTAGAATTTTTAGCAGTATCATCACAAACAGACTTGAACACACCATCGAAGGAAGAATGTTGGAAGACCAAGCAGGATTTACCAGAGGGAAATCATGCATGGATCACATTTTTAGTCTGAGACAGATAACGGAAAAATCACATGCTAAGGGCCAGGAAATTCATTTGATATTTGTTGATTTAGAAAAGGCCTATGACTCAGTGCCAATCAACCAACTTTGGGATGCAATGGTTGATGTTGGTATCGATTTACCAACGATTTCACTTGTCCGACGGTTATACCAGCAGTGTCAGGCTTCGGTTAAAGTGGGTAAGATGATATCCTCTCCATTCAGAACTACTAAAGGCCTGCGACAGGGCTGTAGTATGTCCCCTACTCTGTTCAAAATATACATCCAGCATATATTGGATCAGTGGAATCGATATTGTGGAGGCATGGGAGTACCAGTCCAAGGTGGCACAATACATTCCTTATTATTTGCAGACGATCAAGTGTTGATAGCTCAGAGTCGTGAGGATGTGAAATACATGATGAGAAAACTTCTAAATGCTTTTGAAATAGGAGGATTAAGAGTAAACATGGAAAAAACTGAATATCTTGTAGTAGGAGGAAGCGGACGAGATATATCCCTATCCCAAGGAATTATTAGAGCTGTTAAAAAATTTAAATATTTGGGATCACTTATTGATGAATCAGGGAGTTGTAAAGCTGAAGTAGATAGCAGGTTAGTACAAGCACGAAGAGCCATAAAAATGTTGAATGGAGTACTGTGGAGTAGGACCATGTCAAACCACACGAAGAAGAGGATTTTGAAGTCTGTTGTGGAAAGCATAATGACTTATGGTGCTGAGGGATGGACTTTGGTAGAGGGACAAAAAACTAAGATCTTGGCAGTGGAGATGGATGGAATAAGACGCAGTGCCAGGGTGTCCAGGTTGGAAAGAAGAAGAAATGAAGAAGTGAGGCAGATGATGGATATGGAGGAGACAGTGGTGGAAAGGATCGAAAGACGAGCTCTTCAGTGTATGGCCATGTCAGGAGAATGGAGGATGATAGGTGGCCCAAAACTCTTTTGGAATGGTCACCTTCTGGTAGAAGGAAACGGGGCAGGCCAAGAACAACTTGGAGAGGAGAGATCCATAGATTGATGAACGACCGAGGTCTGGAGGAGGATGAATGGCGTGATCGGCAAGAATGGCGAATGGGAATACAGGGTAACCGCTGAAAAGTGGAGAGGCCCTCAAAAGTAAGTAAAAAGTAAGCAATATATTAATCTAATGTCTTTATATATATATATATATATATATATATATATATATATATATATATATATATATATATATATATAAAGGCGATAGATTATTCTATTAGAGTTTATTACTTTTCTGTATATATGTTTTCTTTTTATGCATAGTAAATTCGAGCTTTCGAGCTGTTATTCCTTTGAGTATATGTTATTCCATTAATTAAATTTTAATTGTATTTAATTTCATTGTATTTATATATTATTATTTTCTTCATTGTTCAGTTTGACCTGACAATTAATTGTTTAGTACATACTATTTTTTGTAATTTGTTGTATTTAAATGTAACATATGTTTGTCCTGGTGAGTGGAAGAGAAAGCCACATGGCCTTAACTCCACAGGCTAAATAAATCTATTCTACTCGTATTCTGTTCTTAAATGTTTGTGACTCATTTAAACTGCACTTAACATCCTAGAATAAACATTCTCCCTCTCAAAATTGATAGATCACTTAAACTCGCACGACATGCACACAGTTTCGCAAGGCAGTTGCTTAGAGAAAACTGAAATAAGTAGCTGCCTTGATTTTAACGTACGAGGATTAGACTTTCAAGTTGCTCTGTGTTGCCACACTCTCAAAACGTATCTCATAATTAAACATCTATTACAATTGTTTGGTAAGTAGTATTCTCTATTTAAACCAGATCTTGGTAAGCCTACAGTAGTATGAATTTTTAATCAGTATTGGTTAATAAGAAATTATCTTTCGTTCAATTAAATAACACTGGGCAACATATTTTCACTTTCAGAACATTGCACAAACTTTGAGATATGCCCTAATATATTTCAGGAATGCTGAAACCAAATCTGCAAACGTCAGGAGGTTTTGCAAAACAGAGATTAGTGTAACGCTCAATGTATAAATGTAGTGGTTTTAAGAAAAACTTCTTTTATAATGTTTTAAATAAAATAATAAGCAGTCACTGTTAGAAATGACTAAATATTGAAATATTTTCAATTTAATTGTCATCTTAATATATAGTGATATAGAATACAGTTAATCTTCAGTATTCAATGTGATCTTGTTTATTTCCATGTGAAGCTTTTTCTTGTTGGCTTTCTTTTATAAACACGAGTTTCCCTCTTCATCATCCAACAGTAGTCAGCGAGCATTATGGTGCTCCACCTGCCTTGGTATCTTGATTCTAATTTCTTTAGATTTGGTGGAAACTCTCCCCATGTTCTTCACTGTAGTCCCGAGATTTTCGGGAAAGTAGTCCAAGTGAGAATGTAGCATGTGGACTTTGAGACTCATGTAACATCAAAGTTCCTTGAATGCATTCAACATTTTGTTTACCAAGGTTTTGTAATCTGGGTCCTTTATATTACCTAGAAACTTTGTAACAACATCTCAGAATGATTGCCATGCTAACAACTGTTTCGAATTCATTTTACTTTCAAAAGTATCATCACGAAGCAACTTCCTGATATCCGGGCCTGTAAATATACTTTCTTTCACTTTTGCATTGCTTAAACCTGGGAGCTCTTCACTAATGTACAAGAAACAATGCCATTCCTTGTCCAAAAGGCCTTGAAAAATTGTTTCATGAGCCCTAACTTAATATGGAGAGGAGGTAAGAGAACATCAGATGCCTCAATAGAACTCTTCTTCTTCTTAATGTTTTTTCAACCAACATTCCATTATCTTCGGGGCCATTCCTTCTTAATCCAATGTTGTGCCATTGCCCGACTGTCCCACTCGCAAATGAAAAACGGACATTTTGTATAACCTAATTGTTGATCCAACAAGAGTGAGATAACTTTGAAATCTCTATACACTTGCCATTTATGTTCTTCATATTTTGTCTTGGTCAAGAGTAGTTACAGATTTTCATAAGACTCTTTGTGAATCGCCGAGTAACCAACTGGAAGTGAAGCATATAAATTCCCATTATGTAGGAGGACACCCTTCAAACTGCGTTTTGACGCATCAATAAAAAACCTCCATTCAGTAGGGTCATAACTGTAATTTCTGAGGAAATGTGATTTGTTAGGATTTTTCTGAGATGAAATATGGATTCCGTAGGTAAGTTTCATCCTAGAAACAAAATTAGACTTAAACATAAACATAAATTTGCACGTATTGTGAAACACGGTTTTCGGAAAATTAAACATAATGGAAATTTGTAAAATATAATATCTGAGAAAATGTGACGTGATAGGATTTTTCTGAGTTCAAATCTGTATTTTGTGGGTATAATAATAATAATAATAATAATAATAATAATAATAATAATAATAATAATAATAATAATAATAATAATAAGGCTTACTAAACAGATAATGGAATTCTACGAAAACAGAAGTAAAGCTCCAGTGGATACTATGAAGTGGATTGACGAAGTCAAAAAGGACTTAAAATTGGCAGGAATTACTAAAGAAGATATCCCAAACAGAGATATATTTAGAATTAAGGTGAATAAGTGGCAAGTTGACCAAGAGGACAAACCGAAGAAAAAAACTGGAACAACTTGGACAGATGAGAGAAAACAAGCTCATAGCAAAAGAATGAAAGAAATTTGGGCTCAAAGGAAACGCCTCTAAGTACTTTGAGTAGTCCTACATGGGCTCATCCGCAATTTAAAAAAATGATATTAGTATTGCACTGTTTTAGGAATGGGGCACATACTATTATCATCAAATAATTCTACCATCTGTGTTTATTTTTTTATTCAAGATTGTTTCTGTCATTCACACAGGTATCCTCAACAAAAAATGTATTTTTTTTTCCATACTTCCCGATCTTGTGAATCTGCTACTGTCATATTTCTCTTCTTCATGTTGTCTTGAATTCACTTTATCCATTCGCCTTTGGTCTACCACATTTCCCTTTTCCAGGCGGTACCGATTTTAATACTTCTTAGTTTGTTTCTGTATCCCTTCTTCTCATTATATGTCCATACCATCTTAGTTGGATTTATTAAATCTCTTGTACAATATCCTTTTCTACATTCATTATTTCTCTTACTGTAATATTTTTTATTTTGTCTAATTTTGGAATTCTTGCCGATCTTCTTAAAAAGTCAATTTCTGCGACTAATAATATATTTGTGTGTTTTTGCTTCAACCTCCACGTTTTCGCACCACCATCTTTGTAATACATTTAATATAATTTTGGATTTACAAATTACATTCAAATTTTAAATCTGTACCAATGAAAATATAAAAAATAGACTTCCATTCATTATAACAAATAAATGACTGTGAAGTATGATGAATTGCACTTTTATACAATTTTAAATTATAGCGTCACTTCCGTTTCTCGACTTCTGAATTCGTTTCAATTTTACTAATCTCTGAACATTTGGAAAATGAGGTCATGAGAGGTATAGTTTGCAAACTGTGATCTGTCATGTGGTTCCTGTGACAAGATTTGGTAATTTTCATGAGGGAGAGAATCAGCTCGAGTAAATTATAAGCACATAAATTTGCATAACATTTTTTTTTTGTTCAAAGCCACCACGTTGTCATTTCGACGTTCTGGTATTGTCTCCTAGCTTGACGTTATTGTAACCCACTTCTGAGGTTGGGGCACCTGGAAGGAGGAGTTACGCGGTGGAAATGATGCGCCCCTTCATGGTACCTCTACCTTGTCGAGGTGGAGTGGCTTGCGTGCTTAATGATCCTGAGATCTATGCCGGCGGTAGCATTGCTGCGGTTACCCATGCCGGACTGGTCGAAGGTGATAAGCCAGACGAAAAAAGTACCTTGGTCGAAAGAGTGACGATCTTTCACCGTAAAAATACAACCGTCAAGAAATGCGGACATGGGTTGAACTGGGGTAAAATTTTCCGGAGGTCAAATAGACCCCGTTCGGTTCTCCGGGCAGGGACTACTTCAGGGAACACATGCCAAAGGCTCAAACACAGGGACATGTTGCTAGGAACTGGAATGTTAGGACTTTATACAATACCGGGGCACTAGAGATATTAACGCGGGAACTAGATAAATCGCCCTTAGATATAGTCGCTTTACAGGAAGTTAGGTGGCCAGGAGAAGGTAGTCAGGAATCAGGAAGCTTTGTATTATACTACGGGGGTGCAGAAAGACCTGCATTTGGAACGGTTTTTTTTAGTCAGAAGGAGGATCCTATCCGCTACCCGAGTTATTAAGTTTGGCTCCGTCTTACTGACAGACGTAAATTGCACTCTCTTTCACTACTTTTCAAGCTTCTGAATTCCTACATCCCTACTTACCTGGCGTCTAGATTTGAGAAGTCATCCTCTTACCACAATATTGATTGACACTAGATCACAAGATAGCAGTCTGCTAACAATTCCTCTTCATAGCACTTCCTCCTATTCTACTTCCTTCACAGTAGCCTCTGCCCGCTCCTGGAATCTCCTTCCTCAAGATATCAGGGGTTGCGCACACTTGGTACCTTTAAGTCACGCTTATACAGTTACCTGTTGTCTAATAATTAATTTTTCTCTATTTATATAATTTTATACTATGTCATTAATCTTTTCCTGTTTTATTTATATATATATATTGTACATATATATTTAATTCGTTAAATTTAGAGTAAATCAAAATACATTATAAATATTAATTGTATTGTATTCATAACTTGTAATCGTTTATATTTATATATATATATATTTATATATATATATTGTAATTTAGATTTAAGACTATTTTTTGTTTGTATTTTTTTTTAACCTGGTTGAGTGGTAGACAAGGCCTTAAGGCCTTAACTCTGCCAGGTAAAATAAAGCTATTATTATTATTATTATTATTATTATTATTATTATTATTATTATTAAAGATATCATACATAATTCTAAAGGGTAAACAGCATGATTTTATAATTGTAAATGTACATGCCCCCACAGAAGATAAGGATGTCAAGATCAAGGATGAGTTCTATGAAGAATTAGAATGCGTATTTGATAGCCTTTCACGATATCGTATGAAAATTGTCTTAGGAGATTTTAATGCAAAAGTGGGGCGGGAAGATATATTCAAATCAACAATAGGCAAATTCAGTCTGCATGAAGATAGTAACGACAATGGGGTTAGATTAGTCACCTTCGCCACATCAAAGAATCTCATTGTTATGAGCACAACATTTCAGCATAAGGATATTCATAAATACACCTTGACGTCTCCAGATGGCGAAAATCGGAACCAAAGAGATCATGTATTAGTGGACAAACGCTGGCACAGTAGCATCATCGATGTTAGATCAGTTAGAGGGACAGACTGCAATTCGGATCATCATCTGGTCAGAGTGAAAATCTGGCAACGGCTATCACTAATGAGAGGAAAACGCTAAAGATGATTCTGTAAAATTTGAATTAATAAGCTTGAAAAATGATGAAATGCGACAAGACTATGAAATCAAAATTGCCAATAGATTTGAAGTACTGAAATCTTCAGATGGCAATGTGGCAAACGAAGAAGAAACTGATATAAATAAAGAATGGGAGGCCATAAGAGACACTATTAAATTGTCAGCATCAGAAAGCATTGGTTGTTTAAAAAAGAGGCAAAACAAGAATTGGTATGATGAGGAATGTGCCGAGATTGTAAAGAAAAGAAAGCTAGCAAAAATGAAATGGTTACACGAGCCAAATGAGGTAAATTTAGAGCAATTGGGTAGTATTAGACGGGAAACCACCAAGCTACTAAAGAGTAAAAAGAGGGAATATTTGAGAGAGAAGATTAATGATCTTGAAATCAATGCAGAAAATAGGAACATTAGAGAATTATATCAGGGAATTAGTATAGAGAAGAAAGGGTTTCAGGCTAGAACAAACACAATTCGGAATGAAAATGGAGATATGATTACAGATTCCATAAGTATATCAAATAGATAGAAAAGTTACTTTAATCAGCTATTAAATGTACATACAGAACAGGACATTGAGGAGGATCATTTACAGACAGCAGAAATACTAGCCGCAGAACCAAGTGCATTAGAGGTTGAAATGGCGATCGAAAAATTGAAGATGTATAAAGTATCAGGTTCAGATGAGATCCCAGCAGAACTGATAAAGTCAGGGGGAGAAAAATTGATGGACAAGATACGCTGGTTGCGTAGTATGTATTGGGAAAAAGAAGCTCTTCCAGATGAATGGAAAGCATCGATTATCGTATCAATTCATAAGAAAGGAGATAAAACTGATTGTAACAACTACAGGGGCATCTCATTACTTTCAACTTCGTACAGAATTCTAACAAATATATTAGTAAGCAGACTTACTCCTTATATTGATGACATTCTAGGAGATCATCAATGTGCATTTAGAAGAAACAGGTCTACAACAGATTAAATTTTTAGCTTAAGACAGTTTTTAGAAAAGGAATGGGAATATAATGGTACTGTACATCAACTGTATGTAGACCTCAAAAAAGCATATGATTCAATTAAGAGGGAGAAGTTACATAGTATCCTGCTGGAGTTTGGAATTCCTAAAAAGTTAGTTAGACTTATACGAATGTGTCTAAATGGCACAACGAGTAGGGTGCGTGTAGGCAAACAGTTTTCGGATACTTTTGAAATCCAGAATGGGTTGAAGCAAGGAGATGCACTATCTCCTCTACTATTTAATTTTGTACTAGAGCATGCCATTAAATCTTTAGAGGATGAAGAAAGACTACATCTCAATGGTATTAATTAGCTGTTAGTTTATGCTGATGATGTAGTATTATTGGCCGATAGCGAGGAGATACTAAAGGACAACACGCACACACTATTGAGTAACACTAAGAAATTAGGACTGGAAGTAAATATCAATAAAACTAAATACATGGTCACACGTAGAAATGGATTATATAATGGAAACTGACAGCTAATGACAAATGAGGGAAATTTTGAGAAGGTGGCAGAATTCAAATACCTGGGAACAACAATCACAAATAGGAATGAGATGCACAAAGAAATTAAACATAGGCTCAATTCTGGAAATGCGTGCTATTATGCATTGCAGAGACTCTTGATGTCCCAACTCCTTTCAAAAAACGTTAAACTGAAAATATATAAAACTATTATTCTACCAGTTATATTATATGGATGCGAAACATGGACTCTTACTATAAGGGAGGGAAGGAGATTAGAAGTATATATAATATTGAACTACATGGTCTTTTTAGGTAGCGAGATATAATAAGAACAGTTAAGTCTCATAGACTGCGATGGGCAGGACATGTTGCACGTATGGGGAATGAGAGACTTGCATGGAAGCTTCTTGTAGAAAAGCCAGAGGGAAAACGCCCAGTTGGTAGACCAAGAATGAGGTGGGAGAATAACATTAACTATGATTTGAGAGAAATAAATTATGCAGGGAATGATTGGAAAACATTACCTCAGGATAGGGGTGTATGGAGTGCTTGTGTCCGTGCGGCCATGAACCTACGGGTTCGATAGTGCCAGTGAGTAAGTAAGTAAGTAAGGAAGGAAATGATGCGCCAGGAGAGGCCTTAATCCTAAACTTAATGGGTATGTTTATGACGATAATGTTGGCCAGATTACGTTTGGGACCGTTTGGCCTTAACGTTTCCTGAATTTGCCTTACAGGTGAGGAAAAACCCCGAAAAAACCATCTCCCGAGAAAATTTTCCCGCTGCGGGAGAAGGCAGCTCGCTACCTCGAGACTATAGCGATGGAGCGGTGGACATTTGTATAACAATCGAGCGGCCAATAATTAGCGACGTCCTGAAAACATTGTTGAAGTCAGGCGGATTATCTTAATTGTCGATACTATCCTTTAGTTCCTGGTCTCACTGAAAATCAAGAAGTTTCATATGAAAGTCGGTAATATATTGAATTTTATTAAATGAATAAAAAATCCTGTATCAAGATTGTGAAATTCTTGAAACGTGAATTCTAATTCCTGATTGAAGTATCTTTGTCATCGTATCTAACATTGGTGAAGTCACACACGTGGTTAATACGGAGAGCCTTCACTATTGTTTATATGAAAGGATTCAGGTCACTAAGGAAAGTCAGGTAGTTGTGGTTCCATTAATAACATTATCTCCTCACAGATTTCGAAGAATCATTTCAATTTTGTACCTCGACTAGTCCTTTTTTATCCTAAGCACAGTGCATGTATAACGTATGGTACGTTACATAATGGAAATAATTTTACGACTTGAGAAAAGTAGTATTATTATTAAAATATTAGTAAATTTCCATCACTATTACTACCAGTGTGTTTTTTTTCGGGGTTCGTTCTAACCTGTAAGATCAGGAGACTTTAATGTCCAAACGGTCCCCGAACATTATGTGATCATCATAATCAACATTATAATGTGCTTATGAATGTGTGTGCCACTGTGCTGGCTCTCCATATGTGATAATTCCTTCTCTGCAAGGCCTGGGTGTCGTGCAGCAATAAAGTGAAAGGATAAATTCCGTCAATACAATGGAATTACCGGTATTGTTATTTAATCGTGCAGGAACGAAGAATTAAGCCATGTTAATGATACCGTTAAGCAACAAGATAATTCAGTCCTTATTGAATGTTTCACTCCCCATCTTCCTGCACCATGAAAATCCATTTGCGGTAAGTTAATATAATGCGGTATGATATCATATGTTATGTTATGATTAGATCACATCTCTCAATTGAAGCGGTTAGAAGCAAGTGATATTTTTTATAAATAACGAATTTGTTGCATAATTGAACTCTTGCAGCATATATTGATTTAATGGCAGAGGGATATAAGTGTACACGTTAGGAATGGATAAAATGTGATTATCATTTTTGATTAAGCTACCTTTGACCTACTTATAAAACTTGAACTTTAAGTATTTTTATCAACACCGCAAAACTGGTACATGTACGCACTTGCTTTTAACCGCATCAATTTGTAGTTGCAGAATAGAGGATAAATGCTGAAAAGGGAAATAATTCTGTTAAAACTTGAATTGCGATGAATCTTCGATAGGAAAACTTGACTAAGCAGTGTTATCTTGGAGATGAAATCATGCAAATCGACGGTAAAATGGAAAAGTGTCATTATATTTTCGGACATTTTACCGTTAAGAGGTAGGGTAAGTAGTTTGCAATTATCTTTTAGTTTTAGAACTTAGGAACAAAGTTTGGCGCCGTAAACTGCAGCTCCGAACATCTATGGAGTATTTATAGAAAGAAAAGGTGTAACAATTATCATTGCCTTCTTACTCAGGTTTGACAAAGAGGCAATTCGATCATTAGTTCAGTTTATGTTGTTTTTTCTTGAAGAGAGTATAACAATGTAATTCACAACTAAAGAAATTAAAATAATGTATTTTTAAATTGTATTTAAAATGCAAATTTTATTTTCAGTATTGCTGTGGAAAGGAAATGAGGATGCCCTACGAAAAATACAACATTTCTCATGATTGCATAGTAACAGATATATATTTTTTTACCAAATAATATATATATATATATATATATATATATATATATATATATATATATTGCATTGAGCTTCCATGTTTTAATATAGGGGAAAGTAGTCTATTTGACATAGAAGAAAATATGACACAACGCAGTTAGAATGTGTTGAAAGTGTATGAAAAATTAAAGAAAAAATCTGAGGTAAGGGAATTAATGCCTAACATCACGTTTTTTTGGAGCTCATTTAGCAATGAAGGTGTAGATAACATGGCTGTGTTACCATAAATGACGTTAAATCGTTGGGTCACCTATCATTACGTTACGTTGCAAAAGTTTACATAAGTTTTGGATAGCACGGGACATAGTACAGTAAAACTTGTTTAACCTGGAACGTGAATAATGCAGAAATGTGTCCAATGTGAAAAAATGTATTGGTCCCAGCGAAATAATCGTAATTTTACGTGTACTTATTTTGCATAAAACGGAATCTCTCCAACGCAGAAACGGAAGGATATTTATACAGAATTCATGAAAAAATTATAAAGAGGAAAGACAGAGAAATAAATTAGTTTCGACTTCATTGAATTCCCGTTTAGCAAAAAAAAAAAAAAAAAAAAAAAGGAACGATTCCTGCCGCCGGGTGAAGTAGTGATTCTACTTTTACCTGAAATTTTATTTCGGCCTCTCTGTACACCCTCAATGAGAAATACAGATACCTGTATATAAATATATAACATATAAATAACCATTGCACTGTAAAATCTGAAATTAGTTTAAGTTCTGAAACCCTTCTTTCATAAATAGCGTGCTGAATTTCCGGAATAAAGATGCTAAAATAAGATATGTATCATTGTTATTAAACGAAAAAGTGAAAGTACATGAAGATAAATCTCCAAATTTCCGGACCGATGCTCCAAAGTCAAGCTCTAGCTCTTGCTAAGTCCCTAGGGAATAATGGTTTGAAGGCATCATCAGGTTGGCTGGATAATTTTAAAAGACGACACTATGTAGTGTGGAATGAAATTCGCGGGAGATCAAATTATGTGGACGAAAATGTAGTTAGTGAGCGGAAACCTAAACTGTATGCTTTAATTTCAGGATACGCGCCTAAGAGAAATTATTAACGCTGACCGAAACGGGACTGTTTTTTCGCACGTTACCGTTGAAGTCGTTCATAAATAGAATATTTCATTTTTCAAAAGCAGCGGAATTACAATTAATCCAAGGTACGTAAAATGAGGTATACGATCCTCTATAAATCTAAGATTATTAATAAGTTTTAGTTTTTTTTATAATGCGGAATTTTGTCCAATGCGGGAAAAATTGGTTCCACGCGATTCCGCTTTGAGCAAGTTGTACTGTACCAGACACACGTGAACCAACCCTAACCATAAATCACAACATATCATATTATACTTTTTATAATATTTAATTCAATCATCATGGTTTTGAGGATCGTATAAAAATAAACATGTTGGTCGTGGTGCACTAGTGGTTATGCTCCTTGCATCTAGTCCCGAGGCCGTAGGTTCATACCAATCCGAGGTCGATGGATTTTTTAGGATGGAAAAATCCTCCGGGACGGACTGTAACCGTGATTTCCAAGTTTGAAGATTTTCAGGCTCGTAAAAATCTATAAACCTGAATAAAGGGGCCTCTTAGCAAAATTTATCAACCTCATCACCATAGTTGCCGACTAGATGTCTCATTGGGTCGGTGTGTTGAGTTGCCTACTAGATGTCTCATTGGGTCGGTGTGTTGAGTTGCCTACTAGATGTCTCATTGGGTCGGTGTGTTGAGTTGCCTACTAGATGTCTCATTGGGTCGGTGTGTTGAGTTGCCTACTAGATGTCTCATTGGGTCGGTGTGTTGAGTTGCCTACTAGATGTCTCATTGGGTCGGTGTGTTGAGTTGCCTACTAGATGTCTCATTGGGTCGGTGTGTTGAGTTGCCTACTAGATGTCTCATTGGGTCGGTGTGTTGAGAGAATAACATTAGTCACATCTGCAGAAAAATACATTGTATTCATCAAGTAACTACTAACAAAAGAGATGCTAAGTCCAATATCAGTCCTATATATACTGATACGCCATTGTAGATACGTAGAGGAAGGCAAATATTTTTAATTACATTATTTAACTAATAACATTAATGTAAAGCTACAATTTAATCAGTTTTATAACCGGTAAGCTGTCGATGAATTATTCAGATACATATAAAAGTCAATGGAGAATAATTTGAACCACCTGATCGAAATACTGCACACAAAAGTAGCAGTATTTAAATGCTAGTGTACGGATCCACTATAATCTCACTCACTATGTATTATGACAGACTATTAACTAACTAACTAATTCACTGGCACTATCGAACTTCGTAGGTTCATGGCCGTGCGGATATAAATTCTCCATACATCTCTGTTCTGAGCTAATGTTTTGAAATCATAGTTAATGTTATACTCCCATTTCATTATTGCTCTACCAACTGGGCATTTTCCCTCAGGTTTTCCTACAAGAAGCTTCCATGCACGTCTTTCATTCCCCATTCGTGCCAAATGTCCTTCCCATCGCAGTCTAGTGTTAACTGTTCTTTATTATATCTGGCTTCCTATAAAGACCATGTAGTTCACTGTTATGTAGTCTTCTCAATTCACCTGCCTGTTCATCCCTCTCTGGTACAATTTTTTTTCTAAGAACTTTATTCTCAAATACTTGTAATCTTTATTCCTCCCTTAGAGTAAGAGTCCATGTTTCCCAATCATATAATATAACTGGTAGAATAATCGTTTTATATTTTTTCATTTTAACATTTTTTGAAACTAGTTGTGACGTCAACAGTTCCTGTAATGCATAATAACACGCATTTCTAGAATTCAGCCTACGTATTTTTAATTTCTTTGTGCATCTCATTCCTATTTGCGATTATTGTTCCTAGGTATTTGAATTCAGCCACTTACTCAAAATTTCCCTCATTTGTCATTAGCTGTCCACTTCCATTTTATAATGTATATATATATATATATATATATATATATTTACTTCTAGTCACTATATCTTACTGTTACTCAATAGTGTATATTGACGTACCGAAATTTAAAAAATATTAACTAGCAAGCTCTAATTGCAGACGCTATCCAGATGTCATGGCATGATATTTGGACCCTACTCACATTGACGAAAAATTACTTAAATTTAACAATATGATATTAGAACGTTACGACAAACATGCCCCCTTGAAGACTAGACGAATTACTAAATCCCCAGCTCCCTGGATGTCCCACGAAATTCGACTACTGATGGCTGAGAGGGACGCTGCTTTTCGAAAATATAGACGGGACAAAAGTGACGCTAACTTAAGACAATATAAGACATTAAGAAACAAAAGGAATCATAACATTAGGATCGCTAAGTTGCGGTATGCTCATAGTATCATTGATCCAAACACAAATGCAAGTGATATGTGGAAACGTATTAGATCAATGGGTCTACGGCAGCCGACAACCAAAGGAGAGAGTATTAACATATTACTGGGCGATCTAAACCAACATTTCACATCGTATGCCACACTTAACATAAACACTACGACCAAACAACAAACTATAGATGAGTTCCTACCCACACCTACTCCTTCCCGAGAAAAATTCTTCTTTTCCTATATAATGCCAATCGATGTTAAACTCTCCCTGGGCCGCATTAGAACAAGGTATAGACAATATAAGTATCGACTTTTTAAAGAAATACTCCATGTCATACTGCCAACTGTAACCCATATATTAATGCCTCAATCATGGCCTCAGCTTATCCCGAACTCTGGAAAAAAGCTATAGTCAGACAAATCCCTAAAATTAAATTACCTGTAACACCAAACGACTTTAGACTAATCAGCATCCTCCCAGTCCTATCTAAGGCCTTGGAGCGCATTGTTCATGGACAATTAACTGATTACCTTAACACTCATAACATACTCGACCCATACCAATCAGGTTTTAAGACAGGCCATAGTACGGCAACCGCACTTCTTAAAGTTACCGAAGATGCGCGTGAAGCAATGGACAATGGCCACATGACAATATTTACACTCTTGGACCTCAGTAAAGCTTTCGACACTGTTGACACTGACATATTAATAGCAAAATTACGCACTCTGAATCTTTCGGACAATGCTGTTAACTGGCTTGAATCCTATCTTCATGATCGCCAGCAATGTGTATCCAATGCAGAACTTTCCTCATCCAGGCTATCACTGAAGGGTGGCGTCCAACAAGGTTCAGTGTTAGGACCACTTCTGTTCTCTATCTATATTAACGATATATCCACTAGACTTACCTATTGTAGACATGACCTATACGCTGACGATTTGCAAATTTACATTCACTCCCATCCTGATGATGTACATGACACACTAGACAAATCAAATTGTGACCTAGACTCAATTTCCCAATCGTCGAGGAAACATGGACTTAATATAAATGCTGACAAGACACTGTGCATAATTATAGGACATCGGCGAATACAAAACATTATAAATTACAAAAATATTCCTACCATTCTCCTAAATGACAAAAACATCCCCTACAACTCAGTAGTAAAAATCTGGGTATCTACATGGACCAACACCTAGACTGGAAAATCCAGTAATCCTACAAGGAAGTGTTCTCAATTCGTTACTCCATAAATAGTTTTAAAAACTTCCTTCCTACAAAATTAAAACAAATACTTGTACAGACTCTTATAATGCCACACATCGACTACTGTGACATATTACTGACTAATCTGACAACTGATCTATCTGACAGACTACAGCGTGCTCATAATGCGTGCATCCGATTTATATTCAATCTCCATCGTTATGACCACGTGTCTCCTTCATTTCAGGCCTTATCATGGCTACGCCTAAATGACAGAAGAACTTTACATTCACATACCTTACTATTCCAAATTCTGCACACATATTTACCAAGTTATTTAACAACACGTTTTCAAAATTTATCGGCTCATCACAATTTAGGAACAATATAACAAAACTCTTCTTTACTTTTGATACCACAACACAGGATATGTCTGTACTCTGAATCTTTCACAATATGTATGACTAGTGCATGGAACTCACTTGCCATTCATGTCAGGGACTGTCAATCGCTATCATCATTTATATTCAAATTAACTGATATCTTAATTTCGACACAATGAAAACATTAACTGCATAACAACTATATAGAGCATTCCATTAATAATCATCTAGGAAGCTACTTACTTTATTTTATATAATTTTAATTTTATTATATTCTATGTTTTTGTTGTATTAGATCACATCATCATTGAATTTTGTTTAGTCTGTATTTTAATAATAACTTAAAATTGTAAGATGTATGTAATTTTTGTATAATCTACTATTCGCTGGTTGAATGGAAGAGAAAGCCTTATGGCCTTAACTCTGCCAGCTAAAATAAAGCATTATTATTATTATTATTATTATTATTATTATTATTATTATTATTATTATTACTATTATTAAAGATCTTTAATAGATTACATAATGATTAATGATAGACTCAGGAATCAAATACAAGATGTAAGAGTATACAGAGGATGTGACATATATACAGACCACTATATATTGGTAGCCACGATACTTATAATAGCCAAATGGAAAAAACCGAAAACTCAAGAAAGAATAAAAGAAGAGGTTTTTAAAGTATATCTTCTAGAAGAAGAAAATATAAGACAATTATACCAAAAAAGGCTACAAGAACACTTAGAACGAAAAGCAATTAATGATAATCTAAATGAAGAGTGGGAAAATATGAAAACATGTATTATAAATGCTGCAAATGAAGTTATAGGAAAGATGAAAAAGATTCGCAACAAAAGAGGATTAAAGATATGGAATGACGAAATAGAGGAGGCTGTGCGAGACAAAAAATTAGCTTATTTAGAGTACTTACAAAAGAAAACTGAAGAATCTAGAACTATATATAAACAAAAAAGAAATCGAGCAAAACAAATAACTCGAACAGCTCATAATGATTCCTGGGAAAGATTTATTTCCAAAATAGAGCACGATGTACATGGCAGACAATCGTTAGCATTTAAAGCAATGAAACAATTAAATACAACAGAAAAAGATACTGCAAAACTAAATACCATTGATCTGAATACATGGGAGAATCACTACAGAGAATTATGGTGTAACGAAGAAGAATCAGTTATAAAACGCCCTTCTGAAAGTGAAAATAAATCACAAATAGACAGAATTACTCTAAGCGAAACGAGAGAGGCACTGAAAGAAATGAAAAATAGAAAAGCACCAGGTATAGATGGTATAAACAATGAACTGATAAAGTATGCAGGTTTATTTGCAGAAATAAGATTATTAAATTTAATAAACGAATGTTGGAAGACATGTAAAATACCTGAAAATTAGAAGATAGGTGAAGTCATATCCCTCTTCAAAAAAGGAAATGGATTAGATAGTAAAAATGATGGAGGTATCAGCTTATTGAACTCCACTTATAAATTATATGCAAAAATAATAAATAACAGATTGAAGACGATATCTGACAAGAAGAACAAGCAGGGTTCAGAAAAGGAAGATCCTGTAGTGATAATGCGTTTATTATAATCGGAATAGACTAATTGAAAAGAGAATAGAATTTAACTTGCCAACATATTTGTTGTTCATTGATTTTGAAAAGACCTTTGACAGAGTAAATAGATCTATACTATGGGAAATAATGAAGGAACGAGTATATCCACACCATCTAATAAATCAGTCCAAGGCTTATATGAAGAAACTAAAGTAGTGATAAGAACTGATGGTAAAAGGTCAGAAGAAATTTTAATAAATCAAGGAGTTAGACAAGGGTGTAGTTTATCGCCCACTCTTTAATATATACTGTATATCGACGGCATTATGAAACAATGGAAAATTATAATGGACAAAGGCCTTAGATTGAACAATAACTCAAGTATTAATAACTTACTTCTCGCCGATGATTTAGTCTTACTACACCATGATGAAGATCTGTTACAATTGGCTGCTTACAAACTAAATGCAATATGTAGCGATTATAATTTTAAAATTTCAATAAGTAAGACAAAAGTAATGGCATTTTGTGGAAGAAATACTCTGCGTGCAAAAATAGTAATTAGAGACGAAATTATTGAACAAGTATCCCACTTTAAATATTTAGGATGTGACATCAGCTATGGGTATGATAAAGATATTGAACACAAAACACATCAGTTTCAAGCTATTTTGTGGTACAATAAATAGAACATTGAATAATAAAACCCATAAACAAGCAAAATTAAAATTTTATAAAACAATGGCTGTCCCTGTTCTTTTGTATGGGAGTGAATCTTGGATTACCACTACCAAACAAGAAAGTAAAATCCAAGCAGCTGAGATGAAATTTTAAGAAGAGTAAAAGGCTGCACTAGAATGGACCAGATAAGAAACGAGGATATCCGTGAAGAACTGCAGATCTACTCCATAAAAGAAAATATATTTATCAACAAGATACAGTGGAAAGAACACGTAGAAAGAATAGAAGAAAGTGGATTACCAAATAAAATCTTCCATTATTTTCCAAGAGGAAGAAGAGATGCCGGACGTCCTCGGAAGAGATGGTCTTAGATCTATTAGTGAAGACGGAACAGGCAACTCTTGCCTAAACCAGGAAGTGAAGAAAAAAAAAGAATTATTATTATTATTATTATTATTATTATTATTATTATTATTATATATATATATATATATATATATATATATATATATATATATATGTGTGTGTGTGTGTGTGTGCTGGCATTTAGTATATCTTCGCCATCGCCTAATAATACTATATCATCAGCATAAACTAACATTATATTAATACTATTGAGTTGTAGGCCTTCTTCATCCTCTAAAGACTTGATGGTATTATCCAGTAGAGAATTAAATATTAGAGGAGATAGTGCATCTTCTTGCTTCAACCTATTCTGGATTTCAAAAGTATCCGAAAACTGTTTGCCTACACGCACCCTATTCTTTGTGCCATTTAGACACATTCTTATAAGTTTAACTAACTTTTTAGGAATTCCGAACTGCAGCAGGATACTATATAACCTGTTCTTCTTCTACTTCCTATCATGTGATAGTCCAAGTTGTCTGTTACGGTCTCAATCCAACTTTGAAGGGTCTGCCCAAATATCTCTTGCCTGGTGGCTGGTAATTTAAGATTTGATGTGGTATTCGTGTTCTGCTCATTGTTCTTACTTGAGATTTCCAGTTGTTTATGTATTTTTGTACATATTCCATGACTGATTCTGTTTGTAATTATCTGAGGATCTCAGAATTCATTTTATGGTCTGTTCTTGAGTAACCTGCTGTACGTCTCATAAATTTCATTTCTGCCGCAGTTTGTTACTATATAACTTCTCTCCCTTTTTGAAGTCTACGTATAGTTGATGTACAGTACCATTATATTCCCATTTCTTTTCTAAAATCTGTCTTATACTAAAATCTGATCTGTTGTAGACCTGTTTGTTCTAAATCCACATTGATGATCTCCTAGAATGTCATAAATATAGGGAGTAAATCTGCTTACTAAAATATTTGTTAGAATTTTGTAGGAAGTTGAAGGCAATGAGATGCCCCTGTAGTTGTTGTAATCAGTTTTATCTCTTTTCTTATAAATTGGTACGATAATCGATTCTTTTTCCCAAATCATACTACGGAACCGGCGTGTCTTGTTCATCAGTTTTTCTCCCCCTAATTTCATCAGTTCTGTTGGGATCTCATATGAATCTGATACTTTATACATCTTCAATTTTTCCATCCCCATTTATGACAGACAATTAGGTTTATAAATATTTTTTGTCAAAAATGTGATTGGTTGACATTAACACATAATTGATCATATGAAATCACTGATAATGGCTGGAAAAGCCCAGAAAATTCTCTTGTAATTTAACACATTTTTATGATTTTCAATTTAACAAAAAACTCAATTATGACGTCACAGTAAAAGTACGTTATTTCACATATTTGCATAATATGGTTGTGACGATTCGTAATCGCAGCGCTTGAATTTCGCGGGTGACGGCTAGAATAGTGTTGAGAAGTTGACTCGCGAGTTGAAAGACCCTCGCAAATTTATCAATGCGTTAGACTCCCGTTCCGCTTTATACCTATCCTCCAAGTCAGTAAAGTATGATGCCACACTGGAGGGGTCTCCTTTCTCGGTCTATATAAACTATTGCAGTGTCGGGAACGAATTAGGTGTGTTGTGGCAGTGGGTTGTGAAAGAGAACACGCTGTTGGAAGATAAAACATTAGAGACTGGAAGTAATCGAGTGATAGATAAACATTAATTACTACAGCGATTTGTGAGTCAAATATCACTCAGAGTTTATATAATTAAATACAGTTTTGTGCAGTTTCACGTTAGAATCTGTTGTGACTTATTACAAGAAAACAACGTGAAAAAGACCTCCTATATCGAGGGACATATTATACAGGGGGCTCTAAAATTCCCCTTACAAACTTACAGGAATTGTAGAGGGGAATGAGTTGATAATATTAAGAATTGGAAACCATGTCCAGAAACTTACCGTTTCCGTGCTGCAGCCGTTTGAAACATGTTTTAACGCGACCACTTTTACAAGTAATTTATTATGAGGCGTGACACAGTGCATCACTTGTTTTACAATTCAACTCATTAATAACCAAATAAACAAAATTGAAACTGAATCATTTTTCACAAACACTTTTGTATACAGTTAAACTGTATTTGTCCTTTTGAAATGATGGTTAACATTCAGGTCCACTAAAAGTGCGGTTCGATATGGCGACCAGCAACTTCGTTGTACATATTCTACCTACAAATGATGTTTTGGTAAACTGCTCTATCACACCTGATGTATCTGCAATCTCTCCTGCAGCGACCACAACTCGTGCCACCAGATCTTCTTCTGTCTCTACAGGAGTGTCATAAACCCAACTCTTCATACGACCTCAGAGGAAAAAGTCCAATGCATACGAATCGCGAAGCTATTACTTGTTGAGACAAGTGACGTACGCTCAGGCAATGCTTGTTTTGAAACGGCTGTAGCACGGAACCGATAAGTTTCCGGATTTGGTTTCCAATTCTGAATCAGTCCTCTTTAAAAGTCCTAGAAGTTTGTAAGGGGAATTTTAGAGCACCCTGTATAAGACGAGCATAGGTGAACACGTAATTCTGAATGATCAGAAAGTCAAGAACCAGGATTTGGAGACCGACCATGTATTTAATTTCTTAAGGTGCAGATAGAGTTCTTCTGTGTGGTTGTTACAATTTGTCTCTGAGACGTAGCTTCAAGAAATGTACTGTACTTCCTTGAATGGACCATCAGGTATTTATCCTTAAAATAAGAGGTAGTAGCTTTCTTCTCCAAGATCAGGTCATCTGATTTAAGGCTGGATTGTAGGATCGTTGATGAGAGTAGGAATCTCACTTTTAGATTTTTGAGCATGGATCTCGCATTGTTAGTGGATGAATAAATAACTTTCGAGTTGAAAGACCCGGCGGAGAAATTTGCATATCGTCTAGCCTTCCATTCCGGAAGGTTCTCTACACATCTACCCTCCTTCTCAGATACATCCATTCCCGAAGCGTCCTATGGAGTAATCTCGACCAATAGCCGAGAAATTTCCTTTCCCGGCTTATATAAACTGTCAGAGAGTCAGTTACAGCGATACAGATAACTGTGATAAGAATAAACTATGGCAAGTGAAATCATTAGTGACTTAAAGTAATTGTGCGACAAATAAACTGTAAAACAAGGTTAATTATTGAAGGAAATTGTAATTAAAATATTTTCCTCTCTATTTCAGAAAAATTTGGAGGACAAGAAATGACCACAGATGATATGTACGTAAGTAATAAAAATCTTCCTAATACGTCAATAACATGGTGATACACATGTGGAGCAAACAAATGTTCACAAGTTTTTGAGATATATTGTTCGTATAAGGAACTCATGATATCGCGGTAAAGTAATATATCGATAATGTGTTGCAAAGTCATACGTAATATTATATAAGTTCAGTCTCAATAACTGGTAAAACATTTGAAACTCCGCAGGTTTTTTAGGGTCAATCCCATCCTCAGCAGAAGGTTGTATTTGTACTGATCTAAATTTAGATTATAGTTTCATTGGCTGAATACTAAACAATAATGAAGTTCAAGGTAAATTCTATTCAGGAAATAGATACAATTATTTTTCAGTCAATGAAGGTGAATTAAAGCGAGTGGAAAATGCCTTCTGCTGAGGTTGGGACTAGTCTCGAAAGGCCTAGAGAGTTTTAAAAGTTTTGCCAGTTAAGCACAACGAACGTACTATGTAAATAATTTTACATTATAATTGTTATATTGTGACTAATAATTTACCATGTACTATATAAGTATGTGAGATTGTGCCCACTATCTGAACCATCAAGTATTAAGCTTAAGGTAATGTTGAGTGATTACCGGCCGTGAAAGCCTACACTCAACTATTAAACTTAGGGTTATTTCGGTGCAAATAAAACGTTTTACCAAACTACTAATTTTATCAAGATTTCTCCTGTTAGCAAAAGGACTGTCAACAAGTTTACACTTACTTTATGTGCATAAGTCCGTCACGCAGGAACTGCCTAAAGCAAGCGAATTACTCAGCAAACCGGATTTATGGTCTGAGTTCGCTGGTTTACGGAATATCGAATCCAGGACCTCAAAGCAACGACCACTAGCCCATGAGTTGGCAATTTTATGAAACGTGACGCAGTAATAATATACGAGTATTATTACTGTCTTGCATTTCATTTCTAGTCTGACTGCTAACGGAAATGGCCACTCTTTTGATTGAATTCTTGCACTATATTCGCTGAATCCCAGTATCACAATTATAGTATGATTAATAATAATTACAACATTGTGTCACGTGATATAATAAAATTGTCGACTGTCACATTTCCAAGTATTAATATCACTGCCCTTTTTTTTGCAGTGTATTTATGAATGCGTAGCGAAGAGGAACGATTTTGTAAGTAAAAACATGAAATGTATCTACCTTCAAAGAAGTGACAAATTATCTTAACCTCTAATATTTGTTAAAATCTGAATTTGCCATTTAAATCCATGTTTCGCGATCCAGAGTCTCATTACATTATCATTGTTGTACTATTATTTCTTATTATAAAACCATTATAATTGAAACAAATTCCTTCGAAAAATAAAGTAACTATACATTTAGCTAATATGTTTTAAGTTGTGTTAAAAGTACCAAAGAAATTTCCTACAAATTCTCAATAAGTAGTAGATATGTGTACTCTTAACAACAAGATAATATTTACCGCTGCACTGAGCTTGGCGTTACGATACTAATCCATCTAGAACAAATAGTATATTTGTTACATCCTTATTCGGGCAAGAAACTTATTTAATAAATGATGTACGATGCAATGGTTGGAATTTTAATAGTGGCAACACTGATTTAGAGATGTCACGCGAAAGAAACTAATAGCACACGTCAGTTATATATATAAATTCATCGTGTGTGTGTAATATGAGAATGAAAGTGAACTCCTGATCTCGAATATTAACCCGGGACCTATAATTCTACACGTTAGTGCGATACCGTCTTCGCTATACAGGCTCCCCGTGGAAATATTAATTTTAATTTACGGCTTCGATAACAAGAAAGCATTTTAATGAGAATATTTACTTTATAGCACTGACGATTTTTTATTTCGATGTTATAATAAAACCATTTAGCATGTATGCCAAATATGACATGAAAACGCCTAATACAACATCAAAATAAAAAGCATTACTGATATAAAGTAAGACATTATCATTAAAATGCTTCCTTGTTATAAAAGCCGTAAGATGGCACTGCGAGCGATATTCTATTGTCTCGTATGGTACCTAATTGTATATAAGTAAAAAGTTACTGCACTGGGACCCCAAGTGAAGAAGACGGTATCTCACTAACGTATAAAGTTAGAGATCGGATGTCCAACGTTGATAAGCGCTGTCAATGAGTAGATAATGAAATGTATCGTTTCAATATGTAATATATATTACATACTGAAACGATACATTTCGAGTTAGAGGTGATTAAAATAGCATATTGTAGTGGTTATAATAAATTCTATTAAACTACGCATTATTAGTAATTTAATGCACTGGCCACCGCCTTGTCACGCAGCGGGCCCGGACAAGCTCCTGGGTGAGATTTTTTGGGGTTTTTTCCTCATTTGTAAGACAAATATTAGGAATCTTAGTGCCCTACGGTCCCCTAAAGTGATCCGGTCATCATCATCCTTATCATTATGAATATTATCGTGCACCGGTGAGGAAAGCAACGGGAAGCTAGCACACCTATAATTTCCTAGTTAAACTGCAAAGCATAGCATGAAAATGCTATGATTGCAGTGAAATACCTTTTCGGGCAGAATTACAATGGATGGATTGATGTATATTATTTTCAACAATCAACACGGAAATCATTGAAATAGAGTGTACTATAGATGCATTGTTAAACAATTAATTACAACACATTATTTTCTGCTAAATATACAAAATGAGAGGTGTGTTTAACCAATTACTTTCACCAACAACACATCGTGAAGGTAACACTACAACTATTCTATTATTGTTTCTGATTTTACGTTGCAGTCTACAAACTCTGCTCTTTAAAAAATGACAACTATGGCAAAATGAAAAAGGCGCAATGTTAATGCTTTTACTATGTTTACAAAACATATTCTTACAAACAAATCAGATTTATTCGTCTTTTTCGATCGATTTCATTATTAATGAATAACTGCTAGAAATGTATATAGACATTTTAACAATCCTGTACCAGATTGTGACATTCATTGTTTATGAAGTCGATTTTAACGTGCATAAAGGTCCCAAGTACCATTTACAAACTTGACTTAAAAAAAATAGGGTGACTACCGTGTTCTAGGCTGACGTCAAATTTACACGGGTTGTTCACATATCAGATTATCTGCTTCATAAAAATAACTACCCTAAATCGAGTTCTCGTTTCGATTCCCTGAGTTTGTTTTATACAACACACAGACTGCTCAATCAATTTCTGAAGAAAAAGCGTAATTTATAAACTTACTTATTTATTAATATAGATCTAATATTATTTACATCGTTCATTTGTCTTCGGTTTCTAAATTCCGTTGCTCCAAATCATGTTTATAATTGTAATTGAATATTTGACGTCACACTATCTTATTATAACACATGACCGTTAATTACTGCCCTCGTACTGAACCTTACATGGGTTAGACTGACAAGGTGAGACACTGATACTCACTTGTCAGTTGTGTTGTTTCATTGGGAGTCCACCTGATGCGTCTTTACGCACCTATAACATTTCATCACTCTTCTCTTTCTTCTTAATATTTAATATAACTGCTGATCGACTTTGGAACGCATTGTCATGGATTCTCATTTATTACACAATTTTAAACTTGTTCTGTTTATTCCTGTATAATCTAGCGCTCAGTATCCCGGCGACTGCCTTCCTGACAGGTAGTACGTATCCTCTGTTCAATCGAGTTCAGGCTTTAAAATATCACTAATCAATATGCTTTATAAACTATGGATTTTGACGAAATATATTTTTAAATATTTTAATTTTCAGGGTACATCCAAGGGCCAAGTGGTTGAAGAAAAGGCTAAGGAGATTATTGTTTGAGATATGAAGAAGGTTTAAAAACATTTATAGAAGAAGCAGTTTCAATATGTACCGAAGAAGCTACACAGAAATTTATCAGTGAGTAAATAACCGAGTGTCACCAATATCCTTGACAGTCAGATATAATGTATTATAGATAAGACTGAAGTATAAATTTATGGTTTGAAGAGTGTTTACCAAACATTTTCTGCTTTTAATATTATATTTGCATAATTTAAAAAAAAACCTAAGTTGCGAAAACAAGCTAAATGATTGGGGGACCCTAAATTCTGACCACATATCACTCATATACTGGCAAGATGATCGTCCACCTCTGTGATTAATAAATATGGATGTGAAGCCAGCAGGCAGTTGGTAGGCCAGTCGCCCCATAGAATTTAGTTAATTCAGAAGACTACAAAACAATGAGATATGTTACATTTATAGGGAACCAGATGTAATAAGAACAGTTATGTTGCATATACATCGATGAGAAAGACATGTGGCACGAATGGGGTTCGAAAGTGGGGCATTGGAACTTCTTGTAGGAAGACCAGAGGGAAAGTGCTTAGAAGGTTGCCAACGATTGAGGTGGATGATGAAAAAAATGAATATTATTAAATAAGTAGGTTTGTTTTTGTTGAATGTGCATAGAAACATGACTATATAAGCCCATGTTCACTGTTTACCAGTGCACTCTATGCATGACATGGCTGACAAGGTAAGATATTGTTACTCACTTGTCAGCTTGTGTTGCTTCATTGCGAGTGCACCTGCATGCGGGTAGGAGGAGGGACCTACACAGGCGATAATAGGTTTCCTGGAAAATTTATTTACGACCGATTTTGAATGTAAAATTACTAAAGCACATCCCACAATGTTTAAATTTGGAGCAGATATGTAGTTGATATAATTTGTATTGTAAAAGAAAAACATGTAGAGATTTTCACTAAAACTGTTAAATTTACAGCGTAAAAACATCAAATTTACCAAAGAAATATAAGAAAATAAACACATACCTTTTTTGGATCTTAAATTGGTTAGAAACGAGGAAAAAAAAAACGAATTTGGGATTCATAGGAAAGAAACTCATACGGAAAATTGTATTAAATCAACAGGGTTCAATCCAATTGGACATAAATTGGCAGCCTTTAATAGATTAACTCATAGATTGGTAAACTTGCCCTTAAACAAAGAACATTTCAAACAGGAGAAAAAACACATAATCAAAGTAGCAAGAGAAAACGGGTTTGATGAAAAAAAATTACAAAAAAGGATAGAAAAGTAAAAGAAACAAAAAAGATCAACAAAAGTACTCTTGAAAAAGAAAAACCACATATGAAAAAATACAGAAAATTCACATATCACCCTTGGGCACACAATAAATTCCAAAAGTTATTTGAGAAGTTTAATATTAAATTAGGACCAAAAATAACTACAGTTTAAATAAACTAATAAAAACCAACAAAAATGAAAAAAAAACTGATAAAAATAGAATATCAGGAATATATCAAATTGAATGTACGGATTGTGAAAATATATATATAGGGGAAAAAAAATAAACCTAAAAATTAGAACCAAAGAGCACATAAGAAATATTAAAAATGGTGAAATAGAAAAATCTGCAGTTGCTGCTCATGTTTGGTCTGAAAAACATAATATAAATTCAGACACTAAATTATTAAAACAGAAAGAAAATACAAAAGAGCTGACTATTTGGAAAAAAATCTACATTCAGAAGAACAAAAAAGAGTTATGAATTTCGAAATACCGACGGAACGTGACCTCGTTTGGAGATTCTTTGGCGAACTACAGAAGGGAGCTGATATCGACTCCAGGGTTTATAACATAAAATCCAACCAGTCTGGGCAAGATGCTGATGATGATTAGGATCTAATCGAAACATGTCCAAGAACAAATCAACTTTAATATTGAGGTATGATAATCATACTCCAAATAATTTAATCAAAACTACATCAAAATATTCCTAAAATAAAACATTAATATACACATACTTTATGACAGTGTCATTGGATGAAGTTAAACTGTACTCAGGGATGAAGAAAATTATAAAACATGGATATCCCCATTTCATTCTTACGTATGTACAGAACCCAAATCTCATAACGATGTAAGTAATAAATCAGAATAGATAAGTTGCAGAATTAGTGAAATATCAGAATTATTTATTAAATAGCCATTAAAAATTTGTGGACGAGTTGTGGCTGGAAAAAAAAATCCATCTTCTTCTGACATTTGTAATTGAAATGCAGAACTGTTTTAAAATGTGTGCATAGTGGAGAAATTTATCGATAAACAATCAGATTAAAGCTATAACATATGCAGCAGAACTTATTTAAATTAGAGACTGCCAAATATATTGTATAGCAGCAGAGACATTTCCTTACTGCGAAGTAGACTGAATTAATGTTGAAAAACATCTCGGAGAATTTAGACCAGTCCAAACATATGTTAAAGGGAGAAGGTGCGCAGGGGAAATACGTAAAAAATATTTTTTCTATTTACTGAGATTAATAAAATTTAGTTGCGTTAAGGCTTGAGTTAGCTTCGTAATCATATATTTACGTATTTTGTAGATAGATTCAACCATTCAGTATGGATTAAGTTAAAAATAATGTCTGAAATGTATCCTATCGCCAGACCTTTCTCAGGGTATTGAAGGAGGGCTATGGAATTTTCAGGACACTTTATATCATAGGCTCCTGTTGTAGTTTCAGTCAGTTGCTCCTCCAAAAAATATTATTGTTATAAATATTTTATAATGAAAAGCTACATAATTTTTGGAAGCTAAAATTCAATCATATCCAACATTCAAAATATTGGAAGTACAATAATAAAACTGCTAGCAAAACGTGTATGCAACATAAAAAACTGTATTTAAAATTCTGCACTTCAGTAGGTCTACAGGTATACAGCGACCAAATATCAATTGTTTGAATATAAAGCTGTGTCGTTTAAGATGTCTAAACTACACATATTTAAAGTTAAATTTACCCTGAAATGTCAAAAAGTTTGGCAATGCCAGATAATTGGAATCAGATATATTTTTAAAATTACGAATCTACACTACACATATGGGGTGTAAGGAAGATCACCTCCTCGCGGTGCTACCTGGGTA
The DNA here is from genome assembly GCA_030220185.1 of Diploptera punctata. Classification (NCBI taxonomy): domain Eukaryota; kingdom Metazoa; phylum Arthropoda; class Insecta; order Blattodea; family Blaberidae; genus Diploptera; species Diploptera punctata. The sequence goes on from JASPKZ010008014.1 coordinate 304,548, forward strand.
ATGCAAAATGATCTTCATACATGTGGTGATGAACTTGTAAATAAACGCTCCGGAGTAATAGTCCCACAATCGGATCTCCGGGTAGGGACATCTACAAGAAACATCTCTCTACTCTCCAACACTCTGAAGATTCTCCAATGGAACGCTGGTGGAGTTTCTCAAGAGAAGAAATCAGAATTATCTAAAACACTTGACGAAATAATATTGATATATTTATAATCCAGGAGTCGAACATAACGCCAGAACAATTGCATTACTTTTCTATACCAAAGTACTATTTGCACAAATTACCAAAAGCAAGATAAATTGCCAGTGACATTTTGGTTGGTACCAAAACTTCACTCACTTCAAAATTTCAAATTGTAAAAGAAATGCAAGAACAGGACAAATTGGAAACAGTAAAACTTTATGTCTGGAAGAACAACCAACACTTCATAATATATGGCTGTTACAATCCTCCCTGACCTCAACTTCAAATTAACAACCTTAAAAGACCAGATGATTGTAATGCACAATCGCCTTTATGGGGATATAGAGATATTAATGCTACAGGTAGAACGTTTGAAGATTTTGTCTACTCAACTTCAATGGAAGAAATGTATAACCAAAATGACACTCCTACATTCATCCATCGTACAGGATCATGCACTAATCCCGATGTTCTCTTGGTAACTCCTGACTTAAAAGATAAGACTAAAAGAGAAATACTAGATGACTCTGAATCAAGACACAAAATCACTGTTGCTAAAATATATTTAAACAATGCGGCTAATATAAATCAACAAATTCGCACTTCCTGGAATTTTAAGAAAGCCAAATGGCCAGACTACAA
>JASPKZ010008015.1:0-188622 GCA_030220185.1 Diploptera punctata
AGGTTTTCTCCAGGTTTCTATCGTTTTTCCCTGCCACTAATTTAATTCCTCTATTTCTCTACATTCATTTCGTTCATCCGCCCCTGTGACGATGCGTCAGGTGTGGTGTTGCACAGACCTCCATAAATATAGGGGCTCCGTCTCATCTCATTCCTCTACCCGACCCTGAGTTGGACACGAGTTGAGGATATTTATTTGGATTATATTTCGGTGGAGCTTTATAGTTTTTTTAATCAGATACATTTAATTCAGGATACAATTAAGAATTAGGCTTTATAATCGTAAATTCTATGGTAACTGGTTTAATAATTGCAACAAAATTAAATTTATTTTTATTTATTTTATATCTTGGTTTTCAGAACACTATTTTTTCCTTTTAATATATATATATATATATATATATATAGGTTTTAATCTCTGTAACAGATAGTATGGAGAATCTATTTTTAATAATTATATTTAAAATGTACGACAATATTGAGTAACACTATAGAAATCGGGACTGTAAGTAAATATCAATAAAAGTAAATACATGGTCACACATAGAAATATATTATAATGGAAATGGATAGCTAATGACAAAGGGAAATTTTGAGGAAGTGGCTGAATTCAAATACCTAGGAACAATAATCACAAATAGGAATGAGATGCATAAAGAAATTAAACATAGGCTCAATTCTGGAAATTCGTGCTATTATGCATTAGAGAGAATCTTGACGTCCCAACTCCTTTTAAAAAACGTTAAATGAAAATATATAAAACTATTATTCTACCAGTTATATTAGATGGATGTGAAACATGGACGCTTACTTTAAGGGAGGATAGGAGATTACGAAAAATATTTCAGAATAAGATTCTTAGGAGGATTTTTGGACCAAAGAGAGACAAACAGACAGGTGAATGGAGAGGACTACATAACAGTGAACTACATGGTCTTTATAGGAAGCCAGATGTAATAAGAACAGTTAAGTATCTCAGATTGCGATGGGCAGGGCATGTGGCACGAATAGGGAGTGAAAGACGTGCTTGGAAGCTTCTTGTAGGAAAACCAGAGGGAATATATCCAGTTAGTAGACCAATAATGAGGTAGGAGAATAACAGTAACTATGATTTGAGGGAAGTAGATTAAACAGAGAATGATTGGAAAATATTAGCTCAGGATAGGGATGTATGGAGACCTTATGTCTGAGCGGCCATGACCTACGGGTTCGATAGTGCCAGCGAGTTAGTTAATTATTTATTTAAAATGCACGATTTCATATCGCTAACTTACATAACTCTTGAATGACAATTTGTTTTACAGAGAGAGAGTAAAATAATAATATCTGTGAATATTTCAATATTATATCAAAAAGCAATTGTTTGTGTAATGTAGGCCTCTATAGGAGGAGTAGCAATATACTTGTTTTGTGTTTCATAATCAGAAAAAGTTTAATCGCTAATTATACAAAATTAATGAAATTGAGGTAAAACTAACGCATTTATGTAGTGCAATAGTTTTAATAAAATAAATAACAATTATTTGTTACATGATTTCGTGTCCTATTCAAACCCCCCACATTTTAATTAATCACAACTCTCAAAGTATGCGGAATTATGAAATGAGGTTGGTATTAAAAGAAGAGAAAGTAAAAAAAATCGTTTTCATTGTTGCAGTTAATTCATCTGTCGCATGTTGGACAATAATTACATAAAACAATATGGCGACTCCTCAGCGACGAGCACAAACTGCTTTCGGGTATGCAGAGACGAAGTCAATAATTACAGTGCAAAGAAATTACCGGAGAGAATAAGGAGGAAATGCACCTGATGGGAAGACCATTAAGGCATGGCTTGAGACGTTTCTGTCGCTGGAAGCGTTAAAAAATAATCAGGAGGTGCTCGTACACGTGTTTCAGAAGAAAATATTGAAGAAATTAGAGTAGGATAGAGGTGATTTTTGTGTTTGGCAATGTGTGGAAATGAAAATTCTTTGAGTTTTTTGTTTATTTTAATACCGTCCTCATTTCATAATTCCGCATATTTGGTTACTTATTCCGATTGATTGAGGGTCTTTCCACTTTTCAGCGGTTGCCCTTTTACCAGCCGGCTGCTGGCCCTTCACATCCACATGTGTCAATCACAGAGGTAGATGATCAACGGCCAGTGTTGGGGTGACATGTGGTTAGCATGTCGAGTCCCCCAGCCGTTATAGCTGGTTCCTCAACCTGGAGCCGCTACTTATTGTAGCTACCCAATTGCCTCACGATGCTGGGTGGGCACCGGTCCCATACTGGCCGAAATACCATGGGAAAATTTCTTCCCCCATGGAGACTCGAACCAGCGCAAGTCCCGTAGCTCTGCGCCAAGGCTTCGTACCTTAACCGCTCGGCTACGGCGCGGGACTTTTTTTTAAATTATATATAATTAAATAAATATAAAATACTGAACAGAGTGAGGAGGAGGAGAGATCTGAATAATACTGTACTCAACAATAACTTTGTGCTAAAGTATGTTTCTTGAGCCCATTTTACAGGCAACAATAATCACAAGTATTTTATAATTCCCCTTCAGCTTCAGGTACCTTTGTTTGATCCACTTCTGAAAGTTGATCTTTTTCCCCACCTTCCGTAAATGTGTCTTTCAGTACTGATAACACTTTCTTGCTCACCATCGGGTTAATGGTGGACTGCAATTCACTAAGTGATTCTTCCGTTTGTCGCAAAAGCTGCACGGCAGCTTTTAATACTTTTTGCCACTTGTGCATCTCGACTTTATGCAAAGCTTCCTGTTGTTGTAAAAGTTTGAGCCACTCGTCATGCGACTTAGGAGGATGCCTCAATACCTGCATATCCATCACACTAAAGCTCTGACTTGAGTCCTGTGCCCAAGCCTCCAGAATCCAAAGCTTATAGTAGAGCACACCATTGATGAACACTAGGAACAGAAGTATTCCCAACACCACCCAGCCCAACACATCTGCAGAATACCGCATATCAGGCACTGCAAATCTAGTAACAGCTCTACTAATCCTACGTTTTGTTCTTCTGTGCCGGGAGCAAGTGGGGCAAGCCTTCTGCGTCGTCGAGTTTTCTTCTTTGTAATAGGAAGCTGAGTGCCCTCTTCAAGTAGAGCTCTCTTCAAGGCAGTGTAGAAGTCTTCTAAGCCTGGCCACGTATTCTTTTCAATAAAACTTTTAACCAGACCCCATACAGATTTCCTGTACTTGATTTGGAATACAAGTTTCAGTATCTGATGTTCGAGACAAACAATAATGTATAGTAACATAAAATTAATCTGCGTAAGGAATGCCTGCATTCACTGACTCTGTATCAATTGCATACAATTCTCCGGGCTTGCTGCATGGCATCATTGTCTGGGTTTCAGTAACTTGTGTAGATTTGGGTCCAACTGACTGATTAAGTGGCATAGTTAACGTTACAACTCGTTGTTTGTTACCAGTCTGGGAGTCTTGTTGCCAAGACGTCATGGCTAAATATGATGTTGTCCTCCTGACAGCGTAGAAGTCTAGAAGGAACTTGGAGTTGGTGAACAACAATGTAAATAGTAGATCGATGTGAATTGGTATAATTGCACGGATTATCTTACGTCCCTCGTGAGGTGAACTGCAAACTGCTGGCTTACATCCACCAGATTGTTTCTCTGCTTCAGATTCAGTGGTATCGCTCATGTCTGTAGGGAGTGTCTCAGAAACAGGGACATGCAGCGTATTTCTGTCGTGACTCAATGACTCGCTGCGTGCTGATGTACTTGTGTTGGAATCCTGACGCACCATGGTTACTTATGATTAATTAAAATGTGGGATGTTTGAATGGGACACCCTGTATTTTGGGATGTAGGCAATTAACAATAATTTTAGTACTCCATATACAGCTTTGGGAAGCAGGGAAGTAACTTTAATTGTCAGGTATTATATCAAATTTTACATAGAATTCACTTAATTTTTCATAGAAATAGTATAATCATGTCCAACAGGTTTACAATGTAATAAAACATCTTCCTCTGCCCAAAGCTTTTCAAATTTTTATCTTCTTTCTCCATTCTTCTCTATCTTCCCATTCCATTCTTCCAAACGTAGCTCCCTCATACCTCTTCTTACATCATCCATCCATTTAAATCTAGATTGACCTCTTTTTCCTTTCCCAGGTGAAATCCACTCCAAAGCTTGCCTGGGTAATCTTTCCTCTGGCATTGTACGTACATGACCATACCATTATAATTGTCTGTATCTCACAAAATCTAATATTGAATTTTGGACTTTCATTTCTTGTCTCATTATTGTGTATTTCTCATTTTTTTCAATTTGGAATGTCTATTTGTTTCAAATATATTAGACGAATGGGAAAAAATCTTACCCATCTAATTTGGAAGTCGGCGCACTTAAATTTGAACTAGTTCATAGCTTTATATATTTTGATCAGAAGTCAATTGTAGAAATTACAATTCGGCTTAAATTCATCTACGTGTTATGGCTGCAAACAAATGCTTTTTGGACTCAGGTAGCTGTTTAGTTCTCAGCTTATATCTAGAAATACAAAAATACTCATGTATAAGGTTCTCCTTGGACCAGTGTTAACATAGCATCAGAAACTTGGATCATGTTGAAATCTGATGAGGAATTATTAGGGCGTTTCGAAAGGAAGATAGGCCTACTCAGATTTTTTTTAATGCCGCGAAAGAAAATAATGTATGCAGAAAGAGATACAATAATGAATTGTATAAACTGTATAATCAGCCGGATATTCTGTACTTTGTTAAAATTAATAGATTGGCCTGGACTGCACACTTTATTCGTATGGTACAAAAGGATTTTAAAAAGAATGTACAATGACTATTTAACTCATGCCACAAATGCTAGTCAATGATCAATCACGTTTCAATTAATTTTGTTTTACAACCAATGACAGTCGTATTTCACCTCGCTCTTTATCGATTTCTCTTTATCAGCTCTTGCTTTTGTGATAAAGAAAGCTCCTCCTTCCTATGTTCTGAACAGGTCAAAGCATTATTTTTCTCCAACAAATACATTGATTATAGCAAATAATGAAACGATTCCTTGATTTTACTGAGTTGTTTACTAAAAAAAATACATGAAAACCGTAATGTTGATTATGATATATAGTTTGATGTGTTTCATTATTTCTCCACTGGGTGCACTCTTACAATATTGGCAATAACAAATATGATCAAGCAGCAGTGAAACATAACCTCACATTTCTGATTTGTTTTCAAACATCGCCGTTTACATTAAATATATAAATATTTTAAAATAACTATAGTTAAACAATGATTTGTGAGTAAGCAGCTTAAATTTATTCGTTAAATAGTCCTAACAAATGCCACTCTTGATTTCCAAATTATCTAGATAAATTCACTCCTTACTTCTTGATTCGTGAATTTATCGATAATTTGGAAATCACTCGTGGCATTACTTATGAAAAACCTCTATTGGTCATAAAAGTTGGAAGATCTAAATTAAGATGTGAGGATAGTATAGTTCAAGGCATTAAGATTTTTAAAATATCCACCGCTGTGGTCTCGAGGTAACGTGCTGCCTTGTCACGCAGCGGGCCCGGGTTCGATCCCCGGTCGTGACAGTTTTCTGGGTGAGGTTTTATCGGGTTTTTTCTTCGCCTGTAAGGCAAATGTCAGGAAAATTTAAGGCCCAAACGGTCCCCGAACATCATATGGCCACCGCAATCATCATCATTCATATTCATCTTAGATTAAGCTTAGGATTAAGGACTCTCCTGGCACACAACTATCATCATCATCATCATCACCCATCATACCATATCATCAAGGTAACATAACCCCGCCTTCTAGGCGCCCCAACTTCATATGTGAGTTACTATTATGCCAATGTCAGAAGAGAACACCAGATATGTCCAAAAAGGACAAATCTGGGGCACTAAACAATATTTTAAGAATAAAAAACTGAAAGAATGAAGCTCAGTACAGGGAAGTATGGCATAAGCTTCTGAAGGCGGCCAAAGCCCACACGGACAGGGGGCTGTCGAGTCATTAATGATGACGATGAATGGAGAAAAATAAAATGTGAAATAGGAAACTGCTATCAGCCCGAACATTAATGGTAGCCATTTTGACAAATTAACTATTGTCTGATGTGAGATGACTTGAAATTCAATAATCGAGATTTGGATATTGCCAGTACGTTGATATTTGTTCTGGGAAATGTGCACTCAGGTGAGCATTAGGGACAGCACACACACCCAGACTCAAATTGGAGATTTTAAAATCCCCTACCCCGCCGGGAATCGAACCCGGGTCGCCGGAGTGGAAGGTAGGGACTCTACCGACTACGCCACGGAGACAGACATTACGTTGATATTAATAGATCGATATTACTTCCTTGAGAATTGTTTCCAAATTATTTCTGAAAACTTTGTTTCCAGATAAGTAAACCAACTGTATTATAATTTGTAGAATTGGATTTCAATTGAAAATGTTTGTTTAAGCCTAGCAAATACTGTAACGTATGGAATGAAACACACCCGAGGTCAGTTCTTGCACGCAAGCTGTCGAGATTTAGGTCAATGGTGAATTTGTGGGGAATCCGAGATCTGCCCCACCATAAATATACTGAGACTGTATCAGATGGCAGGTTAGAGAATGTTTGCGCCCCTTCTCATCTGACAGAACCCAATTCCAGACATTCGTCATAAAATATGTATTCCATAAGTTAGAGTACTTGTCTTTTTACTTTATAAGTTGGCGATGATACATAAATTAATTCAACTTATCTAGCATAGCTTTTGTAACATACAATTTTCAATTATTTTTTTTATATTCAATACCATCATATTACCATTTCCTCATTCTGATATTCTCTCGTGGCATTGACGTTACTGTAACCCACTTCTGAGGTTGGGACGCTTGGAAGGCGAAGTTACGCTGCCCGATGATATATGATAGGCGATAATAATGTGAAATGATAATCATAACGAAGCTCCGGAAGGGGTTTAATCCTAAACTCAGTCTAACGAAATGAATATGATAGTGATGGCCAGATGATATTAGAGGACCTTTCGGACCTTAAAGTTTCCTGACATTTGTCTTACAGGTGAGGAAAAACCCCGATGAAAACTTTTCCAGGAAACTTGTCCGACCGACAATCGAACTCGAACCCGCAGCGTGACAACTCAACATGCTACCTCGAGACCACAGCGGTGGACAGTTTCAGTTAAAATTCGATCTGGGATATGATCGACTGTTTGTGTAATAATAATAATAATAATAATAATAATAATAATAATAATAATAATAATAGTAGTAGCAGCAGCAGCAGTAGTAGTAGTAGTAGTAGTAGTAGTAGTAGTAGTAGTAGTAGCAGTAGTAATAGAAAATTGTCCCGAGCCGTATCCAAGCGGTCTAAGGCATCATGCTTTGGTGCAGAGCTACGGTACATGCATTGCATTGTGTCCCCATGAGGATGAAATTTTCTTATGGAATTCTGACCAGTAAGGGGCCGATCCGGTACTCACAAAATATCACGAGGAATTTGGGTGCTACAATAAGTAGCTGCTCCAGACTGAAAAAAAATCTATAAAAGATAGAAGACCGATATGCAAATAAAAGTCACGCTATGTTGGCTCGATTATCTTTTACATCTGTAAATGACACATTTGGTCGGCCGCGGTGGACTAGTGGTTATGCTCCTTGCCTCTGGTCCCAAGGGTCGCGGGTTCAAACCCGGCTGGGGTCGATGGATTTTTTAGGACGGAAAAATCCAAAGAGCAAGTCCTCCGGGAGGGACTTTAAGCCGTGGGTCCCGAGTCTGAAGATTTTCAGGCTCGTAAAAAATCCTTAATCCTGAATGAAAAGGCCTCTAAACAAATTTACCGAATTTTCCCGTCCTAGTATTACCTTGGTTTCCTAGATGTCAGTATGAGGCGGAACGCTGACCATGTACCACTCAAAATGACATCTATACGAAAACAAGTGTAACTAAATTAGTATGGTTCAAATTTTTCCCTGTAGGGGGAGAGCGCCTAAATCTCTGTACAGGGAAAACATAGGCTTAAATACAATACAAAATGACACATTTGGATGTGGGATCAGCAGCCGCCGGTAGGCCAAGGGCCTCCTAGGCATGTAGCGCCGTGGATAGAGAAATATATTTTTATTTACATATAAGTTATGGTCGTGAGTACTTATCTTCCCCTCAACCAGTAAAGTAAATATATACAAAAACATATGTGTATATACTGTAGTTATCCCTAAACGAATACCAAGTTCTATTAACATATAGGTACAATTAAAATTAAATATAGTATTTGAAGTAGGTTTAATATGTCATAGCCGAGTGATTAAGGGGCACAGCTAGGAACCTGCGCTAGTACGGGTCTCCATGGGGCAAGAAGGTAGTTCAAACTGTAGCCATAATAATGTGCTTGGCCTATCAAAAACAATGATAAGGACAATGTTATTTTCTGCTTTTCTCAGAACTTAGATTTTGGCACTTAGCTCGGTTTTCGTTTTCTGTCTACAAATATAGCTCTAGTATCTTAATTTTCAGTTTTTCGGGACAAAACTCGGTATATACCATTTGAATAAACGATAAATGTCATCTCAGAAAAATTGCAGTCAGAAATGAGGATTTACCTGAAAGCACAAATTAAAAATCGTTCTAGTTTTTGCAATGTTTGCTTATTCGCAACAAAACTGGATACATACCATTTAATTAAAAAATAAAATCAGACCATGAATTAGATTTCTTGAAAAATCCGTTTAGTTTACTTAATCAAAGAGAAAGTGTTTTAAAAACACTCACGAAAAACAGGAGTTGTATCTAGTATGATAGTGAGCGAGCGTAAAATGTTAAAGACACTTGATTTGTAGGAAAGTTTCATTACTCCTGAAACTCCATCAAACAAGAGTAAAACACACAGCAGTATCGCCTCCCGATCGTCATTTCATTTCCGGCCTTCCAGGCTCTTGTTTCCTCTCCAAGGGGCCATTTTCTTCCTCTTGCTTCTAAACCTCACTCTCAGACAATGGATATTTCTCCTCTTTTCAATTTGTATTGGATTCTGCTTCAAAGAAAAGGTCTCAACATTACAAAACGCTATACAATTTCACTGATAATAAAAACTAAACTTAGAACTAAAAGTATTTGAGAATATCGATTTATATGTCTTTGAAAACTGTTTTTGCTCGTTATCCTTACATTTGAAGCTTCTTTCTGGCGACATTTTTCTCAATAAATTAAAATTCAAATTATGTACTGTAAATTCAAATAACGGACTAATGAACTACCTCAGTTGGACTATCGAGCCAGGAGATTCATGATCACACGGATATAAAATCTCTAAATATATCTAACTAAGAACTAACTAGCACTATCGAACCCGTAGGTTCATAACCGCGCAGATCTAAACTCTCCTTACACCCCTATCCTGAGCTAATGTTTTCCAATTATCACCTCCGTAATATACTTTCCTCAAGTCATGGTTAGTGTTATTTTCCCACCTAAATCTTGGTCTACCAACTGGGCGTTTTCCTTATGGTTTTCCTTCAAGAAGATTCCATGCCTCTCCATACATCCCTAACCCAAGGAAATGTTTCTTAATTGATCCGTATATAATTCACCTCCGCAAATCATGGTTAATGTTATTATCCTACCTTATTCTTGGTCTACCTTACGTTTTTCTACAAGAAGTTTCTGTTCTCCTCTTTCAATCTCCATGCGTGCACATGCCCTGTCCATCAACATTTACGAGACTTAACTGTTATTTAATACATCTGATATCTGTTCTGAAATCTGATCCCCGTATTTTAACCTAAAACATCCTGATTTCTGATAAACTTCTCTTGGTCATTTAAGTTCCTGCAATTTCAAGGGAGATTTATCTATTTTCCGTGTTAATATTTGTGGTGCTTTACTATTGTATAACATCCTAAAACTGCAGGTTCCTATGATTATGTTTCTGTGTTTAGGACTTTGCCATGAATTCCCTGAAATAGTGTCCGCTCTGAGATCCGAATTGGGGAACCATTATATCTGCAGAGAATTGCCTTAGTGGAACCAAACCGTGCCCGCATTTTTTAAATTTTATTAGGAATATTTCACAATACAGTGTTTCTCCTTCAACCCAAAGTGATTTATCGCCAGAGGTTCCTGTCTAAAACATCTTCTACCATCAAATCTCTACCTTCCATACTTCTCACCCCATCTATCCGACGTTCTCTAGGTCTGCCTCTTCCACTTCTTCCATTAGCTTTCCAATTTAGGATCTTCTTTGGTATTCTCTCTTCTTCCATTCTTATGGGGTATGCGTACCAGTTCAAATGTTTTTCTTCTATTTTTTCCAATGTATATATTTTTTTTCAACTTGCATAATTTCCCTTATTGTGATGTTTCTTGAAATACTTGTCGATCGCCTCCAAAAGTCCATTTCTACTGCTAACAGCTTGTTGGCTTGTTTTCTACTTACTGTCCAAATTACGGACCCATATAATAAAATGCTTTGTAATAGAACTTGAAATATGGTTTCCCTCGTTTTATGTATTATATTTCTATTCCAAAACACGAGTACCGGTATTGCTCTATGGTTCAGAAGCCTGGATACATAAAAAACAAGACCTAAGTAGGATAACGGCAGCAGAAATGAAATTTTTGAGATCTGTTAAAGGGTGCACTAAGGAAGACAGAATCAAGAACACAGAAATAAGACAGGAACTTGAAATATTTGCAATAACTGATAAAATGGATACATATAGACAAAAATGGAAGCAACACATAGACAGAATGAATGAAGATAGATATCCAAAACAAATAACAAAATACAACCTAAAGGCACCCGAGATGTGGGCAGACCTAGAAAGAGATGGGCTGAAGTCGGAACGGGTCAACAGACCTAATCCATGAATGATGATGATGATGATGATTCCAAAACACTGAATTCAACACACCAATGATTCGTCTTCCATCAGTTATTCTTCTTTCAATTTCTGTAGTTGGATTCTCATTTTTATCTAAAATATATCCTAAATATTTAAAATGTGAACATTATGTATTCTTCATGAATTACATTTTAGCTCATCTGTTGTTTCGAATGAAAGATATTCTGTTTTATTATAATTTATCTGTAATCCACATTTTTTGTATTCTATCTCAAATTTCCTTAACATGGATGATGCATCATCTGGTTCCTGAGAAATCACCACCTGATCATCTGTGAATAGTAAATAGTGGAGGTAACAATTTGAATTCCCACATTTTTTCCGCATTTCTGACGATTGTATTTTTACAATGAAAGATTGTTGTCACTCTTTTGACAAGGTATCTCTTATAACCTGGCTTATTGGCTTTGACTTCTCTGGCATATCTGACCATTCTTACAGCATTGCTTATCGCCGGCATAGCTCGCCGGATCATTTTTAAACACGCAATCCCCTTCATCAGGAACAAAACAAAGTTACCATCGGATGGGAATGCTGAATTAAACAGAAACCAAACTTCCGGTTATGCGAAAATTTACTCTCGAGACTTGGCTGCGCACACATCGGCAAATCAGTCTTAAATCAATTGCGTATTTGTCTAGCACAGTTACGTACAACATAATGAATTGCCGTTATTACTATTGCGGTTGTAGCCCATGACTTCGATGCATCTTCAAACATCAATCCCGTTGTCAATCCACCCTCTCACTCACAAACATATACCTCTTCTTTTTAACTTCAAAGTGACTAATGTTGAAACTGGAGCTTTCCGCAAATGTCTTCCAAATATTCAATTTAAGTACAACGAGTTGCTTATCCTCCACTGAAATTGATGTTTTCCCACTATTAGTTCGAAATTATTAATATTAACTAGCTAACTCACTGGCACTATCGAACCCATAGGTTCATGGCCGCGCGGACATAAGCTCTCCACACATCCCTAACCTTAGCTAATATTTTTCAATAATTCCCTGTATAATCTACTACCCTCAAATCATAGTTAATTTTATTCCCCTACCTCATTCTCGGTCTACCAACTGGGTGTTTTCCCTCTGGTTTTCCTACAAGAAGCTTCCATGCACTTATTTTATTCCCCATTCGTGCCACATGTCCTGCCCATCGCAGTCTACTAGACTTAACTGTTCTTATTATATCTGGCTTGCAATAAAGACCATGTAGTTCACCGTTATGAAGTCTTCTCCATTCACCTGTCCGTTCATCACTTTGGTCCAACATTTTTCCTAAGAACTTTATTCTCATATACTCGTAATCTTTTTTCCTCCCTTAAAGTAACAGTCCATGTTTCGCATCCATATAATATATCCTATAGAATAATAGTTTTATATATTTTCAGTTTAACGTTTTTTGAAAGGTCAATTAAATCAGTTATGCCAAGAATATAATTTTAATATATCAAAATAAAAACGAAAATAATGGCATTTTGGGGAAGTGAACATATAAGATCAAAAATCATAATAGACAACAAACCTCTGGAACAAGTAACAAAATTTAATTATTTGGGTTGTAATTTTACTATAATCACAAAAAACGGAATGAGACGTAAATATGAAAATGTCAAAATTTCAAATGATGTATGGAATTATACATAGAACATTAAAGAACAAAACAAGAGGAGATACTAGATTGAAGTTTTATAAAACATTGGCAGTTACTGCATTACTTTATGGGAGTGAAACTTGGGTAATGACCAAAAATTGCAAAGTAGAATATAAAGCGTAAAAATGAACTTCCTTAGAAGAACAAAAGGCTGCACAAGAATGGATCGGATAAAGAATGAAGATATAAGAACAGAGCTAAATATATATCCATTGAATGATAAAAACAAAGAATATAGAGAAAAATGGTTTAGACATGTAGAAAGAATGAATGTATCAAGAGGGCACGCCGTAGCGTAGTGGTTAAGGCACTGAGCTACAAGCCGGAGGGTCGAGGGTTCCCCGTTGGGGTCAGGATTTTTAAACTGTTCCAAACCCTCTGGCGGCACTGTGGTCCTGGGGTCGACTCAGCCTCTAACGGAAATGAGTACCACATGCTTGTTCTGGGGGTAAAGGCGGCCGTCACGCCGGGCTGACAACCCGGCTGACATCAAGTGCCGATTGTCTAGAAAAAGTGCGAGCCTTAACCTCCTACTATCCCAAGGGCCTCCGGGTCTGTTGTGGGATCACTTTACTTTACTTTATTTTACTTTTACTTACCAAAAGCAGCATTTAACTACAAGCCAAGAGATTCAAAGAATGTAGGAAGGCCAGTGAAAAGATGGACAGAACAATTCTGAGGCGGAACAGGCAATTTGCCTAACCCGTGAAGTGAAGAAAGAGAAGAATAAGAAGAAGAAGAAAAGAGTTGGGACAAAGCCACATTAGGACCAGCAGCATCAAACATCATACTGGATGCTGTAGCGAAGAATTAACTGCTGAAGATGGGACGGATGTCCTGAAAGGCCTACAGGCATAAAGATTACATATTTTAAAAGTTATGGACGACGGATTTTACCTAAGAAGGTATTTTAACTTAATTTATTACATGAAATTAAAAATTCTGCTGGGTAAATTTCAGTACGTTCACTTTCGCCTTAAAGGTACTTTTACGTGCCACTTGGGTCTTAAAGTAATACGACCTGTCGGGAGAGGTTTTTTAACTATGGATCGCACACATTCTTTCCTGACCACACAATGAAATGGAGAGCTTCCCCGAATGAAGTGTTAGCTCAATGTCAGGGCCTCCTTCGGGACATCACAATATTAAGACTAAACACGCCACATTCATACTAAACATGGCGATTATGATAAATATGAATACGATGACCAGATGATGTTCGGGGACCGTTTAGGCCTTAAAGTTTCCTGACATTGTTCTTATACGTGAGGAAAAAATCCGAAAACACAACACCCGGGAAATGACCTTTCAAATAATGAATAGCCTGGTAATGTTGAACTCGATGAAACAAACAAAGAAATATTTTAATATTTGAATTTCTTAATAAATTGAATATAAAATTTGCATCGTGCCACGTTTGAAGAGACAAATGCGATTTAAGTAATTAAAGAAGTTTTAAAAATGCTTCATGGATACAATTCTCCATAATATGGTATGATATACGTTCAAGTTCTGAAGTATCCAATCTTTTCTCACAAAGTATTATCTATAGTAATCTAACAAGAGGTTGTGATTCTGTCTAATGAAAAACTCAATCTCGCGTTGGATTTGGAGTGACTATTTAGCGAATAATACAACATCAGAAGCTAAAAATAATTATAATGTTTAATATTTACCAAATGTGAGGTTATGTATTCTGATCTTACTTCCGGGCGATTTCTAAGCCAGCTGTATAGTTATAAATATCATATATTTACTGTTAAATCTCTTTGGGCTTGGGAAAAATCAATAATAGGTGATTGTATGAGCAATACCTATTAACAATAATGCAGATTCATTATACAACATTGATAAATGTTTAGAGCAACGTAACTTTTTTTTTAAATTTTTGAAGTTGTTTTCTTTTGGGATTTCTTGCTGTACCATACAGACCGTATATTATTGAATCGATTTCCTTGTCAAAGAAGTTAATTTGCGGCGATATCTCTCATTACGAACAAAAAGAGGCAATTTTATCAGCAGGAAGAGGCAAAATTATCGGTAAATAGTCACCATGTTTTGAACGTCGATATAATTATTCCATGTTTTCTGTGAACGTTTATTTAGGAGTTATATTGGACACTGGAAATTCCTAGATGCAATAACGGCCTGACTGAAGAAATATGTGACCACGGACATCGTTAAGAAAATCCGAAAATTACAAGGAGCCAGGTCAGGTGAATGATTAGCACGAGCAACTCCTTCAAAGTTGTTTTCTTAAAGTAACTTCTGCGACACACACCTGGAGAAAACTTTCCGCATTTTGAGGTATTCCTGGAGGATTATATGAACAAATCTCATGGAAATTTTAACTTTGAAGGCGTTATATTTCACACATCATTCGGCTTTCTTTTAACTATAGCACACGGGAAAGCAATTCTTTTTCACATTGATGACACCAACACCATTAGATAATTATCTCACTGAACAGCAACGAATTTCTCTAAGTCACACCACGCAATTGGATTGTTCACTGCCCCGGTAATGAGAAAGTCGTAATTGTATGTTTCTAAAGAACTCCTCACTCTAACTGCGACTACTACTGTTCCATGGCAGTACGATGCTGCCTTTTCTGTTACTCATTAATACAGATATCTAGCGCGATGCCTTAAACTGCTGCGGAGAGAAAAATTCATAATTATTGTTTACATCTCTATAATTTTACCACGGTTAAACGGAACATAATACCCTACGGTTTTAATTCCATCAGTTAAAATAAAATGCAGTGTTATTATTATTAGCGCATACTAAGAAAAATGTATAATTATAAACCAAAAGGGAGAAGAATGTTGGGAAAACCATTGAAGAGATGGAAGGACTAATTCGACCTATAAAGAGATCGGAACAGGCCCTTAGTCTTAATCCTTGTTGTTGATGATGATTATTATTATTATTATTATTATTATTATTTTGTTTTTTGATTGCGGATGAGCCAATGTACGACTACGCAAAGTACTTAGAGGCGTTTTCTTTGAGCCCAAATGTCTTTCATTATTTTGCTATGAGCTTGTTTTCTATCATCTGTCCAAGTAGTTCCGGTTTTTTCTTCGGTTTGTCCTCTTTGTCAACTTGCCACTTATTCACCTTAATTCTAAATATATCTCTGTTTGGGATATCTTCTTTAGTAATTCCTGCCAATTTTAAGTCCTTTTTGACTTCATCAATCCATTTCATAGTATCCATTGGAGCTTTACTTCTGTTTTCGTAGAATCCCATTACCTGTTTTGTAAGCTATTATTATTATTATTATTATTATTATTATTATTATTATCATCATCATTATTATTATTTTATTGTTATTATTATTATTATTATCATCATCATTATTATTATTATTTTATTGTTATTATTATTATTATTATTATTATTATTCCGAGGCATGTTGTTTGGTTTTTTAGCATTTTTTTTCTTTTTTATGATGAACGAGGAGCTGGCCCGATGCATCAACCCCCAACCTGGGGGACGGGTAATTTTTGTTCAAGGTTTTCTTCTTCTAGCCTTTGATAGTCCAGTATCTTACTGCAAGGCAGCAGCGCTAGTTTTGGTCCGCCCTGGGTATTTTATTTCCCCAGTACCCGCCATATCTGGTGAGCATTCCCCTATCCGCCACCTGGGGAGGCGTCCGATGGGAGACTGGCAACTCCACACCAATAGAAAGGAGGAAGAGAGGAAGACCGAAGAAAACTTGGATAGAAGGGGTACAAGCAGCTATGAATATCAGAGGAATGGAGGAAGATCAATGGATGGATAGAGAAGAATGGCGTTTGGTTTCCGGAAGACGGCGGCAGCTGCCTTGATACCGGATGATGATGATGATTATTATTATTGTTATTATTATTATTATTATTATTATTATTATTATTATTATTATTATTATTATTATTATACGAAAACCAGAGAGAAAGCGCCTAGTAGGTAAGCCTTGAATGAGGCGGGAAAATAATATTACCAATGATTTGAGGTAGGTAAATAGTACAGGGAATGATTGATAAACATTAGTCCAGGATAGGGAAATATGAATACGTCCGAGAGGCCATGAACCTCCGAGTTCTATATTGCCAGTGAGTTAGTTATTTTACTCAGAATTTGTACGACGTCAGAAATCGAATAGTTAATTTTTCTCGTATTTCCTTTGCTATGAGACCTTGCTTCTACATCTCCATTAAGTCTGCACGAGTTTTAAAGATTTTGAGTTAAGAAGTAGTAACAGGAAATGGTCCATTCCATTTTAATTCATGTTATTGCTTATGGACAGTTTTTGTTGTTATCGCTCTTACTGTAGTTCATTCAACATTTTGAATCTTAAACAAGATACTGTCCAAGTTCTGAGAATTTACTTGAAGTTGAGGTCTGGACTCCATTCATCTAAAGTGTCTTTGTGTACCGGTGAATGTAATGAACTTAGGTATTCAGGTCATATTCGCTTACATCAAATTCACAAGATATTAGTTTCAATAATGTCAGGTTGATTAACGAAAAGGCTATTATAAATACAATATTCCTGAGATTCCCCAATGTGTACTTAATCTAATTGAAAATTAAACAGCAGCCAAACTGGAAGTAAATATCAATAAAACTAAATGTATGGTCACACATAGAAATATATTATATAATAGAAATGGACGGCTAATGACAGATGAGGGAACTTTCGAGGAAGTGGCTGAATTCAAATACCTAGGAACAATAATCACAAATAGCAATGAGATGCAGAAAGAAATTAAACATAGGCTCAATTCTGTAAATGCGTGCTATTATGCATCGCAGAGACTCTTGACGTTCCAACTCCTTTCAGAAAACGTTAGACTGAAAAATATATAAAATTACTATTCTACCAGTTATATGGATGCGAAACATGGACTCTTATTTTAAGGGAGAAAAGGAGATTACAAGTATTTGAGAATAAAGTTCTTAAGAAAATGTGTGGATCAAAGAGAGATGGACAGACAGAATGGAGAAGACTATATAACAGTGAACAACATGATGTTTATAGGAAACCAGATATAAGAAGAACATTTAAGTCTCGTAGATTGCGATGGGCAGGACATGTGGTACAAATGGGGAATGAAAGAAGTGCATGGAAGTTTCTTGTAGGAAAACCAGAAGGAAAACGCCCAGTTGGTAGACCAAGAATGAGTTGGGAGAATAACATTAACCATAATTTGTGGAAGTGGATTATACATGGAATGATTGGAAAACATTAGATCTGAATCGGAATGTATGGAGAGCTTACGTCCGCGCGGTCATGGACATATGGGTTCGATAGTGCCAGTGAGTTAGTTAGTCAGCCGTAATTAGTATAACGATGATATTATAACGATCCACAGATTGTGATACGTATTCAAGAATGCAGTCTAAGAAGTCCTGTCTCATCATTATCGGGGCAAATGAAATAAACTGGAGCGAAATGGATGGCATAAATATGTAATAGTAATGGAGTGATACTTTTGGCAAAAGAAAAGTGGAGAATGTTGAAGAAAAATCTGCTTTATTCAGATTTGTCCACCACGACGAATCCCATTCGGAGAGATGGAATCGCTAACTTGGGACGTATGGGCATAGGTCCAATGTCTAACCGTTTTCGTCATGAAACCGTCCAATATCATATAAAATGGAACTTAAGTCTTACAAGTGACTTATTTTTTTTGACTTTCAAACAATTATGAGAAAGCCAATATAAAATAATATATTCTAAACATGTAAGTTTGAGAGGTTTATTTGAAAAATTAGAAAAATTACCAGAGTTTTCAAAATACACATCGTTTATTCTCTGCACAGAAAATAATAATATAATTTTTTGTTTGAAATTCTAATATGTAAAAATGAATGTTTGTTTGTTTGTAATTTATGCGCGGCCATACCGTTGATCCGATTGTGATGGGGCTTTTTGCAAAATGTTGAGGAGATTCCCAGGATGAACATAGGCTATAGGAGAGTTGTGATACTCAACACAAATCACCATTTGTAGTGAAAAACATGAAAAAATAGCTCTTTGGACGCTTAAATGGCTTACTGCCTAAACCATAACAAATACACAAAACGAATGTACACAGAATTGAATGTCTCAAAAAACTCTACAAAAACGTCCGCGACAGCAAATGTTTATATCTTACGGATAACTCACAATAACCATCTTTGTCTTTCATTGATGCCAAGAAGATCGAGACAAGTACGTGAATTTCAATGCAAGCATAGCAGCACATGGCGGGTATTCTTTTACGGTTAACTCACAATAATGAATTTTGTTTTTTAGCTCATTTTATGCCAAGAAGATCAGGATGAGTAGATTCCCGGACAACGCCGGGTAAACAGTACGGGTATCTAAAAATAATTACGATATAGCTTTTTCCTTTTACTTATTCAACTAAACATAATAACACATTAATTTTCATTTATTTAGGCGTAGTAGCGCACGCCGGGTATTAGTCAGTAAGTAATAAAAATTCTTACTGTGTCTACATCAATATCTGAAGTTCTTAAAGAATTGTCGAAAAATAAAATATTAGAAAACCATTAACTATAAAATTAATATAATTGGCGTAAATGTCATCAACATGTGTGTAAGGTATGGTAAACCTTGGTTATTAGATGAGAAAGCGTATTTTATAGAAATTAGACAACCTCTTCTCTGAGTTTATTTTTGGTATATCTGTGCAGCTTTGTTCGATACCTAATATAGAAGACGTGAATTAAAAGACTAGTTTTTCTTTCTACTTTTATTTTTATTATGTTTTTTCGATATACATGAATCTTCTAATATATAAAAATGAATGTTTGTTTATTTGTTGGCTTGTTTGTTTGTGTGTACTTTATGCGCGGCCATACCGTTGATTCAGTTGTGATGGAGCTTTCTGTAAAATATTCAGGTGATTCTCGGGATGAACATAGGCTAGAAGAGAGTTGTGATACTGAACTCCTACACCCTTAAAAATCGGCCTTTATAGTGGAAAACGTGAAAAAAGTAGCTCTTTGGACGTTTAAATGGCTTAAGCTGCCTAAACCATAATAAATACACAAAATTAATGTATACAGAATTGAATATCTCAGAAAGCTCTACAAAGAAGTCCCGGATAGCATATGTTTATCTCTTACGGGTAACTCACAATAACCATTTTTGTCTTTCATTGATCCCTCCATGGTATCTTTACCTTGTCGTGGTGGAGTGGCTTGCGTGCTTAAATGATCCTGAGAGCTATGCCGGCGGTAGCATTGCTGCCGATAGGGGTACCCATGCCGGACTGGTCGAAGGTGATAAGCCAGACGAAAAAAGTACCTTGGGCGAAAGACTGACGATCTTTCACCGTAAAAATACAACAGTCAAGAAATGCGGACATGGGTTCATCTGGGGTAAAATTTTCCGGAGGTCAAATAGTCCCCCATTCGGTTCTCCGGGCGGGGACTACTTCAGGGAACCCATGCCAAAGGCTCAAACACAGGGACCTGTTCCTAGGAACTTGGAATTGTTAGGACTTTATACAATAGCGGGGCACTAGAGATATTAACGCGGGAATTGGATAAATCGCCCTTGGATATGGTCGCTTTACAGGAAGTTTAGGTGGCCAGGAGAAGGTAGTCAGGAATCAGGATGCTTTGCATTATACTTATGGGGTGGCAGAAAGGACCTGCATTTGGAATGGTTTTTTTAGTTCAGAAGGAGGATCTTATCTGCTATCCGAGATATTAAAAAAAAAGGTTTGGTAGTGATAGGATATCCTACCATAATTCTAAAGGGTAACGGACATGATTTTATAATTGTAAATGTACATGCCCCCACAGAAGATAAAGATGACAAAGATCAAGGATGAGTTCTATGACGAATTAGAATGCTTATTTGCTAGCCTTTCACGATTATTCCATATGAAAATTGTCTTAGGAGATTTTAATTGCAAAAAAGTGGGGCGGGAAGATATATTCAAACCAACAAATAGGCAAAGTCAGTTCTTCATGAAGATAGTAATTAACGACAACGGGGTTAGACTTAGTAACATTTGCCACATCAAAGAATCTCATTGTATTAAGAGGCACAACATTTCAGCATAAGGATATTCATTAAATACAACTGGACGTCCCCAGAGGAGAGAATGAAACTCGGAATTCGGAAAACAGATAGATCATGTATTAGTGGATAAACGATGGCACAGCAGTAGCATCAGTGATTGTTAGATCAGTTAGAGGGACAGACTGCAATTCGGATCATCATCTGGTCAGAGTGAAAATCAGACAACGGCTATCGCTTATGAGAGGAACGAACGCTAATGATGATTCTGTAAAATTGAATTAAAAAACTTGAAAAATGATGAAATGCGACAAAATACCAAATCAAAATTGCTAATAGATTTGAAGTACTGGGATCTTCAGATGACAATGTGGCAAACGAAGAAGAACCTGATATAAATAAAGAATGGGAGGCTATAAGAGATACTATTAAATTGTCAGCATCAGAAAGCATTGGTTGTTTAAAAAAGAGGCAAAACAAGAAATGGTTTGATGAGGAATGTGTCGACATTGTAAAGAAAAAAAGCTAGCAAAAATGAAATGGTTACACGAGCCAAATGAGGTAAATTTAGAGCAATTGGGTAGTGTTAGACGGGACACCACCAAGTTACTAAAGAGTAAAAAGAGGGAATATTTGAGAGAGAAGATTAATGATCTTGAAATGAATGCAAAAATAGGAACATTAGAGAATTATATCAGGGAATTAGTATAGAGAAGAAAGGGTTTCAGGCTAGAACAAACATAATTCGGAATGAAAATGGGGATATGATTGCAGATTCCAGGAGTATATTAAATAGATGGAAAAGTTACTTTAATCAGCTATTAAATGTACATACAGAACAGGACATTGAGGAGGATAATTTACAGACAGCAGAAATGCTAGTCGCAGAGCCAAGTGCATTAGAGGTTGAAATGGCGATTGAAAAATTGAAGATGTATAAAGCATCAGGTTCAGATGAGATCCCAGCAGAACTGATAAAATCAGATGGAGAAAAATTGATCGACAAGATACGCCAGTTGCTTAATATGATTTGGGATAAAGAAGCTCTTCCAGATGAATGGAAAGAATCAATTATCGTACCAATTTATAAGAAAGGAGATAAAACTGATTGCAACAACTACAGGGGCATCTCATTACTTTCAACTTCGTACAAAATTCTAACAAATAGCCTATTTTAATAAACGAGACTTACTCCTTATATTGATGAGATTCTAGGAGAACATCAATGTGGATTTAGAAGAAACAGGTCTACAACGGATCAGATTTTTAGCCTAAGACAGATTTTAGAAATGAAATGGGAATATAATGGTACTGTACACGAACCATACGTAGAATTCTAAAAGGCATACGATTCAATTAAGAGGGGGAAGTTATATACTATCCTGCTAGAGTTCGGAATTCCTAAAAAGTTAGTTAGACTTATACGAATGTGTCTAAATGGCACAAAGGATAGGGTGCGTGTAGGCAAACAGTTTTTCGGACACTTTTGAAATCCACAATGGGTTGAAGCAAGGAGATACACTATCTCCTCTACTATTTAATTTTGTACTATAGCATGCCATCAAATCTTTAGAGGATGAAGAAGGCTTACAACTGAATGGTATTAATAAGCTGTTAGTTTATGCTGATGAGGTAGTACTATCGGGAGATAGCGAGGAGATACTAAAGACCAACACGCACACACTGCTGAGTAACACTAAGAAATTGGGACTGGAAGTAAATATTAATAAAACTAAATATATGGTCACACATAAAAATACATTATATAATGGAAATGGACAGCTAATGACAAATGAGGGAAATTTTGAGGAAGTGGGTGAATTCAAATACCTAGGAACAATAATCACAAACAGGAATGTGATGCACAGGGAAATTAAACATTGGCTCAATTCTGGAAATGCGTGCTATTATGCGTTACAGAGACTCTTGATGTCCCAACTCCTTTCAAAAAACGTTAAACTGAAAATATATAAAACTATTATTCTACCAGTTATATTATATGGTTGCGAAACATGGACTCTTACTTTAAGGGAGGAAAGAAGATTACAAGTATTTGAGAATAAAGTTCTTAGGAAAATTTTTGGACCAAAGAGAGATGAACAGACAGGTGAATGGAGAAGATTACATAACAATGAACTACATGGTCTTTATAGGAAGCCAGATATAATAAGAACAGTTAAGTCTCGTAGACTGCGATGGGCAGGACATGTTGCGCGTATGGGGAATGAAAGACGTGCATGGAAACTTCTTGTAGGAAAGCCAGAGGGAAAACGCCCAGTTGGTAGACCAAGAATGAGGTGGGAGAACAACATTAACTATGATTTGAGGGAAGTAGATTATACAGGGAATGATTGGAAAGCATTAGCTCAGGATAGGGATGTATGGAGAGCTTATGTCCGCGCGGCCATGAACCTTCGGGTTCGATAGTGCCAGTGAGTTAGTTAGTTAGTTAGTTAGTCTTTCATTGATGCCAAGAAGATCGAGACAAGTACGTAGATTCTTGTGCAACTCGCAAAAATAAATTTTGTCTTTAGCTCATTTATGCCAAGAAGATCGAGATAACTAGATTCCCGGGCAACACCGAGTAATCAGCACGGGGAATCTTAAAATAATGACGATATACATTTATAAATATTTTTCATTTTACTTATTCAACTAATCATAAGAACTACATTAATTTTCGTATTTCAGCTGATTATGTCAAGAAGATCGGGATAAGTAGATTCCCGGGCAACGCCGGCCAATCAGCAGTATCTTAAAAAATATAAATTTATAATTATTTTTCCTTTTACGTATTCGACTAAACATAAAAGCACATTAATTTTCATTTATTTAGGCGTAGCAGCGCACGCCGGGTATTAGGTAGTGTCTTATAAATCAAGTAATTTCATCGAAATACAATCTTATACACTACACTTTCAAATTTTCACTTTATATTCTTTAATTTTCAACTTTATGCTTTCCATATTTCCACTTTCCAATTTTTCAATTTCCAATTCTTCTTTTTCAGTTTCTCAGTTCTTTATTTTCACACTTTAGTATTCAATTTCTACTTTTCAAATTTTACTTTTTTCTTTTATCTGTGCCCTCTTATTTATAAAAAGTCAAGTGACGGATGCGCGTCACGAATTCCCTTGTATGGTGTCAAAAGTCTTCCTCTACATCCACACACGACGGTCCTAGAGCATTTCACAACATTCTCGATCCTTCCGTTCCAGATCATTCAATTACATATTTGCGGACATTCTATTACATTCTCATTCATTTCTCAGACTCTCGCACAATAAACATTAGAAATCTCAAACATAATAGGAGATTCCGAACATTTTGTAGAACACTTCGATCGAAATGTATGAAAATGCCCGAGGTCCACCACTTTCAACCACTGTACATCACACAACCACTAAAGCCACCGATATGTAACCACCACAGTGTACGATGGAAGACTCCATCCAAGCTAATACCACACATAAACACCAGTGGTTTGCGGTGGATGGTTGTGGCTACAAGGTAAAATATACAGACTCAATATATATAATCATATATCATCATCAGCAGCATCAAGGTTTAGACCTTAAGGTCTGTTCCGATCTCATGTTAGAATTAGTCTGTCCATCTTTTATTGAATTTTCGTACATTTCTTCGTCCTGGTGGTGGTGTGTATATATATACATAACGCTCTCTCTCTCCCTCTCTCTCTCTCTCTCTCTCTCTCTCTCTCTCTCTCTCTCTCTCTCTCTATATATATATATATATATATATATTTACAGGATTATTCAGAAAGAAGGAACAGACTTAGACTTCAAACATTTATTTCTTCCAAACTAAAAACAATATAAACACAATTCCAACTTTTCTGGAAAGAGAAAAGTTCAAATTTCACTATTTTATGCATTCAATATGATCGCTATGTGTTACATGACAAATATCAAAACTGTGGGTCATTTCTTGTCACACATCAATCAGCTGGTCTCTAGTTATCGAATTCACAGCTTGAACAATTCGATTTCGCAGATTTTCAAGAGTGCCAGGTATAGGGGGGATAAAAGTATGGTCTTGTACGTAACCCTACAGATAAAAATCACATGGGGTTAGGTCGGGTGACCTGGGAGACCACCGGTAATGAAGTTGATCTTCTGCTACTCCTCTTCCAATCCAACATCCTGTTGTGTCCTCATTTATATACAAACAATCAATAATATATGTAACAGCGCCAATGCGGCCGTTATCAGATCTTCCAACTTTTCTCTTTCCACTAGTTGTGTTTATATTTTTTTATAGTTTGGAAGAAATAAATCTTTGAAATCTGTTTCTTCTTTCTGAGTATATATATATATATATATATATATATATATATATATATGGATATAAATAATAAGGCGTTCATATCACCAGTGCTTATTAATAAAAATAAATTAATTATTTCGAAAAAAAAAGTATTTTTGATAGATGTGGTACAATTTTGGTTTCATTTTGTAATTTTGCAGATATAGGACTAATTGATGTATTAATTTATTGAATTGTTAGAAGTAATATTGCAATGCCTGACTATGTGTTAACTGTTAGTTCACCCAGTAATTAATATTTAATAGCACACATTTATAATATATTACTCGTTCATTTTTTCGCATTTTATCTTCAGAAACCCTCATAACTTGTACATTACCTATGGTTTAAATTATTCTGATCATATTTTATGAACGGCTTTTTGTGTGTGTTGTTGAATATGTATGTCGTGTTAATGTATTAATGACGAAAGTCGATAAAATAAAACCATGTTCGTTGCAATATTTGAAATATTTTACGTATTTTTTTTTTAATTTCGAAGAAAATATCAACTCATGCGTAAAACTTCATTTATTTAGCCTTGTGGGATTAAGGCCATGTGGTCTTCTCTTCCACTCACCGGAACAAACATACAGTGTGTCAATTTGTTATTCATACACTTAGATTTTATAATTTAAATAGCACAATTTTAATTCTCAGAATATTGCAATTATATTTTGCCATTAATTAACATTTTCAGGTACACGTCTTTACATAATATATACAAATCAACAAATTCTATAAACATTTAACGTATAATATATTAAAAAAAACTTTAAAAGTTGTAAATTTTATAGTCACGTTTTTATTCATACAGTCAGAATGGGGAAAAAATAAAAAAATGAACTGTCCTTAATATTTTGTAGGGTAGCCTTTAGCTTTAATAACAGCTTGACATCTACGCTGCATGATCTAACAAGCCTATCACATATCTGAGGACTGATTTTGCACCATTCTTCAGTAACCACCTTCTTCAATTCTTCTTTGGAAGAAGGATTTCTGCTGTGGACCCTAGGTTTGAAAAACGCCCATAAATGTTCTATGGGGTTTAAGTCAGCAGATTGAGGATGGATTTTCAATTGATTTGGCACGTTCCATATCAACCAAGTCTTATTTAAGTCCGCCGTATGTTTGGGGTTGTTATCTTGTTGGAACTTGTACGTAGGGAGCATATCCAATTTTGCTGCACTTTGTTTAACATTCTTACGAAGAATGTCGTTATACACAAATTTGTCCATAACATTGTCAATGAACTGTATATTGCCAACCCCTTTTGCCGACTTACACCCCCACAACATTGTAGACCCACCCCCATGTTTTACTGTAAGTGTTGTATTGGTCACATCATTTTCCGCATTGGCTTTTCTCCAGACTCTATGAACGCCATCTGAACCGAACAGGTTGATTTTAGTCTCATCAGACCAGTGAACATTATTCCAAAATGCCTGCCCCTTATTTACACGTTCTTTTGAAAACTGTAAGTCTTACAACACGGTTCTTCTTACTTGCATACGGCATTTTTCTAGTCATTCTTCCATGATAGCCATTTCTGCGTAACACCTTCCGAACTGTCTCAGTACATACCTTTTTACCAGTAGAAACTTCTAGGGTAGACCCCAATTTTGGAGCACTAATTTGGGGTTGAATTTCACTTGTCTCACAATGGTTCTCTTCTCCTTTTCACTTAACTTCTTTTGTTTAAGTTTTCTTGGAACATTCTCTACTGAACCTTTATACTTGAATTTATTTAGTATATACTGCACTGTTGCAAGACATTCGTCTATCAGTCGCCCTATTTTTCTCAAAGAATATCCCGTAAGTGCAAGATTTACAATTGTGTCCTTGAGATAAGAACTAAGTTCTTTACATTTACCCATTTTGGAGGCGACTGACTGCCAGTGTACACAACCAGCACAGTAGGCAGATGTAAACAAATGCACAACTTAGAGTATTCATGTTGCATTAATGTTTATGCTAGTTAGACAAGAAAATACACTGCAGTGTTTTTTTTGTGTATGAATAGAAAATTGGCTTGTATTTGAGTGTAATAAAGATTATTTATTTTGATAAATTATGTTTATTTTATAATTAACCCTTCAGAGCGGATGGATTTAAATGGCCAGGAATACTCTGATGCGGGAGGAAGTTCACCGGCATTTAAACTCAGCCGTTCAGTGCCATTATTCCAATAACGCATTTAAGTTGATATATCTTGAGTAATTTAAATGTTTTTGCAATTCGTTTATGGTGAACCCTTAATATAATATTTAATTAATTAAATTTGTTACGGTTCTAACGTAACATCTCTGCATTTTTTGCAGACTTATTTATGGTTGTTGTGCCAGAGTTGAAATAGGTCCTTTTTGTAAATTTCTCACATAAGTGACACAGTGAATTGCACTAGGGATTCTTTGAAGAATTCAGAGAACCGGCTTTACCTAACAACAAAACGAAATATTTACACAAAGAGAAGGGTCTTAAAAAAATGAACTTCAAAAATTGGTGTGATAAATCTTCAAAATGTAAACCAGCTGTTTGACACTCGGGCAACAATAAGTGTATTTTTTTCCCCTTGTGTTTACTTTGTTCATGTTTATTACAAACACATTGCTTCTATGCGTTGACCTTCTTTCTTGTAGGGGGGGGCAGCCTTCGCCAAATGTGTCTTTCTAACACTTTGGAAACATTATTTTATGTCGTGTGCCTTCAAAAAATGGTATTTCTACACATCAGACCTGTAGTACTAAAAGACCTTCATCAACCCTAAATTTCAATGCCTTTCTTCTGGTTTCCAAACTGAAACCAGTTGATGAAATATGACTATAATAGTTTCACCGGAAGTGTGGACTTAAAAGATCAACATGCTACAAGCCGGAAGATCGAAGGTTTGAGTCCCGGTGGATCAGGATTTTTAAACTGAACCAAACCTTCAGGCGGCACTGTGAACCCGGGGTTGACTCAGCCTCTAACTGAAATGAGTACCAGATGCTTGTTATGGGCCGTCAGACAGAAATAAGTACTCGGCTTACATCAAGTACCGATAGTTTAGAAAAGTGGGAGCCTTAACCTCCTAATATCCCAAGAACCTTCTAAGGTCTGTAGTGGACCACTTTACCTTTTAGATACTGACTGAATTGTAGACTAAATACCTTTCCATAATGTAAGGATATCGTCATTTGAAATATATATATATCTGAAATTTACTGTTGTGTTCCTGTACTGTAGCGTAAATCGGAAATAACTTTGTTGGGCCTTTATAATATAC
This sequence comes from Diploptera punctata, assembly GCA_030220185.1. NCBI lineage: Eukaryota > Metazoa > Arthropoda > Insecta > Blattodea > Blaberidae > Diploptera > Diploptera punctata. Next base: position 28,206 of record JASPKZ010008015.1, read on the forward strand.
TGAATTTTGCGACATTATTATTAAAAATGAAGAGATTTGAAAATAGATTCAATTTGATAGACAAGCTAATCTACAAAAAAAGGCGAATTTAGTTTTATAAGAAATCTTTTATCAAGTTATAAATTTAAGAAAAATGTCAGAGGCCGCAAGAATAAATGCAAATATAAAATTATTTTAACTTGTTACTGAGGGCCGTAATCAGTTAATATATGCACTAATATAAACTTTGAAGTCTCTACATAAAATTTGTATAAACGGTAAATAGTTAATGTAAACACAAAGGTCATAATTACAGTTTAAAGCAGTGCGTGTAGCTAGCGTACATGTCACGTCGTTCCGCATTTGGTGAAGAATTCAACTTGCGTACACGTCACGTCGCTCTACGCTGACGGGTTAAGTTTTGAACTACATATTTAGATATAACTTAGTGTTTCCTTCAAACTACAATAAATATTTTTTCTTTACTTTTAAAACTTTCTGAAAATTGGATTTTTATTAATAAAAATGCCTATGTATGAATACCAAATTGACATACTGTATAATACATCAGAATATAACAATCACGTCTGCCGCTGTGGTCTCGAGGTAGCGTGCTGCCTCGTCACGCAGCGGGCCCGATTTCGATCCCCGGTCGGGGCAGTTTTTCTGGGTGAGCTTTTTATCGGGGTTTTTCCTCACCTATAAGACAAATGTCAGGAAACCTTTAAGGCCCAAACTGCCCCCGAAATCATATGACCACCATCATCAGCCTTATCATTATCATCATCATCATCATCATCCTTCACCTGTGTGGAAAGCAACGGGAAGCTACCACACCTACAATTCCCTATTAAAGCTGCAAGCATAGCATGAAAATGCTGTGATTGCAGTGATGGACATGCCCTCGGGCATAATTACTATGGATGGATGGATAACAATCACAATTAATTCTAATATTGAGTATTAATGAAGATATTTCTAAAGAAAATAATTATTTTAGTAAATGTAAAGTATACTGATATTTGAAATTGACTTAATTTATTTTTTAAATTGTACTATTATATCATAAAACCCCAAATGATAGTTTACAATATCCTTGTAAGGAAAAGTCTGAACATTCACCTGAAATTAATGTATATATTTTACAGGGTGTTTCAGAATAAGTATTATAGGCTTCTAGGTGTTGTAGAGGCGACTTATTAGATAAAGTGTTGATAAGGAACCATGTCCGGAAACGTACCATTTCATTTTAAAGAAACAGGTCTGAAGATCGAAAAACAGTGGGCTGATATCGTATTATATATATATATATATATATATATATATATATATAATAACAAATTAACTGGCGGTATCGAATTCGTAGGTTCATGGCTACGCGGATATAAACTCTCCACACATCCCTATCCTGAGATAATATTTCCATTTATCCCCTGTATATTCTACTTCTCTCAAATCATGGTTAATGTTATCCTCCCACTCATTCTTGGTCTAACAACTAGGCGTTTTCACTCTGGTTTTCTTACAAGAAGCTTCCATGCTCCTGTTTCATCCCACATCGCAGTCTACAAGACCTAACTGTTCTTATTATATGTGGTTCCATATAAAGATCGTATGGATAGCATTCAGTGTTCTCTATTCCACCGTCTGTTCATCTCTCTTTGGTCCAAAAGTTTTCCTAAGAACTTTATTCTCAAATACTCGTAATCTTTTCTCCTCCCTTAAAGTAAGAGCACATGTTTCACATCCATATAACTAGGGTGCAATATCTTATATGAAGACGAAAACATATTAAGTGAAAAAGGAATTCCACTACACTTGATAGCAGTAATTAAGAAAATGTATGATAAAACAAAAATAAAAATAAATCAAAGGGAACCAATACATATAACAGGAGGAGTTAGACAAGGTTGTCCAATATCAACCACTCTTTTTAACATTTATTTCGACGACATGATAAGATCATGGAAGCAAATGACGACTGGGGGAATTAACTTAGGAAATACAGTAATAAAAACGGTAGCTTTTGCAGATGTCCAGATTTTAATAACAAAATCAGAGGACGAACTACAAAGAATGCTATATAAATTAAATGAAATATCAAAAAAATACAACATGGAAATATCCTCACAAAAAAAAAACAATGGCCCTCAAGGGTGCTCATCCAGTTTGGACAAAGATAATATTAGAAAATAAACCAATAGAACAAGTAGTAACATATAACTTCCTAGGTTGCGAAATATCATACACAGCTGAAACGGATATAAATAACAAAATAAGTAAGTTTAATTATATAACGGGTACACTAAAAAGAACTTTGAAAAATAAAGCCAGGAAAGACTATAATGAAATTATACAAGACAATGGCAGTGCCTATTATTACTTATGGATCCGAAACATGGACAGTGACAACACAACAATATGCCAGGATACAAGCTGCTGAAATGAGATTCCTCAGACCAATAGCAGGATATCAAAGAACAGACAAAAACCATAACACAGAAATAAGAAAACAACTAAAAATAGAGGAATTAAATTCAACAATAGAGAAATACAGAACAAACTGGAATGAACACTTGGCAAGGATGACTTAGAATAGAATACCAAAAGCAACATACAACTATTCACCACGAGGAAGAAGTAGTTTGGGAAGACCACGGAAAAGATGGAAAGATCAGCAATTTGGAGTCGGAACAGGCTACTAAATAAGCCTAAACCGTGAAGAAGAAGAAGAAGAAGAAGACGAAAATGATGTAAATGCAAAAGTATCAACATTTTAAGGATTTTAGGGTTAATAAATTCTATCTTCAAGTCACAGTTGGTCCAAAAACATTCAAGACTAACAGTGTATAAACATTGGCTCTTCCAACTCTTTTGGATGGTAGCGAAGTATGGGCATTGAAAACAGAAGGTTATATATAGATACTTATATCTGCTGAAATGAGATATCTTCGGAGGATTACGGATACGCACTATTAGATCCCCAAAAAATGAAGGCATCTTAGAACCAATTACAAATGGAACATTTAGAATTCAAAATGTCTGATTATAAGTCAAGATGGATGCAATATGTTCATCGAATGGAAGATCACAGGATATCCAAACAAATGTTAATCTATCAACCTGCAGGAAGGAGGAGACCAGGACGTCAACTCAAAAGACTCTTGGATGGTGTGTCTCGAGACCGAAACAGGTCAACAAATGGCCGTAATTCGTGAATGTACTATGATAATGATGATATTAATATAATTTGGAGAATAATAGTTATGTATATTTTTAGTTTAACGTTTTTTTAGAGAAGTTGGGACGATAAGAGTCCCTGTAATGGATAACTACAAGCATTTTCAGAATTGAGCCTATATGTTTATAATATACATATCCATCCATCCATCCACCCCTAATAATTCTGCCCGAGGACAGGTATTTCACTGCAATCATAGCATTTTTATGCTACGCTTTGTAGCTTTACTAAGGAATTATACGCGTGATAGCTTCCCGTTCCTTTCCACACCTGTGAAGGATGATGTTGATAATGGTCAGGATGATGATGATAGCCGGATGATTTTCGAGGACCATTGGGCCCTAAGCATCCTGATATTTGAATTACAGGTGAGTAAAACCCCGAAAAAACCTCACCCAGGAACCTGTCCCGACCGGGAATACAACCAGGGCCCGCTGCGTGACAAGGCAGCACGCTACCTCGAGACCACAGCGGTAGTCTATAGGCTACATATAATTTTCATAATTGACAAGTTATAGAAGCTCTTAGGAGAGTAAAATAAAAATAATTATTACATCCAACTGGGAGCCACGTATTGATCTTCAGACTCTGGTCAGCAGGTGTGCTGCATCTCTCACCAATTTAGTTTACTTTATCCCACTAAACAAACTAACATAAGTTTAGCTTCTTTCGTTTGGTTCAATAATAAAACATATTCCTGCAAATTTACGTATTAAAGACGTCATCTTACGCATTGTATCATTTTTATATTCTTAGGCTGTTAATTTCTTTAAGTAGATGTTTATATTTGAATTCAATAACATTTTCACAGATTATCTGGTTGCAGCTCACTCTTAACACACATTCTACCAGCAGAATGGACGTGCGTAGATCATAAAATTTTATTTCATAAAATCCAGTGCGAAAACGTATTGGTGCTCCAAATTCGAAATTATACCATTATTTATTGTAGTAATATTATAAAATATTCATTTCACTCTATTTCTCTTTCTTATTATCTATTTCCATATGTTCTTCGAACGTCTCTTTATTTCTCATTTTTCCTTGTTTCGCTATCTGTCTTTAGAATGCTCTGACCTCTTATAACAAGGTCTGCCCGACTCAAAAACAGTTTAAAAAAACTACTGAACACTTACTTAGGCATTATAATATAATACCAAATACCCAGCGTGAGCAGCTATATTTAAGTAAATGAAATATTAATTGTTAATTAAATTGTTATACATCGCATCGAAAAACGTATGGTGGTTGCTAGTCAATTTTCATTTTCAGATTTCAGAAAAACCAACAATTCTAATTGCCGGAATTCGCTCATTTTTGGATAATAACTTCCTCCGTTTAATTTTGTGGGATAGGCCTGCACTGAGTATCGCTGTGAAACATCTAAAATTGTGACCGCTAGTCTGATCTTTAAATTTTCGCTTCGGGTGAACTCCTACACCTAATGGTTTTAGAACATAATAGCGGCTAAACACCTTTTGTACCTACAAATATATATGTGTAAATTTTTAAGTCAATCGACCGACTATTTTTCGAGTTTTGCGAGCATAAAAATGCGCTTGCTGGATTTTTATATAGGAAGAAAACTAAGTTATAGGGATATTTTGTTCTTTTATATTTTGTAGCATACTTTCATTTTAAAGTCAGTAATTTAATCATGTTCTAGGTTTATCTTTAGAGGATGAAGAAGGCCTACAACTCAATGGTATTAATAAGCTGTTAGTTTATGCTGATGATATAGTACTATTGGGCGATAGCGAGGAGATACTAAAGGCCAACACGCACACATTACTGAGAAACGCTACGAAATTGGGACTGGAAGTAAATATCAATAACTAAATATATGGTCACACATAGAAATATATTATATAATGGAAATGGACAGCTATTGACAAATGATGGAAATTTTGAGGAAGTGACTGAATTAAAATACCTAGGAATAATAATCACAAACAGGAATGAGATGCACAAATAAATTAAACGTAGGCTCAATTCTGGAATTGCATGCTATTATGCATTACAGGGACTCTTGGAGTCCCAACTCCTTTCAAAAAACGTTAAACAGAAAATATATAAAACTATTATTCTACCAGTTATATTATATGGGTGCGAAACATGGACTCTTACTTTAAGGGAGGAAATGAGATTACGAGTTTTTGAGAATAAAGTTCTTAGGAAAATTTTTGGACCAAAGAGAGATGAACAGACAGGTGAATGGAGAAGACTACATAATAGTGAACTACATGATCTTTATAAGAAGCCAGATATAATGAGAATAGTTAATTATCGTAAACTGCGATGGGCAGGGCATGTGGCACGAATGGGAAATGAAAGACGTGCATAGAAGCTTCTTGTAGGAAAACCAGAGGGAAAACTCCGAGTTGGTAGACAAGCAATGAGGTGGGAGAATAACTTTAACTATGATTTGAGGGAAGTAGATTATACAGGGGATGATTGGAAAACATTGGCTCAGGATAGGGATGTATGGAGAGCTTATGTCCACGCGGCCATGAACCTATGGGTTCGATAGTGCAAGTGAGTTTGTTAGTTATAGGTTTATATTTAGAATTTAGCCAATATCATCCCATGAGGGTTAAGGTCTCCTATTCGCAGGCTGGTTAACTCCAGTTCACTCCATTAGGTGAGTAAGTACTCTAATAGAGATGTTGGTTGGTGCACTGGTCTATTGAAACTATTAATTGTTTCACTCTCGTTCCTGCTTAGCACTTAATGCGCTTTTCAGTTTTCTACTTCGATTGTCAGTTTTTTCTATGTTGATATGTTTCTTGCACTTCTCGCCCACTGCCTTACCCTACTCTGCCTGAATTCTTCTGCCCATTTGGTTCTCCGTCAATCTACACTCCGCTTGCCGATTCTTTAGTTTCCAATGGTCGCTTTGTACATTCATCGAATTCCACTTATCCTCGCTACGTGACCTCCTCAGTTCCACTTCAGTCTTACGGCAAGTCGTAATGACGCTTTTCATGTCTCTGGTCTTCCTGACGTCCGCGTTGTGAATTCGGTCTTTTAGTGACACTAGAGTTATATAATAATAATGATGATGATAATAATAATGATAATAATAATAATAATAATAATAATAATTACAAAAAACAGAATATTTGGCAATACATAAAAATGAAAAAAAAATTATATTGGAAGAAGGAATTCAAGTAAAGCAAGTGAAACAAACTAAATATTTGGGAATAATTATTGATAACATAGGCAAAGAGAACATAAAACATAGAATTGAACTGAGTAGCAAAATAATATCGTCGTTAAATTCCATATGGTGGGGTAAGCATATTTGGAAACATACAAAAAACTATATTATAAAAACATTTTGTGGGGATCTGATTGCCAATTGTATGGAAGTGAGGTTTAGGACACTAAACAAGTACTACAAAAATAGACTAATAGCTCGAGAAATGGAGTATGTACGCAGAAAAACCAAGAAATCAAAAATTAGAACATGTCCACAAATAAGGAAAATTAGAAACCAGAATGGAAAACAGAAGGAAGAGAAAGCATTATATTGAAAGAAAGATTGAAGGACAAAGGGCATTTAAATGGTTAGGACATATTTTAAGAATGGAATATGAGCAATAGCCGAAACTACTGTATCAATTGCAACCGACCAGAAAGAAGAAAAGAGGGAGACCAAAGTTGACATGAAAGGAAAGCTTGAGGATAGTAATGCAAGCAAGAGGGCTAAACATTGATGATGCCCAAGATACAAGGCTTTGCATATTTGGCAAGGGAAGACGACAGCAGTTGTAAAAACACGAAGATAGATAACAATAATAATAATAATAATAATAATAATAATAATAATAATAATAATAATAATAATAATAATAATAATAATGATTATGATTATTATTATTATTATTATTATTATTATTATTATTATTATTATTATTATTATTATTATTAGATAGATAGATCATCGGTTGATTAATGTCCGATTCCTAATAGCCAGTTTTGTTGGTCCATCCAATCTCCTGGTTGTAGATGTTCCTCCTTCATATAGAAACATATTCCCTGACTCCAGGAGGTTTTAGGTCTTTCTCTGCTTCGTCTTTCCTCAGGTTTCCATTCCAAAACAGATTTTGGTAGTCGATCCTCTTCCATTCGCTAGACATGTCCGTACCATCTTAATTGCCGAGTTTTAATATAATCTAAAATAGTGTCTTTAATCTTCATTTTCTCTCTTATAACTGAGTTCCTAATTTTTTCTCTTCTTGAAATTCTTGCGGCCCTTCGTATAAAATCCATTTCCGTTGCCAAAAGGTACTTATTTGTTTTTGTTGTTAATGGCCAAAGTTCTGCTCCATAAGTAATGATGCTTTTAACAATTGTATGATATATATTCATTTTATTTTTATTACTTATATTTTATCCCACAATATTCCATTGAGGCAAGCAATTCCTAATTTTCCTTTATTATTTCTATTTCTTATTTCCTCTTCATAACTCCCATTTTTATTTATTTTAATTCCTAAATATGTGATCTCACTACAAGATTTTATTGATTCTCCAGTCTCCAAAATTAGATTTTGTTCTGGTTCACCAATTGATAAATATTTTGTTTTTTTCATGTTCAAATTGAATCCCAATTTTTCATATTCTTCTATTAATTTTCTAGTCATATATTCTAAATCTTCATATTCTTGAACAATTAACAATTGATAATCTGCAAAATGTAAGTTGTATAAAGTTGTTGTTTGAAATAGGAATTCCCATGCTTGAACATTTTCTCCTCCAATTCTTTAATACTTCATGTACATATATTTTAAACAGAGACAGTGATAGACAACAACCTTGACGAAGGCCTTTATTTATCGAAAAACCATGTGACTATTTACTGCCAATTTTAATTTTAGACATGCAATTGTCATATAAATGTTGTACAGCTTCAATTATTATAGTCTTAATTCCCATACGTCTTAAAGCAATCCATAGTTTCTCTATAGGGACATTGTGTGTATGCATTTTATTATTATTATTATTATTATCATTATTATTATTATTATTATTATTATCATTATTATTATTATTATTATATATTTTGTAATTTCCTTATCCAACTCTGTATTTTCATTATATGTTAATAATTTAATAATAAATTAAATAAAAATAAAACGTAGTTTTATTTGATTTTCATATGTATTACATAATTCAGTGACAGCTGTTTCGGTACACTATACCTTCTTCAGACATGTATACAAATTATGAATTGTGTTATTACATATCAACTGATCTAAGCAACAATACAACAATATTTATTTAATTTTTTTACTTTAACAAAGGGGATTCATTCAAATCAAGTTGAGAATTTAACAGTCTGTTACTACTCTTCAATTTATTTATCTCTACAGCCTCCAAAAGATCTAACTTCTTACCCTTATCACAAACATGTAAAACTTCAAAATTTGGATCGAAACAATGATTAAATTGGAATAGGTGTTTAGCATCATCATCATCATCATAGTACATTCACGAATTTAGGCCATTTGTTGACCTGTTTCGGCCTCAAGAGAAACACCATCCAGAAGTCTTTTGAGTGGACGTCCTGGTCTTCTTCTTCCTGCAGGTTGATATCTTAACATTAGTTTGGGTATTCTGTGATCTTCCATTCGATGAACATGTTGTATCCATCTTGACTTATAATCTGGCTTTTTTCGTGTTGAGACTTGAAAGTAGTTTTGAAGTTCCTTAGGACAGGTTACTGGCCCGACGCTAAGTAGTCCAGTGGTAGGGCTGCTACCTTTTAGTCTCTGGACAGACATTAGGATACCGCATTTACTCAGTACCTGATGGAACGGTTATACCGCCGTGACTCGGTCCTCAGAGCCTCGTTTGTGAAAACAGGTTGTACCACGAGAAGGTGAGGATGAGAATTGGGTAGGAGAGGTTATACACACGTCACTACCCCTTACAACCCCGTAACATATTTTGAATATTCTAAATTTCTGTTATATGCTCTCATGTGTTCTTTTATCCGAGAGATAAAAGGTCTACCAGTTTGTCCTATATAGACATTGTCACATGTGCCACACTTCAATTTATATACACCTGATAATTTTTAATTTTTTATTTTGATTTTATTGTTTTTTATTATATTTTGTAAAGTTTTAGTTTTAAATGCCACATTAATGTTCAACTTTTTAAAGTGTTTAGATATTTTATTTGAAAGTGGGCCTATGTATGACATTACGACATATTTCTTATTGTTTTCTTTGGGTAAAGGAAAAACTTCGTTAATTTTTTTTGTAATGAACTTTCTTAATTAAATAATATATGTATATATATGTCCACCAAATTCTCCAGACATGAGCTCTTGTGACTGTAACTCATTCTCAAAGATCAAAGAACCTCTATGAGGCATGCGATTTCAATCAAAAGTTGATATCCAGAATGCTCTAGATCGATCAGTGAGAGAGTTATTCGGAAATGGTGCTGCACATGAAGTCCTCCGTCTTCAAAGGATTTGGCAAATGTATAGTTGATTTGACAGGAGACTGTAACTGAAGTTCGTATTGTCAAAGGTAACCTAAATAAATGTTTGTGATATTACAGCAGTGTTTGCATTACTCATCGAATGTACTAGTATATGTGGGTGCATTTTAGTTCTGTATCAGTGTATATGCTTGCTGCAAAGATAACATTGATTCACATGCATGATAATGCTTTGAAGTCAATTTTTTGGCTGACTGTCAATTACGTGAACTATTGGATCTGAAATCAGGGGGTCGGGTCTCGCTCAAAGCAAAAGCTGGTTAGATACGACAATGCGCGTCTGTGAGTGACAATGAGTTTCAGATTACAGAGATACGATTGTTTCAACTCTCTGCACGGGGCGATGGAGATAAATGCATGCCTGTTCGACACATTTCTCTCTCAAGCCCTTATGCAGTAGCTACAAAGTCACTTACAGGGAACCAGAACACTTAATATTCTTTTCTATCTCAATATAAATCTTACTGCTAATATATAACTTTAACCTTTACGTTTTTTTGTTTATTACATATTTGGTTTCAATATTTCATCGTAAAAATATCAATGGTTTGTAATTAATAGACCTAAGTACCGTAAAGCATTCGTTATATATCCATCCATCCATAGTCATTCTGTCCGAGGGCAGGTCTTTTACTGCAATCATAGCATTTTCATGCTATGCTATGCAGCTTTACTAGGGAATTATAGGTGTGGTAGCTTCCCGTTGCTTTCCACACCGGTGAAGGATGATGATGGGCGGATGATTTTCGGGGACCGTTGGGCCCTAAGCTTCCCGAAATTTTCTTACAGGTGAGGGAAACCCCGAAAAAACCTCACTCAGGAGCTTGTCCCGACCGGGAATCGAGCCCGGGCCCGCTGCGTGACAATGTAGCACGCTACCTCGAGACCACAGCGGTGGACGTCGTTATATATAAACTATAACTATTCGGCTAAGCTACAAGTTGTAATATAAACAAACCAGATATATGGCTGCATTAGCATTGGTGGAATAATCGTTTCACCTTTAAGCATGTAAGAAAATGTAGTTCGCTATCACTCGAAATAAAATAAATAATAAAAAATTTGTATTATCAAGCACATTTCTAAACACGTTATATAGGAGAATATTCATCATCATTCGGTATCATGGCAAGTGCCGCCATCTTCCGGAAACCAAACGCCATTCCTCTCTGTCCATCCATTGATCTTCTTCCAATCCTCTGATATTCATAGCCGCTTGTACCCCTTCCATCCAAGTTTTCTTCGCTCTTCCTCCCTTCCTTTCCATTGGGAACCATTCCATAACAATTTTAGGGAATCTTTGCTCTGGCATTCTTTTGACATGGCCATACCACTGTAAACGTTTCTTTTCTATAATGTCTAAGATGTCCGGCTCCTCTTGTACACCCATAATTTCCCTCATTTCTTTATTTCGTATTTTATCCATTCTAGATTTCCCAGCTGATCTTCTTAAAACATCGATTTCTGTACTTAAAATTCTATTCATTTCCCTGGCAGGAATTTGCCAGACTTCAGCACCATATGTTAAAGTGCTATGAATTATGGTTTCATATATTTGTAATGTTCTATCTTTTGTAATATTTTTGCTCTACCAAACAGAGTTTAAAGCATCTATTGCTTGTTTGTGCGATTCTATTTTAATTTACACTGTGGACAATATTAAATTTATATAATTACAATTTTAATAGATTAAATAAGCATTGTTATATTTTTACGTCACTGCATTGCAGAATACATTATGATTCATGTTGTTTCAAAATCGCTGGTTTCCGTAGTATTTCTTAAAACATTGAAAAAAAAAACTAAAATATGTTTGTCTATTATTATAACAATCAGTGATACTTTAGTTCGTGGTGTGGAGAAAAATAAGGAGGAGGTACTTAGATATAAACCAACAAGATATTTCTGCCGAATGTACGGGAAAACGCTCACTGTGTTTACAAAGAAACCTAAAACACTTTTGGGGAAAATCTTATATACTCAACCTAGGATTTAAAGAGAGATCAGGGCTTGTTTTGTTTAGGTTAGGGGCATGGAAATTTCTAAAAATTAGCGACGATCACGATATGCGAATATGTCCAATGTGCGGGAACTTTGAAGACGAGATACATATGCCTATATTAGGAAAATGTGATGATTTAGAATATTGGAGACGTCTGTTATTACCGGAAAGATTTCTAAATTCAAATCGGGAAAGATTGGCATGCTACGAGTTAATAGTAAATACAGAAAATTGGATAAACTTGGGTACATTTCTGGACAAAACGAGGAAAATAAGAACAACACTCATTCATGAATAAATATATTATGTTATCAAAATACAATACCATTAATTCTTAATAATTATACATAACTTAATTAATGTATAATGCTATTGTATTATTATTTAATTGTAATATTATTGTGTTTACTTTATGTAATTGTAATGTTATTGTTTTTTTTTGTTTTTCTTTATACTATTACCAATTATTACTTTATTGTAACGGACTGTCAACAGCACGTACGGCTTACTGCCCGTGCGACCCATATTTGTAAATAATATTGTAAATATCTTACTTTTTGTCTAATAAAGTCCTACTACTACGACCACTACTACTACTACTTTAGTTCGTAATTACTAGACCACAAAACCTATACTTTATATTCTAAGAAAACACTATCAAAACATAAAGTACAGAATCAATAAAACGTAAAACACACCAGTCTTTGAATTTAGAAGCTATACAAATAAACGTTCCTTGACTTTTCTGCTTTTAAATGTTTCCTGATGAATTGTGAAAATTACCTTCTCCGCTCATTTTTACATTACACACTTGTTTTACCATTTTTCTGTTCTAAAAGATGGGTAGCGTTCTTTCTGCCAGGAATGTTTCAAGGTTTTGTTTTTTTTTTGTTCATCAGTGGTTTAAGCCAGTCATTTGTTTTTGCCCTACCCTGGATTCTCAGTCGCATCCCTCGCACACATGTATCCAAGTCCAGCCTGGTCTTTGTATTTTCAATTATATTTATAAAATTTCTTACTTATTGTGCCTGGCTATTAAATCTATGCTATTCGAAAAATAAAGTTTGTACCACAAAAATGCCGCTTATTAGTAGATAAATGATGATTTACAACCTTGGCACAGATGCCAGATTAAGAACCTCCCTATTCTGTAGAAAGAAGCGTTGCTTTTTATCTTTTTATAAGACTTAAAACGTGTTAAAGGAAATTCTATTCAGCTCCATCTCAATCTGATCATGAATTACGTTCAGTTGAAAATCAAATTGTCGTACATGCATGAAATAAACAAGGAAAAAATGTTATTTTTTTTAATTTAATGCAAAAATTCCTGGTACATGAATTATGGGATGTCGTGCATTTTGCCAGTAAATAGGTATTTTATTGTCAATAATCACAATTTTACAGTTTTGTGTAAGATTGTAGATATTTGAACTCGCATCGGATTCATAGTGAAGTCGAATGTTCAACAGCAGTTCAAAGAGTGAAAACTGGATTCCTAAAACAAAACCCTAAGAAATGTATTCAGTGCGACTTGTATAAATTGCGTGTGAAATTCAATCACGAAAAGTAGTTTTGTAGAGGGAAGGAAAAACTTTTTCTTGACTTCAGTGAAAAATACCTTCCATTTTCTCAGAAATATACGATGTATCATTTCATACGTCATAGAATCTGTTGTGGGCTAGCCATGTGGCTCGTGAATAACATCTTTTTTTACATACTCGTAAAAATACATGGGGCTATATTGCTATTGACTTCCACATATTTCAGCTCTCTTTTTCTCTCTTTTCTTTCTTCCATCCTTTCTTCCTTCCTTCCTCTCTCTGCTCCTCTCTATCTCTATTTCTCTCTCTCTTTCTCCAGCCTCTTAAAAGTTTTACTCCAACAGAATGCTAGAGAAGAACTACCAGATATATTATCTTACTCTATCTTAAATTTCAATACTGATAAAATTCATATTAAAATTTCGTTGAAGTAAATTATCACAAAGTAAAATATTGAAATAGATACCTAACAGATGCTGTCGTCCTCAGCTAGGTTAATTTTTTTTACAAACTTTTAAAAATTGTAGGCCATTCGGAAACCGGATTCCATCTTTAGCAGAAAGATATGGGCTACTCTTTGTTGTTGTTTGGCAACTCTTGGCATCAGCAGCCTGTTGCTGATGTCAAAAGCGTCGCCAAGAAACAACTATAACAACAGAAGAAGAAAAAAGAAAGAACATCAATGCACTAAAAAAGTAGCTTTTTGGGAGCATAAATGACTTACGCTTCCTGAACCATAACACATAGACCAAAATAATCTACACAGAATTGAATGCCTCAAAAAATTCTGTAAGAAAATGTTCGACAGCATATGTCTATGTTTAACGGATAACTCACAATAGCTATTTTTGTTTTTCAGCTTATTGATGCCAGGAATATTGGGATGAGTGGATTCCCTGGCGAGCATAGCAGTGCACGGCGGTTATTTTTTTACGGATAACTCTCAATAACTATTTTATCTTTCAGTTCATTTATGCCAAGCATATCGGGATAAGCAGATTCCCGGACAATGCCTGGTAATCTGCACGAGATATCTAAAAATAATTACGATATTCATTTATAATTATTTTCCTTCTTTTTATTCAAGTAAACATAAAAACATATTTTATTTATTTAGGCGTAGCTGCGATGTTGGGTATTAGCTAGACGGTAATAAATAATATATGTGTTACTTAAAGTAGAAGTACCTTTATTTTCTACACTTCTCCAGGTCGTTATTAAACTACAAGTATATTTTACTTTCACAGATATTATATTTCCCTTAGTCTCCACAACCAATATTTTCTTTGAAATCCACCCTCTATTCAAGTCTTCTTTACTCGATTTTCCTTGCAAAAATATATGCGTTCTGTCTTCTTTCTCAAACCATCTTACATAATGTACCTTCTCCAGTGATTTGTGAACTTTTATTCAGAATATTTTCAGAATTTATAAGAGCATAACAGTATTTTTACAAGGTGTAAAAAATAAGCAACCGACATGTGTTAAGTAGGCCTATAATGTAGAGTGTCAAAACATGGATACTGCAACACAATGTGTGTGTTGGTTGTACCAATACTCCTGTGTACACAATATTTCATCTTCTTTCCCTATATCGATCGCTCCCTTGCGTATTTGTGAATGCGAAATATTGGAAATATATATCTTGCTTTATCTACTAAGGCAAAGTATAGCTTACCAAGTATATATTCCCATAAGCGGAGGTATTTCAAACTTTCCTCTTACAAAAATAAACATCCCTATGTACAGAACAGACAGATGAGTGGAGAAACCTACATTAGGAAGCCAGATAGGTCTATAATAAAAACAGTTAAGTCTCGTAGATTGCGATTGGCAGGACATGTGGCACGAATAGGGAATGGAAGTCGTGCATGGAAGCTTCTTGTAGGAAAACCAGAGGTAAAACGCCCAGTTGGTAGACTAACAATGTGGTGGGAGAATACCATTAACTATGATATGAGGGAAGTAGATTATACAGGGAATGACTGGAAAACATTAGCTCAGGATAGGGATGTATGGAGACCTTATGGGTACGATTGTGCCAGTGAGTAAAATAGTTAATGTATAGAGTTCTTTATAAACATTTTGATGTGCTTTGCCAGGCCTATATAGTAACTTCTATGGTATTATTTGTCGATTGTTTCAAGTTTAGAAACTATGAATAAAAAACGTTATCGAAATTACAGTCGTCTATTCATTCATATTAGGTCGTAGCCTACACGGGCTCTTTTAACGCTCGGTCCACTATTGTGGTCTCCAGGTAGCGTGCTATCTTGTCACGCAGCGGACCGGATTCGATACTCGGTAGGGACAAATATTCTGGTTTTCCCTCCTGTAAGACAAATGTCAGGAAACGTGAAGGCCCATACGGTCACGGAACATTATCTGGTCATGATAATCATCATTACAGTAAAAACTCCTTATTCGCGGGGGATATGTTCCGCAAATATGCCGCGAATACAGAAACCGTGAACATGGAACGGTAATTTGTATGGGTGTATAGGGGATACGTTCCACGATTCCGAAATAAAATAAAAATTATCAAAATAAAATTAATTAATGAGAGATTTTGAACAATTTATATTAATTATTACTATCAAGCTTAGGCAAGGGCTTAAAGAACTTAGTACTTTTACTGTTTTGCCGCTTTTATAAGGGGTTTGAATTCAGATTGATGTTTAGCTGTGACTTCAGCTATATAATTCCTTATTTTGTCTTCGGATTTCTTGATGAATCGTACATTCATTCATTAACATTGGAGCAGCGTGATGTAGATGCAAACGACTCGCCAACACACAAACGGTCAAACATTTATATTTTTACTTTAAGCGGCAACATTATTTTTTCCGCTTCGGGACTAATTTTCTTTCCTTTAACTCGACATTATACATTGGCAACAAAGCAGAAGAGACACGTGTTATTCAATCAAAAGTATTGCAACGAATGACATGTTGAAACAATGAAACACCGATCTTGGCGATGGCGGCATTTATCAACGGACATAGTGGCATGTGAATTACGGCGGCGGTGGCTTTTAACAACGAACTTTAGGCTTAGTGACAATAAGGCTTGTTTTACATTTATATTAATATATCCGTTTGGTTTGAATCGCTCCTTGTAAAAGCCACCTTGACATGTGCCTGCATTAAGAAAAAGTTGCTGATGCCGTTAATAAAGGATACTAATACTTCTAATATACCGACGGGATCCGCGAATAAATACATTTTTAGCCGTGAATACAGGAACTGTGTCGCAATTTTTTAATCCGCGAATATTGAAGACGCGAATGAGGGTACCGCGAATAATGTACCTTTATTGTATCATATTCATCTCATTAGATTAAGTTTAGGTTTAAGACCTCTCCTGGCGTATCTTTACCATCAACATCACCCATCTTAAGATTGGGACAGCGTAACCCCGCCTTCAAGGCGCCACAACCTTAGAAGTGGGTTACAATACGCCAGTGCCATGAGAGAATTCCAGAAATGTCGAAATGACAAAAAGTGGTGTCATTGAATTTAAAAAAAAATAAATCACGTTCGATGTTGGATTCTATTTTTGTACAGCGTGTTACATTTATCGAATACAACTTAACGCGTAATCGTGTAATATGCTTGTGAAGCCATTACCAGATACATTTTATTAGTTTAGATGATTTCATTTAAGCAAATTCAGAACATACATGAATGTCAGTAGGGACAATAATTACAAATAAGAATGAGATCCACAAAGAAATTAAACGTAGACTCAATTCTGCAAATGTATTACAAGGACTGTTACCATCTCAACTTCTCTCAAATAAACGTTAAACTGAATATATATATATATATATATATATATATATATATATATATATATATATATATATATATAATGGCATGTGGGATCATGCCGAAACGTCGGAGTCAGTGGCCAGGGGCCGAACTTGAATCCAAGACGCGGAAAACCCAAGAAAACTTTCTTATTCATATACATATATATATATGGGTAGCGTGCTGCCTTGTCACGCTGCGGGCCCGGATTCGATCCCCGGTCGGGACAGTTTTTCTGGGTGAGGTTTTTATCGGGGTTTTTCCTCACCTGTAAGGCAAATGTCAGGAAAACTTTAAGGCCCAAACGGTCCCCGAAATCATATGGGCATCGCAATCATCATCATTCATATTCATCTTAGGTTAAGTTTAGGATTAGAGACTCTCCTGGCGCACCACTATCATCATCATCACCCATCATATCATCGGGGCAACTTAACCCCGCCTTCCAGGCGCCCCAACCTCAGAAGTGGATTACAATTACGCCATGCCAGGAGAGAAACCAGGAATGTCGAAAGACAAACCTGGGGCATTTGTAAAAAAAATATATATAAAATTTATTTTCCAGTTATATTAATTATAAATATGGATGCGAAACTTGGACTCTTACTTTAAGGGAGAAAAAATAAATTAAAGAGTATGTGAGAATAAAGTTCTTAGGAAACATTTTTGACCAAAGAGAGATGAACAGACATGCGAATCGAGAAGACTGCATGTCAGTGAGCTGCATGATTATTATTATTATCATTCTTATTATTATTAATATTATTAATATTATTAATATTATTAATATTATTATTGTTATTATTATTATTGTTATTGTTATTATTATTATTATTATTATTATTATTATTATTATTATTATTATTATTATTATTATTATTATTATTATTATTATTATTTCCTGTAATTCCTAAATGGAACATACGGCAGCATTGAAGTTCCTCTGCTTTCAGCCAGCCATTTCACTGGATCCTACCTTTTCTCTCTTTCCTTTGCTTCCTCCTCTACTAGTCGCTTTCGAGTTTTCCTAGATCGTTCTCTCTTTCTTACTCTTTGCGGATTCCTATAATGATCTTTATAGGAAACGATATATAATAAGAACAGTTAACTCTCATAGACTGCGTTGGGCAGTACATGTATTTCGAATGGGGTATGAAAGAGGCGCGTGGAAGCTTCTTGTAGGAAAACCAGAGGGAAAAAGCCCAATTGGTAGACAATGAATGATGTGGGAAAATAACATTAACCATGATTTGAGGGAAGTATATTATGTATGTATGATTGGAAATCAATACATTAGGAGAGTTTATATCCTCACGTCCACTCACCAACCGGTTCGATAGTGCCAGTTGGTTTATTTTAGTATATATGAAACTCAGTTTAAGAAATAAGTACC
Source organism: Diploptera punctata (assembly GCA_030220185.1). Lineage (NCBI taxonomy): Eukaryota > Metazoa > Arthropoda > Insecta > Blattodea > Blaberidae > Diploptera > Diploptera punctata. Next base: position 46,696 of record JASPKZ010008015.1, read on the forward strand.
TCCAAAATTAAAAGAAAAGTGTAAAATAAAGAAAAATGACTAGAATAATAATAAAATGAATAATACTGATACGAGGCTCCGTGGCGCAAGCGGTTAGTCGTTAGCCTATCACCGCTGAGGCCCTGAGATGGAGACTCGGTCACTTCATATGGGTTTAACGGTGGACGAAACGGAGCTTGGGAAGGTTTTTCTCGGGGTTTATATCCCGTCTTCCTCTGTCACAATTCCATTCCATCATTTCTCCATACTCATCTCATCCATTTCGTTTAATTTCGTTCATCTGCCCCTGTGACGGCGCGTCAGGCTTGGTCGGCCGGCACCCTTGTCATTCACAGATCTTTATATAAGGGCTTCATCGCATTTCATCCCTCGACCCGACCCTGAGTTTGGAACGAGTGAATATATTAAATAGTAATAATAATAATAATAACAATGATAATAATAAAGTAATAATAACATTAATAATAATAGTTGAATGCAGGCTTTCATGGCCGGTAATCATAATGTTGAGTGATTCCGGGCTATGTGTCCTTGGTCCTTTACTGGTGTTCCTACCAGACGTTTCTCCCTCAACTGCACAGGACATCTTCAGTGGCGAGTACTTCCAGGTTTCATTCGCAGTCCAGCCTCCAACCAGGAAACAACCCCTAGAAGTACTCGGCACTGAAGATGCCCTCCGAAATTGAGGGAGAAACGTCTGGTAGAAACACTAGTAATGGACTACGGTCACATAGCCCGGAATAACCTTCTTCTTCTTCTTCTTCCTTCCAAGTATTAGGCCAAGGCCTGTTACGATCCTATAGAAAATTTTCCCTCAAGCGTTTCATAGGACGGCCCAGAGATCTTCGTCGTCTTGGTATATAATTATAAACAGCTTTGGGGATCCTATTTGAACTCAGTCTTTCAAGATGGTGTTTCCAATTTAGTTGGTACTGTTTAATATATTCAAAAATTGGCGTAGTCTTCAATTCTTTCAAGATATATGGGTGTTCCTTTTCCGATCCCATCTGGTGTAACCCGCTGTTCTGCGCATGAATCTCATTTCACAAGCCGTTATTCTGCTTTCATGTTGTCTTTTTAGCTTCCATGCTTCACTACCATAGGTCAACACTGGTCTAGCCAAAGTGTTATATAAACGTAATCAGGTGTTTTTTTTTTGTACAAGGGATGTTTTCATAACTTGGTTAATAACCTAACATTATAATAATAGTAATAGTTTGTTATTCTGTGAGAATTAAGGCGGTAAGTACTTCTTGTCCACTCAACTATCTAATTTACAAAATAAGATTACATTTATTCTTAATACGTTGACATACGACTGGTCGTAATTATGTAACTCCTTGATACTGGACTTAATCGGGCTTGTAATAAAGAACGAAATATAATGTATATCTTTCTTTTCCCAATAGACTTTCCATAATGTTTTTGAAAGTTGATTTATGATTTTCTTCAAAAACTTGAAGACACTTGATAACAGAATAAACTTAAAAGCATGAGTAACTCCTCATAATCATCTGATGGTAAAAATTTGGTTGAATACATAAAAAAATGTATAAAAACCGTATAGCAAACCATAAGCAAATGACTGAATATCTCCAAGAAAATCACCTCCTTGATCCTTATCAATCCGGCTTTAGATATGGTCATAGCACAATCACAGCTTTGCTAAAAATTACTGAAGATATTCGTGAAGCCGTGGACAGACGTCAATTGACTCCTTTAACCTTACTTGACTTCAGCAAAGCTTTTGACACAGTAGACCACGACTTACTTATGATAAAGCTCAAGCACCTACACTTGTCTGACAGCGCTGTATCCTGGTTCGACTCATACCTGCACGGTCGTCAACAATACGTTTCATTAAACTCTAGATCTTCGTCTTGGCGCAACGTGCCGGCTGGAGTCCCCCAGGGCAGTGTTCTCGGACCTCTTCTTTTCTCAATCTACATAAATGACTTGCCAACTGTACTAAAGCACTGCCGTTATCACCTCTACGCTGATGATCTCCAAATTTACCTACATTCACCTCCTCATTCTCTCTATAACAGCTTGACAAAAATGAATGACGATCTCATATCCATCTTTAACTGGTCTTCAAGTATCGGTCTAAATCTAAATCCTAACAAGTCACAAGTAATTCTAATGGGACAACAAAGGCTGCTTACAACCTTTGACATATCTACACTACCAAACATTACTATAAATAATATAATTATCCCTTATTCTTCTTCAGTAATAGATCTTGGACTACATCTAGACGCAAATTTAACCTGGCAAACACAAGTGAAACACATATGTAAAAAGACTTTCTCCATCTTACATTATCTTAGACGTTTAAAGAATTTTCTCCCAGTTTCGTTAAAACAAATCCTTGTGCAGAATCTTGTGTTACCACACTTCGATTATTGTGACATTATATATAATGATCTAAACTATGACTTGTCGCAGAGACTGCAGCGTGTTCATAATGCTTGCGTTCGATTCATTTTCAATATCCGCCGTTATGACCATATTTCCGAACACTTTAATAACCTCTCTTGGCTCCGTCTTACTGACAGACGTAAATTGCACTCTCTTTCACTACTTTTCAAGCTTCTGAATTCCTACATCCCTACTTACCTGGCGTCTAGATTTGAGAAGTTATCCTCTTACCACAATATTGACACTAGATCACAAGATAGCAGTCTGCTAACAATTTCTCTTCATAGCACTTCCTCCTATTCTACTTCCTTCACAGTAGCCTCTGCCCGCTCCTGGAATCTCCTTCCTCAAGAGATCAGGGGTTGCCGCACACTTGGTACCTTTAAGTCACGCTTATACAGTTACCTGTTGTCTAATAATTAATTTTTCTCTATTTATTTAATTTTATACTATGTCATTAATCTTTTCCTGTTTTTTTATATATATATTGTACATATATATTTAATTCGTTAAATTTAGAGTAAATCAAAATACATTATAAATATTAATTGTATTGTATTCATAACTTGTAATCGTTTATATTTATATATATATATATATATATATATATATATATATATATATATATATATATTGTAATTTAGATTTAAGACTATTTTTTGTTTGTATTTTTTTTAAACCTGGTTGAGTGGTAGACAAGACCTTAAGGCCTTAACTCTGCCAGGTAAAATAAAGCTATTATTATTATTATTATTATTATTATTATTATTATTATTATTATTATTATTATTATTATTATTATTATTATTATTATTATTATTATTATTATAGCAAGTATTTCTGAATCACCTCCCAGTAAAGCAGTCTTGCAAACTTGTCACAACTGATTATCCCGCTTCTCTAGCTTTCATTTGCCTAGTTCGACATAACTAGGTCAACTCTACTTACAAACAATATCGTCGTATGTAATATTTACAGAAATTGTTCAATTCAGAAGACGGCTTCGCGGCGCAAGATGTTTGACGCTCGCCTGTCACCACTAGGGTCCTGAATTTGCGTCTCGGTCACTCCATATGGGTTTAGTGGTGAACGAAACTGAGTCTGCACAGGATTTTCTCGGAGTTTCTCTCCTATTCCGTGGCCACAAATTTCATTCCACCATTTCCCCACACTCATCGCTTTTTTTTTTTTCATTTCAACCGCCCCTTCATAGACTTTCAATAAGGACCATCATCTCATCTCATTCCTCGAACCGACCCCGTGTCGAACACAAGAGGTTTTTATTTATTTTTGCTATGTTGGATCATTAAATTATTATTATTATTATTATTATTATTATTATTATTATTATTATTATTATTATTATTATTATTATTATTATTATAAAGAGTAGTAAATATCAATAAAACTAAATATATGGTCACACATAGAAATACATTATATAATGGAAATGGACAGCTAATTAAAATGAGGGAAATTTTGAGAAAGTGTCTGAATGCAAATACCTAGCAACAATAATCACAAATAGGAATGAGATGCACAATGAAATTAAACATGGGCTCATTTCTGGAAATGCTTGCTATTATGCATTACAAGGACTGTTGACGTCCCAACTCCTTTCGAAAATATTAAACTGAAAATATATAAAACTATTATTCTACCAGTTATATTATATGGGTGCGAAACATGGACTCTTACTTCAAGGGAGGAAAGGAGATTACGAGTATTTGAGAATAAAGTTCTTATGAAAATTTTTGGATCAAAGAGAGATGAACAAATGAGTGAATGGAGAAGACTACATAACAGTAAACTACATGGTCTTTATAGGAAGCCAGATATAATAACAGTTAAGTCTCGTGGGCAGGACATGTGGTACGAACGGGAATGAAAGATGAAAGTCTTGTATGGAAGCTTCTTGTAGGAAAACCAGAAAAAAAAAACGCCCAGTAGTTGATAGACCAAGAATGAGGTGGGAGAATAGCATTAACTATGATCTGAGAGAAGTAGATTATACAGGGAATGATTGGAAAACATTAGCTCAGAATAGGGATGTACGGAGGACTTATGTCCGCGAGATCATGGACCTACGGGTTTGATAGTGCCAGTGAGTGAGTTAGTTTATTATTATCATACATCCATATCCTGCGCTATTGTTTTAAAATCGTCTTCTGTATATTTAATTTCGCTCAAATAATTGTTAATTGCATTATCTCACCTCATTCTTGGTCTACCTATTTGGCGCGCTCCCTCTGTTTTCCTACAATACATTTTTATACTTCTCTTTCATTCCCCATTCGTAGCATAGGTCTACTTCTTTCCCGTAGTAATCTACTAGACTTGACTGTTCTTTTATCTAGTTCGCATATGTATCAAGTAGCTTATTATTGTGTATTTTTCTCTATTCACCTATCTCTCTGGTACAAAAATGTTCTTAAGAACTTTCCTCAAATACCTGTAAAGCTCTCTCCACCCTTAATGTAAGATACACTTTTTTTAATTCTTGAAATAAATTAAAAGTAAACAGTGATCGCATTAAAAGTCGTTGGAAGTTTCTATACAAGCCGCACGAGGTGTCAGCCATTGTACGATAATTTACTATCATCTTTTCCCCCAGAACCTTTTCTGCTAATCATTTCCGATACAGAGTCGATCCAAGAGATTTGGTGGCACAAGAAGATGTAGGCTAGTTAAAAAATCCCAAACCCGCGACCTTCAGCTTTGAAATCCAGCCACAATAATTTTGCCCGATGGCAGGTCTTTCATTGCAATCATAGCATTTTCATGCTATGCTTTGTTGCTTTACTAGGGAATTATTGGTGTGTTAGCTTGCCGTTGCTTTCCACACCGGTGAAGGATGATTATGATAAGGATGATGATGATGGCCGGATAATTTTATATAATAATAATAGCGTTATTTTACCTGGCAGAGTTAAGGCCTTAAGGCCTTGTCTGCCACTCAACCAGGTTTTAAAAAAATAAAAAATAGTCACATCTAAATTGCAATATATATATATATAAACGATTACATGTTATAAATACAATACAATTAATATTTATAATGTATTTTGATGTACTCCAGATTTAACGAATTAAATATATAATATGTACAAGATATATAACAAACGAGAAAAAATATTATTGACATAGTATAAATTTAAATAAATAGAGAAAAATTAATTGTTAGACAACAGGTAACTGTAAATGCGTGACTTAAAGGTGCCAAGTGTGCGGCAACCCCTGATATCTTGTGGAAGGAAATTCCACGAGCGGGCAGAGGCTACTGTGAAGAAAGTAGAATAAGAGGAAGTGCTATGAAGAGGATCGTTCGACCCTAAGCTTCCTGACACGTATCTTACAGGTGAGGAAAAACGTCAAAAAAAACCTCACCCAGGAGCCTGTCCCGACCGGGAATCGGACTCGCGCCCGCTGCGTGACAAGGCAGCACGCTACCTCGAGACCACACCGGTGTACAGATCTGAAATAAATTACCTTAAACTATATAAAAATGTAGTAGGCATTTTATTACTTGCTTATAGAGTGAAAAAATAAGATAGTTCAAATTTATAAAGTGAACTTCTGTAGTATAGTTATTAAATTTTTGAAAATTCAAAAATATAATGGTCGCATGAGACTATCGTGCAAGAGAAAATATGTAGTCTTATTTAACCAAATGTAAATTCTTACACCAGGTGGCTCTTGAATTTTCCCGATAAGTTAAACGAAAACTTGCTTTCCTTCTTTTTATATTTCTTTTTTTAATCGTACCTTCAAGTAAGCTTCATGAAAGTTTCATGCTTTTAAGTTTAAGTCAGTGGGAGAAGAACTACTTGATGTTAAAGACTTTCTTTTTTTACCATTAACGAAATGCGGTCATTCAGAATATCTGAAAAATTTTCGTAACTTTTATATGCATTACATGTTTTAAATGCAGTCAATGTAATACTTATTATGGAATTTAATATTCTTACACTGATGATTTCTCTCTCGGTCAAAGCTATGATCGTCAGATAATGCCGCTGCGTCATACGTAAGGATTTTAAGTTCTGTTCCCGTCCGGAACAATTTTCCTCAGTGTATTTTTTCGGGGTATTTCAACACCTAAAAACAAATATCAAAAACCGTTAAGGCCCAAAAAGCATAATCATCCTTTCAAATACGCCTTATTATTTTTGTTCTTCCGTGTGATCAATATACTGTATGGTCTGTGTTTATTATGTATTATTAATCTAGTTGCAGGTAATTAATAATAATTGTTAATATCTGTATAATTTATCCCTGGTGAAGTGGAAGAGAAAACCTTACTATCTCACGACTATCAGATAAAATAAACCATTATTATTATTCTTATTATTATTCCCTCCATTGTACCTTTACCTTGTCGTGGTGGAGTTGCTTGCGTGCTTGAATGACCCTGAGAGCTATGCCGGCGGTAGCATTGCTGCCGATAGGGTTACCCATAACGTACTGGTCGAAGGTGATAGGCGAGACGAAGAAAGTACCTTGGTCGAAAGAGTGACGATCTTTCACCGTAATAATACAACCGTCAAGAAATGCGGGCATGGGTTCAACAGGGGTAAAATTTTCCGGAGGTCAAATAGTCCCCCATTCGGTTCTCCGGGCGGGGACTACTTCAGAGAACCCATGCCAAAGATTCAAACACAGGGACATGTTCCTAGGAACATGGAATGTTAGGACTTTATACAATAGCGGGGCGCTAGGGATATTAACGCGGGAATTAGATAAATCGCCCTTGAATATAGTCGCTTTACAGGAAGTTAGGTGGCCAGGAGAAGGTAGACAGGAATCAGGAAGCTTTGCATTATACTATGGGTGTGCAGAAAGACCTGCATTTGGAACGGGTTTTTTAGTCAGAAGGAGGATCCTATCCGCTATCCGAGATATTAAGTTTGTTAGTGATAGAATATCATACATAATTCTAAAGGGTAAACGATATGATTTTATAATTGTAAATGTACATGCCCCCACAGAAGATAAAGATGACAAGATCAAGGATGAGATCTATGAAGAATTAGAATGCGTATTTGATAGCCTTTCACGATATCATATGAAAATTGTCTTAAGAGATTGTAATGCAAAAGTGGGGCGGGAAGACATATTCAAACCAACAATAAGCAAATTCAGTCTCCATGAAGATAGTAACGACAACGGGGTTAGATTAGTCACATTTGCCACATCAAAGAATCTCATTGTTAAGAGCACAACATTTCAGCATAAGGATATACATAAATACACCTGGACGTCCCCAGATGGAGAAACTCGGAACCAGATAGATCATAAATTAGTGGATAAACGCTGGCACAGTAGCATCATCGATTTTAGATCAGTTAGAGGGACAGACTGCTATTCGGATCATCATTTGGTCAGGGTGAAAATCAGACAACGGCTATCGCTTATGAGAGGAACAAACGCTAAACATGATTCTGTAAAATTTGAATTAAAAACTTGAAAAAATGATTAAATGAGGCAAGGATACCAAATGAAAATTGCTAATATATTTGAAGTACTGGAATCTTCAGATGACAATGTGGCAAACGAAGAAGAAACAGCAAGAAATAAAGAATGAGAGGCTATAAATTGTCAGCATCAGAAAGCATTGATTGTTTAATAAAAGAGGCTAAACAAGAAATGGTTTGATGAGGAATGTGCCGACATTGTAAAGAAAAGAAAGCTAGCAAAAATGAAATGGTTACACGATCCAAATAGGTAAATTTAGAGCAATTGCGTAATATTAAACGGGACCACCAAGTTACTAAAAAGTAAAAAGAAGGAATATTTGAGAGAGAAGATTAATGGTTTTGAAATGAACGCAAGAAATAGAAACATTAGAGAATTATATCAGGGAATTAGTATAGAGAAGAAAGGGTTTCAGGGTAGAACAAACATAATTCGGAATGAAAATGGGGATATGATTGCAGATTCCAGGAGTATATTAAATAGATGGAAAAGTTATATTAATCAGCTATTAAATGTACATACAGAACAGGACATTGTGGAGGATAATTTACAGACAGCAGTGCAGAACCAAATGCATTAGAGGTTGAAATGGCGATTGAAAAATTGAAGATGTATAAAGCATAAGGTTCAGATGAGATCCCAGCAGAACTCATAAAATCGGGGGGAGAAAAATTGATGGACAAGATACGCTGGTTGCTTAGTTTGATTTAGGAAAAAGAAGCTCTTCCAGATGAATGGAAGGAATCAATTATCGTACCAATTTATAAGAAAGGAGATAAAACTGATTGCAACAACTACAGGGGCATCTCATTACTTTCAACTTCGTACAAAATTCTTACAAATATATTAGTAAGCAGACTTACTCCCTATATTGATGAAATTCTAGGAGATCATCAATGTGCATTTAGAAGAAAGAGGTCTACAACAGATCAGATTTTTAATATTAAACAGATTTTAGAAAAGAAATGGGAATATAATGGTACTGTACATCAACTGTATGTAGACTTCAAAAAAGCATATGATTCAATTAAGAGGGAGAAGTTATATAGTATCCTGCTGGAGTTCGGAATTCCTAAAAACTTAGTTAGACTTATACGAATGTGTCTAAATGGCACAAAGAGTAGGGTGCGTGCAGGCAAACAGTTTTCGGATACTTTTGAAATTCAGAATGGGTTGAAGTAAGGAGATGCACTATCTACTCTACTATTTAATTTTGTACTAGAGCATGCCATTAACTCTTTAGACAATAAGGAAGGCTTACAACTCAATGGTATTAAGAAGCTGTTAGTTTATGCTGATGATGTAGTATTATTGGCCGATTGCGAGGAGATACTAAAGGACGACACGCACACACTATTGAGTAACACTAAGAAATTAGGACTGGAAGTAAATATCAATAAAACTAAATATATGGTCACATGTAGAAATTCATTATATAATGGATATGGACAGCTAATGACAAATGAGGGAAATTTTGAAGAAGTGGCTGAATTCAAACACCTAGGAACAATAATCACAAATAGGTATGAGATGCACAAAGAAATTAAACATAGGCTCAATTCTGGAAATGCTTGCTATTATGCATTGCAGAGACTCTTGATGTCCCAACTCCTTTCAAAAAATGTTAAACTGAAAATATATAAAACTATTATTCTACCAGTTATATTATATGGGTGCGAAACATGGATTCTTACTTTAAGGGAGGAAAGGAGATTACAAGTATTTGAGAATAAAGTACATAGGAAAATTTATGGACCAAACAGCTATGAACAGACAGGTGAATGGAGAAGTCTACATAACAATGAACTACATGGTCTTTATAGGAAGCCAGATATAATAAGAACAGTTTAGTCTCGTAGACTGCGATGGGCAGGACATTTTGCACGTATGGGGAATGGAAGACTTGCATGGAAGCTTCTTGTAGGAAAGCCAGAGGGAAAACGCCCAGGTGGTACACCAAAGAATGAGGTGGGCGAATAACGGTAACTATGATTTGGGGGAGGTAGATTGTATGGGGAATGATTGGAAAGCATTGGCTCAGGATAGGGATGTATGGAGAGCTTATGTCCGCGCGGCCATGAACCTACGGGTCCGATAGTGCCAGTGAGTGAGTAAGTATTATTATTATTATCGTTATTATTATAGTCTTCTCAATAATACATTCATTAAATCGCGTACTAAATTGTCTGCCATTCGCTCTTAGGAAAATGTTAGTAGAAACACTTGCAATGCCCCATTTTAATTATTGTGACACTCTTTTTACAGACTTAAATATTATTTCCGCTCAAAGACTTCAACGTGTTCATAATTCTTGCGCACGTTTTATTTGTAGTATTCGCAAATTTGACCATGTTACACCGTCCCTGGAACAATTATCGTGGCTTCGTCTAAGAGATCGTAGAACTGTCCATTCCTTATCCCTTCTCTATAAAATACTTCACATATCATCGCCTAATTATTTATCAAGCCGCTTCATCAGACTATCCGACACACATAATCTTGACACTCGATCCCATCAGCACAGTGTCCTTTATATCCCTCCTCATCACACTGTATATTATTCATTATCTTTTACGGTCTCACTTACCAAAACATGGAATTCCCTTCCGCCCAAACTATAACATCCTTCAAAAACAAAGTAAAGAATTATTTAATAACAAACTAACTTATACCCCTCACTGATAGTATTCTTTTAACAATGAATAAATTTAATTATTTATGAAAATAATATTAAGAATAAGAAATATTTTAATTTGTTTTGTTTTAAATATTGTATAATCGTAAAATTAGTTTTCTATATCTCATTATTTTCCTTTGTTTTTTATATACAATAGACAGGGACAATTTAATATGTCTTGCTTGTATACATTTTATTATTAGTTTTAGTCTCAATTTTAACTAACATTAATTGGTTGTATTATAGATCGTAATATATTAGATATTATCTTTTTGATCAAATGTTTACTTAGTATTTAATATTAGAGTTAATTGTGATTGTTATATTCTGATGTAATATATGTTTGCATCGGTGAGTGGAAGAGAAGGCCACATGGCCTTAACTCCACCAGGCTAAATAAATAAATCTAATCTAAATCTATTATCGTTATTATTATTATCGTTATTATTATTATTATTATTATTATATTATTATTATTATTATTATTATGCCAGTCCACAAAAAGTAATTTTTATTGTAGAACCCACAAATAAACCAGTTATGATTTATTCTAATTTACAATAGGTCTTATCGTAAAATAGGCTAAAATAGATTCTTCTCTTCATTCACAGTTTTAGATTAGGTCATGTAATTTAAAATCTGAAGCTGCTAGCTGAAGTCGACTAATGGCGATTCAATTCGTGTAGCATTTTTACTCTGCGTTAGGGAATACGTAGGTATATCTCTTCACGGACTTTTAATCCTTCATTGCGGAATGCATTAGAAAGCAATTTCCGGACCATGTTGTACCTTGAAGTTCGACCTTGAGAATAACTCCCTAGCACATAAGATATGGTTTCATACTCATTCGTGTTTTTGTATAAGGAACTAGCTAATACCCGGCATGCACTGCTACGCCTAAATAAATTAAATTAATGTGCTTTTATGTTTAGTTGAATAAGTATAAGAAAATAATTATAAGTTTATATTATTTAGATACCCCACGCTGATTACCCTGTGCTGCCCGGGAATCTACTTATCCCGATCTTCTTGGCATAAATAAGCTAAAACACAAAATTCGTTGTTGTGAGTTTTCCGTAAAAAGAATACCCTCCATGTGCTGCTATGCTTGCATAGAAATTCACGTACTTGTCTCGATCTTATTGGCATCAATGAAAGACAAAAATGGTTATTGTGAGTTATCCGTAAGAGATAAACATATGCTGTCGCGGACTTTTTTGTAGAGCGTTTTGAGATATTCAATCCTGTGTACATTAATTTTGTGTATTTGTAATGGTCTAGGCAGCGTAAGCCATTTAAGCGTCCAAAGAGCTACTTTTTTCACGTTTTCAACTACAAAGGGCAATTTTTAAGGGTGTAGGAGTTAAGTATTACAACTCTATTATAGCCTATGATCTCCTGAACATTTTGCAATAAGCCCCATCACAATCGATCAACAGCATGTTCCCCCATAAAGTACGAACAAATAATAAAACAAACATTCATTTTTATATATTAGATTAGATATCTTATTGTATTTATATTATATATTGTAGGCCTATCTAACTAACTCACTGGCACTATCTAACCTATAGGTTCATGGCCGCGCGGACATAAGGTATCCGTATATCCCTATCCTGAGCCAATGTTTTACAATCATCCCCTGTCTAATCCACTTCCCTCAAATCGTAGTTAATGTTATTCTCCCACCTCATTCTTGGTCAACCAACTAGGCGTTTTCCCTCTGGTTTTCCTATAAGAAGCTTCTATGCACGTCTTTCATTCCCCATTCGTGCCAAATGTCGCCCATCGCAGTCTACGAGACTTAACTGTTCTCATATCTGGCTTCCTATAAAAGACCATGTAATTCACTGTTAATCAACCTTCTTCATTCACCTCTCTGTTCATCTCTCTTTGGTCCAAAAATTTTCCTAAGAACTTTATTCTCAAATACTCGTAATCTCCTTTCCTCCCTTAAAGTAAGAGTCCATATTTCGCCCTGTAGGCCTATACGGTATTTAATGCGGCTCCATGGGGCAAGTGGTTTTCGCTCTTCATCTCTGGGATCCCAGTTCGCGTTTCGGATTCTCCATTTGGGACGAATAGGTTCCAAATCAAGTTTCTTTTTCGGGGTTTCTCCCGTTTTCCCCTGAAAAAAAAAAACTTCGTTCAACCACTTCTCCAAACTCATATAATCCATTTCATTTCATTTACCCCTGTGGTGGAGTGGCATGCCTGGTCAGCTTACATTCCCGTGTATCACAGGAGTTTCATTTCATCTCGCTCCATGACCAGAAATTATGCCGGAAACGAAGAGTTTTTTTTTACCAACACAATAGTTTAATGTGCAAATATAAAAATGTAATGAAACAAACATTGTCATAATCAAAAGCTTTATACAATTATACATATTTTATAAAATATTTTATTTTTGTACATTAAACTATTGTGTTGGTAAAAGAAAACTCTATTCGTTTCCGGCATAATTTCTGGCAATTACGTGTGCCGAGGTTTTATATTATCATATTTTGAAAGAATTAGAGTATTCAGTTTTAGTTGCATCTAACCTCGCTCTTTTTCTAGCATTTTATGAGAAAATAAATCACTCACACAATAACTTGGCAACAACTCATCTTTATTTAAAAGTGGTAGCAACTGTTTCAGACTTTTGTTACCATACATGTCTCACATGTATTTCATTAAAATTTTAATTTAAAAATACAATTGCATGTAAAAACTAATATTGTGGAGACAGCGAAATAGTTAAAATGATTTATAGCTAGTATACATTTTTTTTTGTTAGTAAATAATGTAAGAATTCGACCTTTCTGGGGTGCATACTCCAATATGTCTCGAAGAGATAGCAACCCTCTCCAAACTTCCTCCAATAAACGTTACCGTTTATCACACTGGAATGACGTCACATATTCCCCTGGAGAAATTGTGGTCTTGTATACGTCCTTTCTTATTTTACTCACACCATTCAGGACCACCCGGCGATTTCAGCTAAGCCAAGTGTTCAAAATGTGTTCTCCTAAAATCTTTATAGGGTCGTTTCTTTTTTCTCAATTTCTTCATTCTATATATTTTAGTTTTTATAGGTGAAAAAAGGAATTAACGGCTGTGAAAGAAAACCAATATAACTGTATGAAACAATTATCTTAAATTTAAAAAGATAACAGACAAAAGTGAGAGAGATAAGATACTAAAATTTGTACCTGAAATATCAATCCTCCTCAACAAAGTAAAAAAAGAACTTCAAGCGCGACAGGCCTAGAAGGCTCTTAGCCTACTAGTCGGCTGTTAGCCTCAGTCATAGAAGTGGACTATCCTCTAGCCAGTGTAGGGGTGACATGTGGTCAGCATGTCCGGTCCCCCAGCCGTTATAGCTGTTTTTTTTTCAATCTGCAGTTGCTACTTATTGTAGCTACCAATATACCTCACGATGCCGGGTGGGCACTGGTCCCATATTGGTCGAAATTCCATGCGAAAATTTCTTCCCCATGGGTACTCGAACCAGCGCAAGTCCCGTAGCTCTGCGCTAAGGCTTCTTGTCTTAACCACTTGGCTACAGCGCCTCAACAATTTAAAATGCATTAAAATAGTGAAGGCCTTTCAGAACTTCTTGTTCTATCCTCAGCAGCTGGGTAGCAAATATCATTTGAAAAACTGAAGATGGAACATGTTCCGAAAGATGTATTAGGTGTTTAATCTTGCAATTAGCTGAGGTCGACTGAAATCTCAGATACTTAACCTTTGGTCTCATTAAGCGTTACCTACGTAAGTCTTGCGTATAAAACGCGTAAATGTATAGACACTTTAAATAAAGTAATTGAATAATTAAATAAAAATAATTAATTAAAAATAATAAAACAGTCTATCAATTAAATACTATATGTAGGTAATATAATATGTTAATTACAAAATTAAAAACTAAAGTAATAGCGTTCCATGGAAAGTACCCAGCAAGAACACAAATAGTAATGGAAGATAAAGTGTTGGAACAGGTTTCACACTTCCAGTGTTTGGGCTGCGGTATAACGTATGAAGAAGAATGAGAAAAACATACGAAAATGCAAAAAATTTGAACATATTTGTGTAAAAATCAGACGAACATTGAGGAACAAAATAAGAAAGGGTACGCAGCTAAGATTTTACTCAACGATGGCACTACCAGTGGCGATGTATGGAAGTGAGGCCTGGGTCCTGAAGGAAAAAGAAAAAAGTAAAATTCAGGCAGCGGAAATGAGATTCCTATGGGCTGTGAAAGGTTGTACAAGAGAAGAACATATTAGAAATGTGAATATTAGAGAGGAACTAAAAGTACAACCACTTCTTCAACAAATAGAAGAACACAGGAACAATTGGATAGAACATCTGCAAAGAGCGACAGAGGATAGGATACCAAAAGTGGCACTGATGTATAATCCTGTAGGACGAAGATCGGTGGGAAGACCAAAGAAAGCCTGGTCTTAACAAATGTGAGATCGGAACAGGCAAATACCTAAACCGTGAAGGATGATGATGATATTTAAATAAATAAATACTTAATGGTTTTTCTATTGATTTTATAGTCTTACGTATGACATAAAATAAAATCACATTTCTCGATATAATTCCATAACAATATAACAGCGTGAAGCATTGTTTTTTGTGTGATTGCGTTTTATGTTTTACATTTTAATCCTAATTTTTACAATCGCATAGAAAAATGCTATTTTTTAAAAGTATGTGTAATGTAATAGTATAAGTAACTAACTTCTTGGGACTATCGAACCCACAGGTTTATTGGCGGATCGGACAAAATCTCTGCATACATCCCTATCCGCTTTCATTTCCCATCGCGTCACATGTCCTCCCTATTCCAGTCTGCAAAATTTAATATTACTTATATAGTTCGCTGTTACTGTTAGTTATATAGTTAATTTAGATTAATTCTGACATGAACACCGGGAATATATCTGAGGTATAATTAACAGTTAATCAGTGCAACCGAGCGGTCTAACTCAGAATGCAGAGATGTAATGTCCGTTCTCATTTCGAATCCATGGGAAGAATGTATTTCCTCATGGAATTTGGTACAATATACGGAATTATAAAGAATTTTGACCACCGCTAAAAATAACGATTTCAGATCGATTATAACTAACTCACTCACTGGCACTATCGAACTCTAGGTTCATGGTCGCGCGGTCATATGCTCTCATAGCATCCCTATCCTTAGCTAATGTGTTCCAGTCGTTCCCTGTATAATCTACCTTCCTCAAATCACGGTTAATACGAGTATTATTCTCCCACCTTAATCTTGGCCTACCAATTAGGCGTTTTCTCTCTGGTGTTCCTACAAGAAGCTTCCATGGAAGTATCTCATTCTCCATTCGTGCCACATCGTATCAGATTTAATTGTTCTTATTATATCTGGCTTTCTATAAAGACCATGTAGTTCACTGTTTAGTAGTCTTGTCCATTCACCTGTCTATTCATCTCTCTTTGGTTCAAACATTTTCCTAAGAACTTTATTTTCAAATAATCGTTATTTACTTTCCTCCCTTAAAGTAAGAGTCAATGTTACGCATCCATATAATATAACTGGTAGAATAACACTTTTATATATTTTCAGTTAAACGTTTTTTGAAAGGAGTTGGGACAAGTGTCCCTGTAATGTATAATAGCACACATTTTCAGAATTGGGCGTATGTTTCTTTGTGCATCTCGTTCCTATTTATGAGTATTGTTTCTAGATATTTTAATTCAACCACTTATTCAAAATTTCCCTCATTTGTCATTAGCTGTCAATTTTCATTATATAATGGATTTATATGTGTGACCAAATATTTAGTTTTATTGATATTGACTTCCAGTCCCAATCTGTTAGTGTTAACAGACTGATAATACTAGTCATACATGATTTAGAACCCGATATGTTTACTAGATGTCTCTCTATACTGGCTGTATGATCTGCTACTTTTTTTATTGACACTTTGTATGTGAGGATACCAGCCGTCTGGTGACCCAAGGCATGTCCAGGTTTTTCATGTCATGGAAAGAGAAACCAGTAGAGATACCCTAACTTCTTTTCGTTCCAATGGCTGAGAATGTTTGGACCATTTCTCAACATCCCAAATTGGCATTCGTCGTTTATCAAAAGGTCACATTTACCATTTAGGCAGTTTTCCAATTTTACTATTTTATTTATTTTTGAGACCACTTGTTGGATTCGCAAGGTAAGATGATCAAAGAAATATTGACATCCAAAAAAAATTGAAAGTCGAAAATATATTAAATCATAGGCTATAACCAAATGTCAACATAATTGGAAGCGACATGTTTTGAGGATGGAAAGGGGAAGACTGCCCAAACAATGTCTACAATATCAACTAAACGGAAAGAGAGATTTGGGAAGACCAATACGTAGATGGATCACCAAGATTACCTTGAGTAAACTACAGGCGACAGATCCTACTAAATTATTCATGATGAATGATGATCGTTTTATAATTTGCAAGAATTTTTAATGAACATGTTGTAGATTATGGAACTCCCTATATCTTTTAGGTAATGCTGAGGCAAATTGGGGGTGGGGTAAATGACAGAGCTTGAAGGTAAGTGTGCACTACCTGCAATCATTGAGACGTGCTCCAAGAGAATACAAGGGCCACAAATTGAATCCGCTCGTTCTGTCACCTTGTTCTAGAGAGAAACTCGCCAAATCGACAAAACGTGTCGTCTCCGCTACATTCCTTTCCACAGAACACACATTAATTTTAATTTAGTTCACTTGGACTTTATACATTACTAGCAAACTTCATTAGCGAATATGAAAATTGTATTCATTTAATAGAGTCTAATTATCTACATTAATAACTGTTAATACATTGTTGTAAATTTTCTCTGCTGGTGTCAGAATAATAAGTTAATATTTACCGAGTCATATGGCTATTATACTATTATTTAATTCATTCTGAACATTTCGCTTATGATTGCAGCTAACAACCTCAAGAGGCCATAAAAACGTTAGTTATTCCACTAACGTTAAGAAAATTTTCCACATTCGCAAACAAGTTGTTGAAAATTATTATTATTATTATTATTATTATTATTATTATTATTATTATTATTATTATTATTATTATTATTATTATTATATTTGTTTCTGTTAAAATTGCCAAATCTAGTTTCATTGCATCTGCTTCTTTATTTACTTCTTCCATTTTATTTTTGCAACCTTCAATATTCGATGTGCCAATTTTCAAAGTCCTTTTCCTCAGTTTTAATGGTCCTAGAACAAAGAAAACTAGGATAGAACGTGTATAAGAGGTTATGAATATCAGAGGATTGGAGGAAGATCAATGGATGAACAGCGAGGAATGGCGTTTCATTTCCAGAAGAATGCGGAAGCTGTCATGATACTGGATGATGATTACGATGAATATTATTATTGTTATTATTATTATTATTATCATTATCAGTATCATTATCAGTATCATTATTATGATTATTATTATGATGATGATGATTAATATTATTATCATTATTTTTATTATTATTTTTATTATTATTATTACTATTATTATTATTATTATTATTATTATTATTATTATTATTATTATTATTATTATTATTAAAGAACTAGTAGAGCGAAAAAGAATTTCTAAATAAACATTTCTATTATTACTGTTGATTGTAATATTTAGATTTCACGAGATCTGAAGCTCTGACGTTGAAGGTTGACAAATAAAGCAAAGCTGTAATTTCTTACTTAAAATTCAAATGTCGGATGAATGAATAATGACATGTTAACTTTTGTGTCGCCGGTTATAGATATATATTCTACATTTAAATTGGACTTTCAAATGCATTTGTAAGGAAATGAGAAATGGTGGGTTATTCAAAAAGGCTTTCATAAAATTCAAAACAAGTCTTTTGCATAGTGCTATAGCATTATTCCATCCAATATCTCTTCGTGACTGTTACAAGTGTTTATTTCTAAAAACTTATGTAAATATAGACTTTATTGTCATTCATATAACGTTAAATCTTAAGCGAAAACATGCTTAAAGTTTTATCTGATATTTATAAATTACTATCTTGGTACTGACTGCTAGTTCTTGGTATCATATAATCCTATATTTCTTCGGCGATGATTCTGGTATTGTTAACCAAAGTTCAGGAAGGTATACAGTAATATAGGGAGTAAGTGTAGGGGTAAAAGTGCCGTCCTTTTAACAGTCATAGCGGACGGCTAAAGAAAACTTGGATCCAACCAAGTCACCATATCACGAAACTCCGGAGCGGCCACGGCTCTTTCAAAGCCAAATTCCATGCAAGAGGCCTCACACGAACGCCTCATTGCGATTGCTTCGGAACAGAGCTGGATACTGTACAACATGTCCTCTACGAATGCATCAAATATGAGGTCAGACGAAGGGACTTACATGAGGCTGCACTAAACGGTGATATGAACTGGCAGCCTCCTCTACGGTTTTGGACAGAAAAACAGTGAGAAAGTTCGTCGTATGGATCCTTACTTAACGCCAACATCCGTAGACAAAGAAGAAGGGATGAGATGTAATCTAGCAATAAGTTAGTTGAAGGTTAGTAAATTAAGTATTAGTTTTAACGCTTAGGTTAAACAATATCATGTAAATATTACTAGATTAGGTGGTAGATTTAAGACTTAAGTCTTAGGTTAAGGATTAATATGTAAACATAACTGTATATAAGTAGTATTAAGAACAAACACCCGAAACTTGTATCCAGAAAATGAACAAAATAAAAACAGCAGAGAATAATTACGGACAAGAGCAGACCTGGGGATATGGGCATTAAGCCCGAGGAAACCCAGGGGCTCTTAATAAAAAAAATAAAAAAGTCATAGGGGACGGTGTACAAAATAAAAAAAAACTACATTCAACGTAATGTCAATACTTGATAGTTTTTCTATAACTAACTAAACTAACTAACTAACTCACTGACACTATCGAACTCGTAGGTTCGTGGCCGCACGGACATAAACTACCTATACATGCCTATCATGAGATAATGCTTTCCAATCATCCCATGTATAAGCTTACATATCTCAAATTATTGTTAATGTTATTTTCCACCTCATTCTTGGTCTGCACCCTTATCCCTCACAGACCTCTATGAATTTAGGGGATTTATCTCATCTCTGGACCCGACTATGAGGTTGGACACAAGTTGAGATTATATATATATCAGTATATGTTATATTGCAGATTTTCGCGGATATATAATGAAACTGCTCGTTCAACAGATGTTTTATTCAGATGTCTCATTGATCTCTATTATCTTCAAAAACACAAAATAACAATTTCCTACCAGATTATTCTACAAACATGTTAAAAAAACTCAATGAGCACTTACTTTGGTTTCAGCAACTCTTGGAACTTCACCTACGTATTCAGAGACATATTAATAAAGCCCAGAAGATCTTCAGTCTGGTTTTAAACAATACTTCAAATCCAAACAACTGACTCTCAATAATTAAATTGTTTCGATATTTATTTTGTGGCTTTATTTTCAACGTGTGTTCCTCTATTTTTTTAGTAGTGTACTTTTACGTTCCACACGCTCCCTGGGCCATACGGTCACACAACCTGTCGGGAGAGGGATTTTAACTTTAGATCACATACATACTTTTTTGACCACTCAAGGACGTGGAAGGCCTACCCGAATAAGTGATGAACTTGATGTCAGGATCTTCTCCGAAACAATACAACATTAAGACGAAATACACCTTTCACTCACACATTCATACTAAACATGGGGAATATGAAAATGATGGCCAGATGAAGTTCGGGGACCATATGGGCCATAACGTTTTCTGACAACTGTTTTACAGGTGAGGAAAAGCCCCGAAAAAATTGATTATGTAGGAAAATTGTGCCTACCGAAGATCGAACACGAGCCCGCTGCATACGTAGCAGCGACGCAACACTGAGATGGTGAACATAAATATTAAAGTATATTATATTTACCCATTGTGCTAAAAATAGTTTATAATACGAGTTTAGTAAGTAGGTCTACATTATAGAATTTTTTCCTCGTTGCTGTTATTCTCACTTACCATATTTCTATGGAAGTACAATATTGTTATATATTATAAATGTATAGTATAATATAGCCTAAGGCATATAACTTATCTTGGAAAGAAAAGTTAGTAATGTTTTGTTTTCAGGAGAAAAATAAAACTGCCTTTGTTTCCGTATTGGAATAATGTACTATCGCAAGTTTCTTGTTGAGCGAACACTCACCAGCTCCTATCACAATATACTTGAGAAGTTTTTCCTAGACATGAAATGACTCCGACAGCAAGACCAGTGACCAGAAATCCTGTGGTCAGAATACGGTCGTATCACAACGTAGGATTCTTGTAGCATCCTTAATATACATATAAAAACTCAAATACAAAAGACATGTTCACGATTTTTATACCAAATACAAGCAACTTCTTTCTAAACAGAGTATCTTTATGACTAAAACATTTTATATTTCTCTATCAGAGTCGATTTTTACTTTTACGAGTTTTCTAAGAAGTCGGTTACAGTATATCACAATCACACAAGTTCCTTCTTGGTGATAAAATATTAAAATAAACCAGTCAATATTCCCAATTCACCAATTAATGATTAAAATGGTCAACATGTTTCTACAGCTAAGCTATCAACCTCAAGATCAGATATTGACTGAATATCTGGTCTTGAGGATGACAGCTTAGCTGCAGAAACATGTTGACCATTATAATCATTAATTGGTGAATTGGAAATAATGACTGGTTTATTTTAATACTTCAGGGATGATAGTTGAGATAAAGAAGAAGAATATTTTCATCAACATCAACAGCAAGGATTAAGCCCAATGGCCTGTTCCGATCTCATTATAGGTCGAATTGGTCCTTCCATCTCTTCAATGGTCTTCCGATTGGTTAGAGGTGAGAGGAAACTAAGAATAGTCCGCAACGTGGGAGACATCTGCCAGAAGGTTGACATCGACCAAGAAGTCTGCAACGGTCTACGAGTCGACGTGATACCAGGCGATCATCACAACGGCTCTCTAAAGGCGTTAATACTTAGAGGAGCATAGATAGATGCTCTGAGACAGCAGCCCTGTCATTATCTTTACCCTGAACAGCGCTCGTAATGCGGTCAGGGGATATTTATTACTACTGATTCATCTGAAAGAATATGTTTTAACCAGAATTATGAATAGTACTTTTTCTGTTGATCAAAACACGCTAATCTTTTTGTTTGCACGGATTAGGGAACAAACCGCTTTGCATTGGTCACAAAAGTTTCGTTCTAAATCTCTATAGCCTGCCATTTAATCTTTTCCCTCTTGATTGGTATTCGAAAGCAATTCACGGCAATGCATTGTATCCATTCTTTTCACGGGTTATCTCCATCTCCATTTCTTTCTCTTTTCTATCATATCTTCAAATATGTTTCTAATTTTAAATTGGCTTCACCAAGTACAGTTTCAGTTTCTCAGAACTCTTTATGTACATATCTTAAATTTTATTTTTATATTTTGTTCCTCGCGTCCACGCATCACTCAAAAATGTAGACTGAAAATAAAATCCAAGCTAAGTACCAAAATGTAAGTTCTGCGGAAGGCAGAAAAGACATTGTACTTATCACCGTTTTTATAGGCCAGGCGCTTTCTTCTGGCCAAAGTTTGAACTACTTGCAGACTGAATATTACGTAGCCCGGTTTTTACAGCACTGGAATAGGCACATAGCCTAGCAATAAAATGGGAATTGATTGTTGTGCACTTAGCTCGGTTTTTAATCTCGGTCTACAAATCTAATTGCTGGTTATGATATTCATTTTTATAGTTTTAAAAAATGTGTGAATTCATTTTTGTACTTACAGACCGGTGCATGAATTGATAAAATTGAATTGTTTCTCATGATTTTGTAAGTATTGGTGATAATTAAGATTTGCTAATATGTATTTCGCCAAACCTATATCGCTCAGAAAATTGTTAATAGATTGATGAAATATGAGGTTCATCGATACAATGGTTGAGTTAAACATAGAGCAGCTCGTTCATTTGCTCTCGTCATGGTATACGTCATGAGTCATGACTTACTATATGTGTCAATAAACTTTCATTTGACAATTTTCTAGGGCAATATACTTACTTACTCACCTGCACTATCGAACCCGTAGGTTCATGCCCGCGCGGACATAAGCTCTCCATAAATCCCTATCCTGAGCAAATGCTTTCCAGTCATTCCCTGTATAATCTACTTCTTCAAATCATAGTTAATATTATTCTCCGACCTCATTCTTGGTCTACCAACTCAGCGTTTTCTCTCTGGTTTTCCTACAAGAAGCTTCCGTGCACGTCTCTCATTCCCCATACGTGCCACATGACCTGCCCATCGCAGTTTGCGAGACTTAACTGTTCTTAGTATATCTGGCTTCCTATAAAGACCATGTAATTCATCGTTATATAGTCTTCTCCATTCAATTGTCTGTTCATCTCTCTTTGATCCAAAAATTTTCCTAAGCACTTTATTCTCAAATACTTGTAATCTCCTTTCCTCCCTTAAAGTAAGAGTCCATGTTTCGCACCCATATAACATAACTGGTAGAATAATAGTTTTATATATATTCAGTTTAACGTTTTTTGAAAGGAGTTGGGACATCAAGAGTCTCTGCAATGCATAATAGCACGCATTTGCAGAATTGAGCCTATGTTTAATTTCTTTGTGCATCTCATTCATATTTGTGATTATTGTTCCTAGGTATTTGAATTCAGCCACTTCCTCAAAATTTCCCTCATTTGTCATTGATTGTCTATTTCCATTATATAATGTAGTTTTATGTGTGGCCATATATTTAGTTCTATTGATATTTACTTCCAGTCCTAATTTCTTAGTGTTACTCAATAGTGTGTGTGTGTGTGTGTGTGTGTGTGTGTGTGTGTGTGTGTGTGTGTGTGTGTGTTGTCCTTTAATATCTCCTCGCTATCGGCTTCTAGGGCAGTATACCATGTTTCATTAATTCTCAAACCTTCCTCTTTTCTATTAAAATTGTGTTTTTGTTTATATATCAAAATAGCTTCTAAATAAACAAAACAATTAACAGAAAAGAGGAAAGTTTGAGAATTAATAAAGCATGGTATCCTGCTCTAGAAAAGTATAGTAAGTCATGACATATACCATGACAACAGCAAATGGGGCGAGCTGCCCTATGTTTAACTCAACCAATTAGAAATTATGTATTAAAATCATAGTTTATGGTAAAATCACACAAGTTAACAGCTAATTAGCAGTTATAATAGCAAAAATCTCTATCAGATGTCACCCACAGAAGGTGATGAAACGTCGAGAAGACAATACTGCAAGACATGACCAGAATCCCAGAAAGGTATTTTAGAATATATATGTTTCCACTGCTGTAGTCTAGAGGGAGCGTGCTGCCTTGTCTCAAAGCGAGCTCGGGTTCGATCCCCGGTCGGGACAAGTTTCCTGGGTGAGGCTTTACGGGGTTTTTCTTCAACTGATAAGATAAATGTCAGAAGACGTTAAGACCCAAACGGTGCCCGAACACCATCTGGCCATCATTATCATCAATATCATATTCGCCTAATTAGCTTAAGTTTAGTTTAAGGCCACTCCTGGCGCATCATTACCATCATCATCAACTATCATATCTTCGGGGCAGCGTTACCCCGCCTTCCAGGCGCCACAACCTCAGAAGTGGGTAACAAATACGCCATACCAGTAGAGAAACCAGAAGTGTGGAAATGACAGCCTGGAGCATTTAAAACAATTCTCTGTAGTTAGAAATTTATAAAAATTAAGGGTTCTGGAAAAGAAAGAACCGAGAATAGAATAGACTAATACATTTTGAAGGGCCACAATTGTTCTATGATAACGTTTCATAGCCAATTTAAAGAGTACGAATGTACTCACCTGTCCTCAATGATTGTTATGATTCTCGTAGACACTTTCTACTGTCATTCAATATCATCGTTTACTCATTAGGCTGCCCCGATGATATATGAAAAGTGATGATAGTGATGATTCACTACGAAAGGCCTTTAAACCTAAACTTAATCTAAATGAGGCGAGTATGATAGTGATGACAATCATGACTATGTGGTGTTCGGGGGTAGTTTGCGCCTAAAAATATCCTGATTATGCATTACAGGTGAGGAAAAAAACTCGAAAAGTACTCACCCAGGGAAGTTGTGCCCACCGGGGATTCTACCACTAGCCCACTGCTTGACAAGGCACCGCGCTATATCGTGACCACAGCGGTGAACTCGCTTACAATATATTAGTCTTTATAACTCAAAAAGTGTTGTAGTCCTACAATTTAAAAAAAAATAATGTCGGTGTACTATTGGTGTGACTGTATATCAAAGTAAATAAATAATAGTTTAAAAAACTAAAACAACACGCTTTATTAGAAAACCGAACTAAAAAATGAAAAATAATTTTAATTTCCAACACGCTTGAGATAAATAATTTTACTATCAAAAGTGTGGGGTGCTCTTTATCAATTAATATATTTGGTTGTGCGGGCGGGGTGAGGGAGATAACCCAAACCACGCTCTGCTACCATTTGTGGCGGGCGGGGTGAGGGAGAATAGTTTAACCTCTTTAATAAACCACGCTTCGCTACCATTAATCCGGGATCGGGTTTTGTTACTGCTATCTCTATTAACGTGGATCTGCTTTCCTGCAAGGTTATCAATCACGAAGTTGCTTGCCTTGGGCCCATAGAAGGCAGCAATCGATTCATCTTTCTCTCTCAGATATATTGACATAAATAAATAATGATTCTCAAATACATAGAGTGAGTGAAAATGATAATAATTGTCATTCAAGAAAGCTAAACAGCATAATAGCAAGGGAGCTGGAAATAATTTCCTACGTGAGTGAATTTCCGCATAGGATTGAAAACAACTACGTGCACATCAATGAATCAGCAGATAAATGTATAAAAGATGACCTTTAATAGAAACAAGTTGTCTGAATTAAAAACAAATTAACAAAGACATTTGGATCATTCAATTTAAACAAAAATATAAACAAATAAATAACGATATTCTTACAATAGAAATAACCACACCATACCTCACGCCACACTCATGCTAACGTCCGAACCAGGAGCCACTTCTTCCCTGGTCTGCCGGACCAACTAAACCACGCCGCTTCTCGGCTTCAGACCAGCTTGTCCATTAGAGCTTCAATCGCATCGCGAACTGGATGCTGATTCAAACTTTGAATCTGCTCAAAGAACTGAACGATGAATGCTTGAATGATTGAATGATAACGTTCTGCTAGTGCACCACGTATATGAAGATTCTGAGGTAGAGGGGAGATGCGCCGTAGACATTGCGCAGCGGGAAGGGTAAAGAGTAGAGAGAGGGGGTAAATACAAGGAGAAAGGGATATTGGCATAGTTCATAAATATTCCAGTCTAGGGAGGAGAACGACATTACAATAATGAGCCGAAAAACACACTTTCGGTTCAGGTAATAAACAGATATTGTTAAAAGTAAAGTCTCTAAGAAGAAAATGTAAAAATCATAAAAAGCACCCCACCCTTTTGATGGTAAAATTATTTATCCCAAGCGTGTATGAAATTAAAATTATTTTTCATTTTTTTAGTTCGGTTTTCTAATAAAGCGTGTTGTTTTAGTTTTTTAAAACTATAATTTATTTTTTATTTTTCAGTTTTAATATTTAACAGAATAAGATAAAAATGTAAATATCTTTAAATTCGATTCTATTGTAGTATGAGCTGAAAGTAATACTCAAAAAAAAAAAGTCCCAGCCGTATTTTTAACTGTGATTAAAAACTTCTTCGCAGTTCGCTGAAGGCTTGGGAGATAATGGCAGTACTCTTAATTCATTGTGACAATAGGGTGCACCGTAAGTCAGTTAACGGAAAACGCATATAATTATTTTCTATAGCACACAACATCTATAAAAACAAATAACTACAAATTGTTCAATGTGACCTCCATTGTTATTTAAGCTTTTATGACATTGTTTAAACACACTGATTTGAAGGTGTTATCACACAATTTCCCGTTATTACCATGTGGAGTGGTTAACAGACTTAAGCCACATTCTATATTTGACTTAACAATTTATTCTCTGTGGTCACTATATTACTGGATACAGATAGCAAATTGAATAGCTTGCAGAACAAAATATTTGACAGGAATGTGGGTTGTATCTGACTAGGCACCATAATTCAATTTCATTCCTGCATGTTATATATTTTTAATTTTTTCCATTGTACTTTTAATGCAGTACAGAAAAGTGATTTACGAAATTGGAAATTCCATTCACATGAAAAATATAACTTTTATATAGGGAAAAAAATTCCCTTTTAGAAAAGAGAAATGTAAAAAATTTAATATTGTTTTGTTATTAAACGGGGATTCTCAGTGATTTAAGTCTGCTGGAAATTCACCTTAACTTGGAAAAGAGGGATGAGGGAAATGGAATGATGTTTGCGTAAACAATTGAAGTGTCTGAGGGAGATTGGAATCCAAGAGACCCGTTGTACTGCAGAATAGAGGCGGGAATTGTATTTTTGTAACATTTGCGCACCATAGAATTTTCCCTCGTGTTATACTATTTTACCTTTAATTCCTCTTCAAGTATTCCATTGTATAATTCTCTTTTCATCATTTCCATTCTTGTTCTCTTTGCATTTCTAGCATCTCTTCATGAAGGGCAATGGACACAAATTATTTTCTCATTTCTGTTTTATGTAACTGTCTCTTCAGGTAGAAACATTCATTGTCATACCCGTTAAACAGAAACATAGTAGATGCTAATTAAAATTACGTTTGAAAAGAAGATCCAGGATACCCGAAGTTCAACATGACCGGCTCTGGTTTTTCATTACTAACGTTAATTTTTAATAATAATAATAATAATAATAATAATAATAATAATAATAATAATAATAATAGCTTTGATGATCTTGATGAAGATTTTCGGGCTGTAGGCCGTGGTCGTGAGGTATGTAGTTCCCCTACAAGCCTCACGACCACGGCCTACAGCCCGAAAATCTTCATCAAGACCATCATAGCAACTCCGGCCGTGAAAGTCTACGTGAATACAATAATAGCTTTATTTTACCTGGCAGAGTTCAGGCCTTAAGGCCTTGTCTGCCACTCAACCAGGTTTTAAAAAGTACAAAAAACAGAGTCTTGCATCTAAATTATAATAAACATAAACGATTACATGTTCTAAATACAATACAATTATTATTTATAATGTGTTTTCATTTACTCTAGATTACGAATTAAATATAATATTTACAACGTATATAAAAAAGAGAAAAATTATTAATGACATACGGTAGTATAAATTTAAATAAATAGGGAAAAATAAATTATTAGACAACAAGTAACTGTATAAGCGTGACTTAAAAGTGCCAAGTGTGCGGCAACCCCCGATATCTTGAGAAATTGAAATTCCAGGAGCGGGGAGAGGCTACCCTGAAGGAAGTAGAATAAGAGGAAGTACTGTGTAGAGGGATTGTTAGCAAACTGTTATCTTGTGACCTAATGTCTATATTGCGGTAAGAAGATAACTTCTCAAATCTGGACGTCAGGTAACTAGGAGTGTAGGAATTCAGAAGCTTGAAAAGTAGTGAAAGAGAGTGCAATTTACGTCTGTGAGTAAGACGGAGCCAAGAGGGTGTTATTGAAGTGTTCGAAAATACGGTCGTAACGGCGGATATTGAAAATGAATCGAACGCAAGCATCATGAACACGCTACAGTATTTGCGACGAGTCATAGTTTAGATCATTATATATAACGTTACAATAGTCGAAGTGTGGCAACACAAGATTCTGCACAAGGATTTGTTTTAATGAAACTGGGAGAAAATTCTTTAAACGTCTAAGATAATGTAAGATGGAGAAGGTCTTTTTATATATGTGTTTCACTTGTGCTTGCCAGGTTAAATTTGCGTCTAGATGTAGTCCAAGATCTATTACTGAAGAAGAATAAGAGATAATTATCTTAGTAATGTGGGGGCACGCCGTAGCGTAGTGGTTAAGGCACTGCGCTACAAGCCGGAAGGTCGAGGGTTCGAGTCCCGATGGGGTCAGGATTTTTAAACTGACCCAAACCCTCTGGCGGCACCATAGCCCTGGGGTAGACTCAGCCTCTAACGGAAATGAGTACCAGATGCTTGTTCTGGGTGTAAAGGCGGCTGTCACGAAGGGCTGACAACCCGGCTGACATCAAGTGCCGATTGTCCAGAAAAAGTGGGAGCCTTAATCTCTCACTACCCCAAAGGCCTCTCGAGGCCTGTCGTGGGATCACTTTACTTTACTTTACTTATTAATGTTTGGAAGTGTAGCTATGTCAAAGGTTGTAAGCAGTCTTTGTTGTCCCATTAGAATTACTTGTGACTTGTTAGGATTTAGATTTAGACCGATACTTGAAGACCAGTTAAAGATGGATATGAGATCGTCACTGATTTTCTTCAAGCTGTTATAGAGAGAATGAGGAGAGAAATGGATGTGTTCTAATACTACTCACTGCACTTTTCGTGTTTCGGATTTCCGCGCTAAAAGGATAGATGACATTAAAGAGGTATATTTTTAATTTACGCACCACTTTTGTTACCCCAATGATATGATAGGTGACAAATAGGCTTCGCGGTTCTGTCATAAACTCAGATTCTGAATTTATCGAGAAGTATTGCCTGATTTTGATGAAGTTCAAATATCTGGCGTTCACTCATAAGGGCTGTACAATACAGTGAATGTAAATAGTGGAGCACATCATTCATGATTAACGATCACACTGCAACAAGTTTTAATACATCTCAGAATAAACAACTGCAGTTTAGATAAGCTGGAGGAATTTTTCTCCTGGTCTACCTTCTCTACGACTGACCTGGATGACAACCAACTCCTCATACAAATACAGCGCTCCTATATAAACAACACATTTGGTTCATAAACCAAAATGTTCATGTAATCTGCTTTTACCTTTGACTAACGTCATTAATGCACCAAAGTTCACGATCCAATATAATTCCGGTGACTATTTAACTCATGCCACAAATGCTAGTCAATTACCAATCACGTTTCAATAAATGTTGTTTTACAACCAATGACAGTCGCGTTTCACCTCGCTCTTTATCGATTTCTCTTTATCAGCTCCTGCTTTTGTGATAAAGAAAGCTCCTTCTTTTTTAATGTTCTGAACAGGTCAATACATTATTTTTCTCCAACAAATAATGAAAAGATTCCTTGATTTTACTGAGTTGTTTACTAAAAAAATAAATGAATAACCCGTAATGTTGATTATGATATATAGTTGGATGTATTTCATTATTTCTCCACTTGGGTGCACTCTTACAATATTCTGATCTTATTTGACAATAAATATTATGATCAAGTAGCAGTGAATGAACATAACCTCACATTCTGATTTGTTTTCAAACATCGCCGTTTACATTAAATATATTAATTTTGAATAATACCTCAACGGAACACATCATGAATATTATAAAAGTTAAATATATAAATATTTAAAAAAAGCTATAGTTAAACAATGATTTGTTAGTAAACAGCTTAATTTTATTCGTTAAATAGTCCTAACAAATGCCACTCTTGATTTCCAAATTCTCTAGATAAATTCACACCTCACTTCGTGAGTCGTGAATTTATCGACAATTTGGAAATCACTCGTGGCATTACTTATGACAAAACCGCAAGGCCTAGTGATAATGATAATGAAACAATAGGGAAGTCCTTAACCTAAACTTAACCTAAATTCCAGGCTAGGGCAACCACAGAATAATTGCATTTAAGTTAAAATGCCTGTGGTATGATCGGGAATCGAACCCGGGACCTCACGAATTGTAGTCAGAAACACTGACCACTAGCCCATGTAAGTAGCACATGCAATTTTATCATAAGTAATGCCACGATTGATTTTCAATTACCTAGACGACGTGGAAATCAAAATTGGCATTTGTTATTTTAAAATGTTCATATATTTAATATAAACTGCGATGTTTTGAAAAAAAAAAAGATAAATGTTTGGTTATGTTTCATTTGTTCATCACTGCAACTTGATCATATTAATTATTGCCAAATAGAATCAGAA
The DNA here is from genome assembly GCA_030220185.1 of Diploptera punctata. Lineage (NCBI taxonomy): Eukaryota > Metazoa > Arthropoda > Insecta > Blattodea > Blaberidae > Diploptera > Diploptera punctata. The sequence continues at coordinate 77,392 of JASPKZ010008015.1, forward strand.
TAATTGTAAGAATGCACCCTAGTGGAGACAAACTGAAGCATATCAAACTGTATATTATAACCATCATTACAGGATATTATTTTTTTTCGGAAACAACTAAGTAAAATCATTATTTTGAAACATACTTAATTGAACACATAATTATCATATGTGTAGGCCGAAGAAATATGTTCATCGTTTACTATATTCAACGTATTTGTTACAGAGTCAGTCACTGCAAAATAATGCTCTGACCTGTTCAGAATTTTAAAAAGTAGGAGCTTTCTTTATTTTGGTAAACAAAATTCGATAAAGAGCGAGGTGAAACACGACTATCACTGGTTGTACAACAAAATTCACTGAAAACGTGATTGGTCTTTGACTCCCATTTGGGGCATGAGTTAAAATAGTCATGCAAAAGTATGAATTCCATAGAGGATGCTGCCAGCAATATTAGAGGAGGAGCAATTGAGATGAAATCAGTTAATATTGAGTTGCAAGTAGATGCTTCATGTTGGAACGAGAGAGGATAGTTTAATACAATAGAAAATTAGATGAGCTTGTTGCAGTATTGTTTGACCGCCAACCGGCCAAGGGTAACAGAGGATCATCCAAGTGATTAACCCACGAAGCCACAGAGTTCGGCAGCAAACAATATGAAGGTTAACTGTATTCAATTAAGCGGTCAAAGTTCATTCTGAATTATTTTGTAAGTGGTTGTTCATTACATTCCACTAGTACACAGATTAATGAAATCCAACCATCATCCAATTCCAATTTGTACGTAGATTTCCTTGTCTGGAGAAATATATATTATAATTTTAACTAAAGATTTCGTGCACTTCCAAAAGTGAGAGAAATGTTTAGAGGATTTTAAGAACGTGGCTATTCTATGCCAGAGTGCCACCAGAGAATGTTCGATGGGACAACAAGTGACATTTAGCGTCGTGTTAATCAATGTGATAACACATATTCCCGCTAGAGCCAATTGCCAACGTGTTTCCTCACTTATAAGGGGTTCTATCCCAAGACTCCACCTATATTAATGGGCAAGGTAGGGTGAGAAAATGATAAATTTATTGTTAGTTTGGGCAAGTTAGAGTGAGAAAATGGGCGAGTTAGTACATCACACTAGTTTAGCATTCACTTGTATGTTAGTGGCTTTTTGAGATAAGTTGGCTAGACTGTTTAAGCAATGACTAATACATATTCCACGTTGTTAATATGCTGATTTTAGGTTAGTTTGAGTTTAACTTATCGCTTTATTTTAAGGCATTTTACACATTTTTGAGAAAATATCATCATCATCAATCTTCACGGATTAGGTCTTTACCTCTTCCGATTTTACATCTGTTCAGCACAGCTCTTTCTTGGTCTTCCTTCGTCCTCCAGGATATTACATCAGTGTCAATATTTGATATCCTATTCTCTGTCATTCTTTGAATTTCATCTAATTGTTCCTAAACTTTCCTATTTTATGAAGGAGTGGTTGTACTTTTAGTTCCTCTCTAATATTCACATTTCTAATATGTTCTTCTCTTGTACAACCTTTCAGAGCCCATAGAATCTCATTTCCGCTGTCTGAATTTTACTTTTTTCTACAGTACCCAGGCCTCACTTCCATACATACTTACTGGTAGTGTCATCGTTCAGTAAAATCTTAGCTGCGTATCCTTTCTTACTTTGTTCTTCAGTGTTCGTCTGATTGTTCCACAAATATGTTGAAATTTCTGCATTTTCTTATTTATATACGTATTGTTCTTCTTCATAAGTTATATCGCTGCCCAAAATACTGGACGTGTGAAACCTGTTCCACCACTTTATCTTAAATTACTATTTTTATTCTTACTGGGCACATTCCATGGAATGCCATTACTTTTCATTTTAATTAGAAATTATCATATAATATTCCTCACATGCACTATATTATTTAATTGATAGACTGCTTTTTGTAGCCTGTCCTCTCTGTCAAAAATTATTACTATATCATCTGCAAAATGTAATGCATTGAATGTTATATCTCGTCCAATTTTTAATCCCTTTTGAACTAATTGTTTCCACTCATCAAGGATATAATCAGCATATACCGGTGTATTTCTCTTAGGTAATTATTCATGTATTGAAACAGTATATTGCGTGTTTTTCCGATTTTTATTTGAATTTATGCACGTGATATGATGACAGAGATTAAGTTTGTTAGTGATAGGATATCATACATAATTCTAAAGGGTAAACGACATGATTTTATAATTGTAAATGTACATGCCCCCACAGAAGATAAAGATGACAAGATCAAGGATGAGGTCTATGAAGAATTAGAATGCATATTTAATAGCCTTTCACGATATCATATGAAAATTGTCTTAGGAGATTTTAATGCAAAAGTGGGGCGGGAAGATATATTCAAACCAACAATAAGCAAATTCAGTCTTCATGAAAATAGTAACGACAACAGGGTTAGATTAGTCACATTTGCCACATTGAAGAATCTCATTGTTAAGAGCACAACATTTCAGCATAAGGATATTCATAAATACACCTGGACGTCCCCAGATGGAGAAACTTGGAACCAGATAGATCATGTATTAGTGGATAAACGCTGGCACAGTAGCATTATCGATGTTAGATCAATTAGAGGGACGGACTGCAATTCGGATCATCATCTGGTCAGAGTGAAAATCAGACAACGGCTATCGCTTATGAGAGGAACAAACGCTAAAGATGATTCTGTAAAATTTGAATTTTAAAAAATTGAAAAATGAGGAAATGCGGCAAGAATACCAAATCAAAATTGCTAATATATTTGAAGTACTGGAATCTTCAGATGACAATGTGGCAAACGAAGAAGAAACTGATATAAATAAAGAATGGGAGGCTATAAGAGATACTATTAAATTGTCAGCATCAGAAGGCATTGGTTGTTTAAAAAAGAGGCAAAACAAGAAATGGTTTGATGAGGAATGTGCCGACATTGTAAAGAAAAGAAAGCTAGCAAAAATGAAATGGTTATACGAGCCAAATGAGGTAAATTTGGAGCAATTGGGTAGTATTAGACGGGAAACCATCAAGCTACTAAAGAGTAAAAAGAGGTAATATTTGAGAGAGAAGATTAATGATCTTGAACTGAACGCAAAAAATAGGAACATTAGAGACTTATATCAGGGAATTAGTATAGAGAAGAAAGGGTTTTAGGCTAGAACAAACATAATTCAGAATGAAAATGGGGATATGATTGCAGATTCCAGGACTATATTAAATAGATGGAAAAGTCACTTTAATCAGCTATTAAATGTACATACAGAACAGGACATTGTGGAGGATAATTTACAGACAGCAGAAATGCTAGTCGCAGAACCAAATGCATTATAGGTTGAAATGGCGATTGAAAAATTGAATATGTATAAAGCATCAGGTTCAGATGTAATCCCAGCAGAACTGATAAAATCAGGAGGAGAAAAATTGATGGACAAGATACGCTGGTTGCTTAGTATGATTTGGGAAAAAGAAGCTCTTCCAGATGAATGGAAGGAATCAATTATCATACCAATTTAAAAGAAAGGAGATAAAACTGATTGCAACAAGTACAGGGGCATCTCATTATTTTCAACTTCGTACAAAATTCTAACAAATACATTAGTAAGCAGACTTACTCCCTATATTGATGAAATTCTAGGAGATCATCAATGTGCATTTAGAAGAAACTGGTCTACAACAGATCAGATTTTTAGTATAACACAGATTTTAGAAAAGAAATGGGAATATAATGGTACTGTACATCAACTATATGTAGACTTCAAAAAAGCATATGATTCAATTAAGAGGGATAAGTTATATAGTATCCTGCTGGAGTTCGGGTAAAAAGTTAGTTAGACTTATACGAATGTGTCTAAATGGCACAAAGAGTAGGGTGCGTGTAGGCAAACAGTTTTCGGACACTTTTGAAATCCAGAATGGGTTGAAGCAAGGAGATGCACTATCTCCTCTACTATTTAATTTTGTACTAGAGCATGCCATTAAATCTTTAGAGAATGAGGAAGGCTTACAACTCAATGGCATTAATAAGCTGTTGTTAGTTTATGCTGATGATGTAGTATTATTGGCGGATAGCGAGGAGATACTAAAGGACGACACGCACAACTATTGAGTAACACTAAGAAATTAGGACTGGAAGTAAATATCAATAAAACTAAATATATGGTCACACGTAGATATTTATTATATAATGGAAATGGACAGCTAATGACAAATGAGGGGAAATATTGAGGAAGTGGCTGTATTCAAATACCTAGGAACAATAATCACAAATAGGAATGAGATGCTCAAAAAATTTAAAAATAGGCTCAATTCTGGAAATGTGTGCTATTATGCATTGCAGAGACTCTTGATGTCCCAACTCCTTTAAAAAAATGTTAAACTGAAAATATATAAAACTATTATTCTGTCAGTTATATTATATTGGTGCGAAACATGGACTCTTACTTTAAGGGAGGAAAGGAGATTACAAGTATTTGAGAATAAAGTACTTAGGAAAATTTTTGGACCAAAGAGACATGAACAGACAGGTGAATGGGGAAGACTACATAACAATTAACTACGTGGTCTTTATAGGAAGCCAGATATAATAAGAACAGTTAAGTCTCGTAGATTGCGTTGGGCAGGACAAGTTGCACGTTTGGGGAATGAAAGACTTGCATGGAAGCTTCTTGTAGGAAAGCCAGAGGGAAAACACCCATTTGGTAGACCGGCCATGAACCTACGGGTTCGATAGTACCAGTGAGTAAGTAAGTAAGATATGATGGCAGAGAATACCCTGCTAACAAATTACGGTATACATTTCATCACTTATTTCCAATCATTTTCAATATCTTTCCACGACATGAGAGGATTACAGGGCCCTTGGTTTACCGGCAGACTATTGGTTCCATATCCACGTATATCAAACAAAGTGATGGAATATTTTATAAGGATTTGAAAGTTAGTGATACTGAAAATATAATTTTCAAGTTACTCGATTTTGTGTTCTGACAAATAAGATTCCACAATTTTTCTTGCGATTTAAACAGTCAGCTATAAAGGACGCAGTCAATGCCAGTTTAAGATATTCCGTACAGAAGTATATCACCGTGGCCGAATGGACTAAGTTTCATGTCTTGAAACAGAGATCAGGACGCATACTAGTTCCAGTTCCCAGGATAAATAATATTTTGTAAAGTATGAGACCAGACAAAATGTCAATCGATCATTGTGAGGAATGTAGGTAGCTGCAATTTTTTAAGTAAACATTTTCGTAAAAAAGATGAGACTAAGGCCAAAGAAAATTATTTTGGAAGAGTTAACAGAAAGTATAAGATGCCAAGACGGTTATTCGTTCAGTATAGGGATATATGTGGTCAGCATATTGGATACCTCTCTGCTTTTTATGAATGACGTTTCCGAAAGTTCCAGTCATCATATCTGAAGTGCTTGGCTACTGGCGTCTTCGACTGTGGATTCTGAAATTCCATGTTCTCATGAAGTAGTAGTGTTCGTTCCTTGGTATCTCCCAATTTGCCGAAATGACATGGGAATATGTATTCTTACATGAAGACGGCGTCCGCCGTGTTTGTCTGAGATCAGTGATACTGAACATTTTTTCTTCGTGGTCTCCCAAAGACACTTTTTCACTTTAAATTATACGTACTAATTAACTAACTCACTGGCCGCGCGGACCTAAGCTATCCATACATCCCTATCCTGAGATGTCTTCTAATCTTCCCGTGTATAATCTATTTCCTTCAAATAATGGACAATGTTATTCTCCCACCTCATTATTGGTCTTACAACTGGACATTTTCCTTCTGGTGTTCCTAGAATAAGCTTCCATGCTCCTCTTTCATCCCCCATACGTGACCTATGTCCTGCTCATCGCAGTCTACGAGACATAACTTATTATACAATGATGAATTATACAATTTAATATTCATTAAATAACCAATTAAAATAAGTTTAGATACCATCCTATATATTTTATAGAAATGTATTACAAAATATGAAAATAATAATATGAAATTAATTTTTTCTACCTTATAACTGAGCTTCTATTCTACGCATCAGCACCTTGTTTCGTTTTTTGCGGGAATCAGTGCGGATTCTGGTTTCAAATGATTTTTAAATGGCTGTCAATACAGAGAGATCATGTTCACATAAATAGGTTGAGGCGACAGAAGATACGTAATTATTTCAACTTTAAATTTTACGTATCTCCCTAAGAAGTCATCACGTTCAAATTAATGAATGCTTATCCCAGATTAAAGAATACTGCCTTAGCTCAACCTTGTAACTGATTAAATAAGTTCTCATATATACAACGATTCACAAACAGCCCTGAAAGCAATTAATGATAAATATAATAATAGACTTATTTGTCTATCATTCGTACGTGGTCATTGCGGGATGTCAGGAAACGAACGTGCAGAAGTTTTAGTCAAGCCTGTAGCAGTTTCTAATTCACAGTATGCGTATGATCTCTGCCACATTTATTTCCTGTAGTCGCAAATAAAGGAACACACAATGGGAAAATGGAACAACGTGTGGATCAGTGGTACAACAGGTTTATTAACACAACTGTTCTTTCCGAGTATTCATCACAGAATAAAATGCAAACACGTTGTTCCAAATTTAGTATTAACACGTTTCCACAATGACACAGAAAATTTGGCCAATGCCTCCAGAGATTCAACATCATAGAGAATGCAAGTTGTAAATGTGATATTACATTCCAAAATGTTGAACATAATACATTTTTTTTTGAAGAGAAAAATTTTCGCCTAGACCGGGACTCGAACCCGGGACCCTTCGCTTTCCGGGCCAAGTGCTCTACCAACTGAGCTACCGAGGCGAGTTACGATCTAGACGCAAATTTCTCTCTTATGTACGTTGTAATTCCCTCGCGCCAAATGCTTGAAACCATAGCTTCTATCTTTGCAAATGGCGGCTTCTTAGTTAAGAAGACATTTTTTGGGAATTTAACACTACTTTAAAGCCAGTAGGGCTTCTATTGACGATTTTATTATTAATTTAACACTTCTCATTGAAGGATAAATTATATTTGAAGAGAAAAATTTTCGCCTAGACCGGGACTCGAACCCGGGACCCTTGGCTTTCCGGGCCAAGTGCTCTACCAACTGAGCTACCGAGGCGAGTTACGATCTAGACGCAAATTTCTCTCTTATGTACGTTGTAATTCCCTCGCGCCAAATGCTTGAAACCATAGCTTCTATCTTTGCAAATGGCGGCTTCTTAGTTAAGAAGACATTTATTGGTTTCAAGCATTTGGCGCGAGGGAATTACAACGTACATAAGAAAGAAATTTGCGTCTAGATCGTAACTCGCCTCGGTAGCTCAGTTGGTAGAGCACTTGGCCCGGAAAGCCAAGGGTCCCGGGTTCGAGTCCCGGTCTAGGCGAAAATTTTTCTCTTCAAATATAATTTATCCTTCAATGAGAAGTGTTAAATTAATAATAAAATCGTCAATAATACATTTTATTGTCTTTTATTGAGAAACGACAGAATCGAAATCACTAGCTTCTAAATAGCACGGCTTATTTAAGTGAACTCCACATTACAGAAGTGCTTTGACAGAACAGAACTACAAACTTTTTAATGTTTTTAAGAATATAAGAACAGAACTTAACATATTTATCTCTGGAAAGAATAAAATACTATCAAAATGCTTACTTTCAGCACGTATTACGAATGAATGAACAGCGCATACCAAGAAGAATGTATAAACGAAAAGGGAGAAGATCGTTGGGAAGGCAATTGAAGAGATGGAAGGACCAATTCGACCTATAATGAGATCGGAACAGGCCATTGGGCTTAATCCTTGTTATTGATGATAATTGTATAAAATAAAATTCATAAAAATTCTGGTTTTATATAAAATAGTATAATGAATCACAAATTTGATACAAACTATTAACAATAGTGTACCTCAGGTTGTCCACCGCTGTCTTCTCGAGGTAGCGTGCTGCCTTGTCATGCAGCGGGCCTGGGTTTGATCCCCGGTCGGGACAACTTTGCTGGGTGATGTTTATTTCGGGGGTTTTCTTCACCTGTAAGACAAATGTCGGAAACCTTTAAGGCCCAAACGGTCTCCAAATGTCATCTGACCATTATTATCATCATCATTGACATATTCATTAGGTTTAGGATTAAGGCCTCTTCTGGCGCATCATTACCACATCACTACCTATCATATATCATCGGGGCAGCGTAATTCCTCCTTCCAGGCGCCCAACCTCAGAAGTGGGTTGCAATAACGTCATACCAGGAGAGAATACCAGAATGTCGAAATGACAACGTGTTGGCTTTGATAAAAAAGTAATGTACCTTAGGTGACATTGAGATAAATAATAAAATTGATAATAATAATAATAATAATAATAATAATAACAATATTATTATTGTTATTATTATTATTGTTATTATTATTATTATTATTATTAATATAGATCCATCGACCTACAGTGCGGTTATTCAAACAAGTCATATGTTATAAAATGAAAACATTTTTTTGCGCGATAGTGCGTTTTGTCCTCCTTGCAGCAATGGCAACCATGATTAAAAGTTCTACTTTTTACATTTCGTGGTTGCCAATCTAAATAACAATACTGTAATATAATACATTACAAGCCACCTGACGGAAGTACAACAACTGCCCTTTAAGTATACTACGTACAATGTATATACAAAAATATATCCAAAAGTTAGTGTTAATATACATTATACGAAACAAATCACTGCATTTTAAATTAACTGAACTTTATTTGAAGCAATATAAAACAATAACTGCGCACTTGCCACCATTTTATTACTAATTTGTGTCACGACCTGCTGTAGTTTCAACTAATAGCCTAAACATTGGCCACACTGCTAACGTTAGTAATTTGTTTATAATGGACTCAAATGTTTCCAATAAATATGTTATTATTTTAGTATTATTTATTATTTTGAAAATACCATCGCGCAAAACATGATGTACAACGTACGTTTGTGAAGTGTTTTACAGAATCTCGGAAGTTAAAATCCTCGGTATCGCTCGGTTTTTAAACATTTGCTCGCTTTTGTAAAAAACACTTCCCAACCTTGCATCGAAATATACTATGTAAATGTTCTAATAAAGAAGACAAATCGACAATTGAAATCCACAAACTTCGGGTAGACATATGTGTATGATGGACATTAAATCACCACACCGACAAAATGACAAGTAAAATCTGAAATTTCTCGTTCTCAGCTATAGTTGATGAGCTCTGTTTAACTATTTTCCTCTCACATATTATTGGAGATTCTATCCATTGTCATTTATATTTCCGAAACTGTAATTAGCCACAGAAATGTGTCAGTGCATTTGATATACTATTGTATAAATATAAAATCCCACAAGCTGCATCTCAGTGCCATTCACAATGTGATCTGCGAGATCAAAGAAATGTCATTCTATGAAATTCGACAGCTGTCACACCACAATCTGATATTAATTTTATGATAGATTACCAATCCATTGTACTAAATATTATTTAATAATATTTTATCTTATATTAATGGTTATATGTCAACCGTTGTGGTCTCGATGTAACGTCATTTCCTCGCATACAGCGAGCCAGGGTTAGATCCCCGGTGGAAACGAGTTTCCTGGGAAATTTTATTCTCACCTGCAAGACAAAAGTCAGGAACATTTAATATTCAAGTGATCCCCGAGCGTCATATGACCTTCATAATCATCTTCATCAGCAGCATCAAGGATTAAACCTTAAGGTAATAGTCATTCAAAATATCTCTGCAGGCGGAAGAATTACGAAGCTCTGTTTGTTGCTACACGTGACGTCATATAAGGCAGTGTATACTGTCAGCGTCCCATTTCCCATTCCCCTCTGCACTCAAAGATAGCAGTGTCACGTGTTCTATTCCTCCGTAAACACGACTGCGTTGCCCTCCGTCAACAACTGCACTTACTCCTTAAACGGGTAATATGTTCCGATCTCATGCTAGAATTGGTCTGTCCATTTTTTACCGGGTCTTCCTTCATTACTTCGTCCCAGTGGTTTGTAATAAAGAATCTGTTTCGGAATTATATTATTATCTTCATAATAATTTATATAATATTCTCCTTGCTTAATATGAATGCATAAGTCAATGATGTCTCCTGACTTAAACCTTCGTGTTGTCTCGAAGGTGGCCCCGACATTGAGCTGATTATAGATCCAGGGAGGGCCTCCATGTCCTTATGTGATCAAAAAAGTTAGTGTGTAATTCAGAGTTTTAAATCCTCTATCGGCAGGACTTGTTCCTATAAGGCCCGTATGGCGTGAGAAACATAACAATATCGACAGAGGGGGTTTAAAATATGGTAAAGAGAGAATTATAATTAAATATATGAATGTTTATAGACTTTGTAAGAAAGCCTACATTTAGATTTGAAGGTAATTTTTTTTAACATTTCCAGACGATTCTAATTAACTAGCTCACTGGCTATATGGAACCAGTAGATTCATGACCGCACGAACGTAAGCTCTCCATACATCCCTATCCTGAGATAATGTTTTCCAATCATCCTCTGTATAATCTTCTTCCCCCAAATCGTGAATACTTGTTCTGCCAACTGGATGTTTTCCCTCTGGTTTTCCTACAAGAAGCTTCCATGCACCTCTTTCATCCCCCATACGTGCCATTTGTCCTGCCTATCGCAGTCTACGAGACTTAACTGTTATTTTTATATCTGGCTTCTTATACATACCATGTAGCTCACCATTATATAGTTTTCTCGATTCACCTATTTGTTCACCTCTTTTTGGCCAACAATTTTCCTAAGAACTTTATTCTCAAATACTCGTAATCTTCTTTCCTCCCTTAAAGTAAGAATCCATGTTTCACATCCCTATAAAATAACTGGGACAATAACTGTTATATATGTTTTCAGTTTAACGTTTTTTGAAAGTAGTTGGGATGAAAAATAGTCCCTGTTATGCATAATAGCATGTATTTCCAGAATTGAGTCTATGTTTAATTTCATTGTGCACTTCTAGTCGATTCTGGTGAAAAGTAATTACAATTCTGGCTTCTGGTAACAAGGTTCGAGGGCTCGATATCAGTTGGAGTCTAAGAATTCTTCAGGCCGAAAAGTTCCTGAGCATGGTTTCTTCAGAAGAGAAGAAGTAGTAGTAATATGACTTTTTTAGACTAAAATTAAGATACATACAATGTTATTTACAAATATGGGTTGCACAGGCAGTACGCCGTACGTGCTGTTGACAGTTCGTTACAATAAAGTAATATTTGGTAATAGTATAAAGAAAAACAAAAAGAAAATAATATTACATTTACATAAAGAAAACACAACAATATTACAATTACATAACATTACAATAACATTATTCATTAATTAAGTTATGTATAATTATTACGAATTAATGGTATTGCATTTTGATAACATGTATTTATTCATGAATGAGTGTTGTTCTTATTTTCCGCGTTTTGTCTAGAAATTTACCCAAGTTTATCCAATTTTCTGGATTTACCATTAACTCGTAACATGCCAATCTTTCACGATTTGTATAAAGCCATGAGTACATTTACGCCACGTGAAAGAACCTGAAGCCTAAAAGCGAGGTCTTATGGACGAAAGTAATAGGCCCTTTATAGCCAAGAATTTAATATCGACGCTAATAACTTTAGCTGTTATAAAGCGCCTTTAATTAAAACATCATACTATTTTCTACATTATACGAAAATACATTGCAGAAAATACAGGCCGCATATTTGCACTCGACTAATTGAGTTCGGAATTTTGTATATATCCAAATATTTATATTATGTTTTGCAGATGATATGATATTAATTTTTGACAGAGTTCAGGCTACAAAAACAGCCTATCAATAGAATAAAATGTGTAAGAAATTTAATATGACTATTTAACTCATGCCCCAAATGGGAGTCAATGACCAATCACGTTTCAATGATTTCTGTTTTACAACCAATCAGAGTCGTGTTTCACGAAATATTCATCAGTGTTATATTTACCATATTAAAGAAAGCTCCTCCTTTTTAATATTCTGAACAGGTCTGAACCATATTTTGCAGTGACTGAGCCCATAAGAAATACGGCTACCAGATTGTATATATAGTGCATATATATCAACACATAGCGCTTGCAGGAGTTAATATAAAAACAGTTGTAGCAATTTATTATACCACCAAAAATCCAAACCACTGTTTGCACTTTCTTAAATGTATTTTGTCCCAGGTAATAATCCAGAAAAATATAATTGTCATATTTATATCATACGACATTAGAAATGAATTAATATACAGTTTGATGTGTTTCATTTTTTCTCCACTAGAGAGCATTCTTACAATATTGCGTTCCTTTGGCAATAAATAGTATGATCTGGTTGTAGTGATCAATGAAAGAAGCAGATGAAGCGTACCTATCGTTTCTCATTTGTTTTCAAATATCGCCGTTTACATTAAATATATAACTATTTTAAAATAACTATGGTTAAATAATGATTTGTGAGGAAACAGCTTAATTTTATTCGTTAAATAGTCCTAACAAATCCCACTCTTGATTTCCAAATTCTCTAGTTAAATTCACTCCTCACTTCGTGAGTCGTGAATTTATAGATAATTTGGAAATCACTCGTGGCATTACTTATGATAATTTCAAACTTAAAAACTAAAGTAATAGCGTTCCATGGAACCCAGTAAGAACAAAAATAGTAATAGAAGATAAAGTGTTGGAAGAGGTTTAACACTTCCAGTGTTTGGGCTGTGGTATAACTTATGAAGAAGAACAAGAAATAAATAAGAAAGTGCAGACATTTAAACATATTTGTGTAAAATCAGACGAACACTGAGGAAAAAAGTCAGAAAGGACACGCAGCTAAGATTTTACTCAACGATGGCACTACCAGTGGCGATGTATGGAAGTAAAAAAAAATTCAGGCAGCGGAAATTACCTTCCTTAGGCTGTGAAAGGTTGTACAAGAGAAGAACATATTAGAAATTAGAATATTAGAGAGTAAATTACCTTCCTTAGGCTGTGAAAGGTTGTACAAGAGAAGAACATATTATAAATTAGAATATTAGAGAGGAACTAAAAGTACAACCACTTCAACATATCGAAGAACATAAGAAAAATTGGATAGAACATCTACAAAGAATGATAGGGGATAGGATACCAAAGATGACACATATATATTCCTGGAGGACGAAGATCGGTAGAAAGACCAAGAAAGTGCTGGGCAGAACAGATGTGAGATCGGAACAAGCAAAGACCTAATCCGTGAAGGAAGATAATGATGATGATTATTATTATATTCGAAATATGAATTTACCTATTACTGCGTCCATAAATATGGGTGAAGTAAAAATAATTATTTCAGATTTTCATATTTTAGCGAATTCCGAAGGAATTATACTATTGATGATGGTCTCATGAAAATATTTCTGAAAGATTTTTACAGATATTCACCGATCCTCCAGCGGTCGGAGTTTTCGATGATTTGCAACGAAATTAAAAAAAAAATCAGTGAAATCTAGCCATTAGAAGAGAAGGTTTTACCGGAAACCCTAAATTAATAATAACACATTGTGTTCACTGTAGTCAACACTTTTAAATAAGTTATAATCAGACCTTGAATTTCTTCAATTTAACAATAGTATATTACGATGCGAGGTTGGGAAGTGATTTTTACAGAATCGAATAAAAATGTTTAAGAACCAAGGTATTTAATTTCCGAGATTCTGTAAAACACTTCACAAACGTTCGTAGTACATTATTTTTTGCGCGATGGGTTTTCAAAATAATAAATAATAGTATTTTTTTTCCAAATGCCCCAGGTTTGTCTTTCGACATTCCTGGTTTCTCTCCTGGCATGGCGTACTTATAACCCACTTCTGAGGTTGGGGCGCCTGGAAGGCGGGGTTACGTTGCCCCGATGATATGATGGGTGATGATGATGATGATGATAATGGTGCGCCAGGAGAGTCCCTAATCCTAAGCTTAACCTAAGATGAATATGAATGACGATGATTGCGATGGCCATATGATTTCGTGGACCGTTTGGACCTTAAAATTTTCCTGACATTTGTCTTACAGGTGAGGAAAAACGCCGATAAGAACCTCCCGACCGGGGATCGAACCCAGGCCCGCTGCGTGACAAGGCAGCACGCTACACCGAGACCACAGCGGTGTATAATAGTAAAATATTAACATCTTTGTTGGAAATATTTGCGTTCATTATAAACAACTGACTAATGTTAACAGTGTGGGCAATGTTTATTAGTTGAAACAACAGGAGGCCTTGAGAACAATTATTAATAACATGGGCGCAAGTACGTATTTATTGTTTTGTATTGTTTCAAATAAAGTTCAGTCAATTTAAAATGCAGTGATTTGTTTTGTATAATGTATATTAACACTACCTTTTGGATATTTTTTGTATATACATTGTACATAGTATACATAGAGGGCAGTGGTTTTACTTCCCGCACGTGGGTGTAAATGTAATATTACAGTATAGTTATTTAGGTTGGCAACCCCGAACTGTAGGAAGTTGAACTTTCAATAGTAGTCGCAATTGCTGGTAAGTACTATAAAACGCACTATCGCGCAAAAAAATAAATTTGTATTCCGTAAACCAGTAATATTTTATCATAAATTCGAATGCCCGAGGAATTAGCCTAGTTTACACAGTTACTGTGTGGGGGACATTTTATCAAGTTTTTTCTAACTGTTGTTATGCTGCATTTGTATTGTGGTGACCCCACTGAATGGCCCTACCTGTAGCGATGATTAGAAAGGAAATTGCAAAGTACATTTTTCTTCCCCAATTCTTTATTTATTTTTTACTCTTTTACTGCGGAAGAGGCAACGCTCCTAGTGGGAAACAAACACAAGGAAGCAAGTCCAAAGGCTTTAAGGAGACAGCCCCTCCAAAGGACTTACCCTGCAGAACGTTAGTATCGTACTCAAAGGACATTTAAATATATACTTACAAGCTCCAAAGAGATAGCCCGACGGCTAAACAGCAGCAATTTGGAGCCGGAACAGGCTAGTAAATAAGCCTAAACCGTCACGAAGAAGAAGACCTTTTTACTTCGTTTTTATCTAGACACAAGCACAAGATATACACACAGATCTAAGGCGGAGAACAAAATTCCTTACCCTACAGAGAATCAAACCCGGATTACCAAAATGGAAGAAAATAATAATAATAATAATTTTATTTTAGCTAATGGAGTTAAGATAGTAAGGTATTTTCTTCCTCTTAAGGAGGGTTATATTATACAGATATTAACTCCGTGGCGCAAGCAGTCAGACACTCGCCTCTCACCGCTGCGGTCCCGAGATCGATTCTTGGTCACTCCATGTGAGTTTCGAGGTGGACGAAACGGAGCTTGGGCATGTTTTTCTCCGGATTTTCTCCCATTTTCCCATGCCACAATTTCATTCCACCATTTCTCCATACTTATCTCATCCATTTAGTTCATCTGCCCCTATGATTGAGAGTCAGGCGTGGTCGGTCGGCACTCTTGTCGTTCAAAGACCTCTATAAAGGAGCTTATCCTCATCTCATCCCTCGCCCCGACCCTGAGTTGACACGAGTTGAGGATATTATTATTATTAACTATTATGGATTGTCTACAACTTGATTAATAATACATAATAGGTATAGGGTACATAATATACATATGACAAAGAACAATAAAATATTAAACTAATAATACTAATTATATATATATATATATATATATATATAATATATATATATATAAATATACATATGCCTACAGTTTTTCAATGTTCACACATATTTCTGTGCTTAAAGTTTTTTTTTCTTTTTCCTTCTCTACTCTTCCCTATCCATCTACTCTATTCCCTCCAGTCCTCTTGTTCTATTTCAAGTTCTTATTTCTTGCATTCATGAGTTTCGAGGTCTTCCATTCTTTCTTCTTCCAGGTGGATACCGTTCCAATGTTTTTCTGTGCAACCTTTCCTCTCCCATTAATCGCACATTCCCGTACCAATTTAGTTGCTTATATCTTATACATTTTTTTGAACAACCTCATGGGCTAGTCATCAGTCTTTCTGACTATAGTTCATGAAGTCCCGGGTTCGATTTCCGGTCAAACCATAGGGATTTTTCCTTAATGGGAATTATTCCTGTGGTTACCCATGGTCTGGAATTTAGGTTAAGTTTAGGTTAAGAACTATCCTGGTGCTACATTATCATTTATAACCAATCACATCATCGGGGTAACTTTACTTCGCCTTCCAGGTGCCCCAACCTAAGAAATGAATTACAATTCCGCCAATGCTTTGGGAGAAAGCCAGAAATGTCATAAAATACAACCTGGTGGCATTAGAAAAAAAAAACTATTGAATATTTGATTTTTTTCTTGTATGTACGAAATTATCACTTATTTTTTTCCAAGTTTGAACATAATAATAATAATAACAATAATAATAATAATAATAATAGGTAGATAGATAGATCATCGGTTGATTGATGTCTTTGACATCGTCCGATTCCTAATAGCCAATTTTGTCGGTCCATCCAATGTCCTGGTTGTAAATATTTATCCTTCATGTATAAACACATTCCCTGACTCCAGAGATTTTAGGTCTTCCTCTGCCTCGTCCCTTAGGTTTCCATTCCAAACCACATTTTGGTAGCCGATCCACTTGCATTCGCTAGACATGTCCGTAACATCTTAATTGTTGAGTTTTAATACAATCTAAAATAGTGTATTCAATCTTCATTTTCTCTCTTATAACCAAATTTATATTTTTCTCTTCATGGAATTCTTGCTGCCCTTCGTATAAAAACCATTTCCGTTGCCAAAATATACTTACTTGTTGAGATCACTGCTAGCCGTCGAGAAGAGCGGACGTGTTTTTGTTAGAGTGGTTGAAGTGTGCAGGGGACAAAGCATTATGGAAGAAGTTCGAAAGCTGATTGAAACATTGTCAACTGAAGTGAAAGAGGGGTTTGAAAAGTGCAACGTGGGTGAAAAAATTCGTGATATTGAGACGAACATGCATCGGATGGAGGACAGATTGAAATGGCTGGAATCTAAATTAGACTATCTCGAAAACCAGAGTCGCCGTAATAATATTGTGATATATGGTGTGCATGAAGAAGGCAGAGAAAGCTGGGAAGAAACTGAACATATAGTTAAAAGAGTAGTGGCGCAAATCGGAATTGATTTGGTGGACAGTGATATTGAAAGAGCGCACAGAGTAGGTCGTTGGAATAGTGGAAAGAGACCGATTGTATGCAAATTATCACACTACAAAATAAAATGTTGGATCCTTAGAGACAGTAAATATCTTAAAGGGACCGGTATCAATATTGCCGAAGACTTTAGTGAGAAGGTGCGCCGCGAAAGAGACTTTCTTAAGCGACACATGCTCGAGGCGAGGAGGCAGGGCTGCCATGCAATCATACAATTAATAAATTGATTATAAATGGACGAATCTGGAGCAGGGAAAAACTACAAAATATGGACAACTCTGAAAATGAATTTGAAGAGGTCATTGACAGCGAGTCCCCAAAACATACAGGGGACGCTTCAACAGCAGGTGGTCTCCTTACAGCAGAGGAGGGAGAAAATTCTACACGAGAGAAAGAGAGAGGGACCACTACCTTAATAACTCCCAGAAATCCAATAAACATACAGCAAAAAACGGCCGAACGCAAACATCATATCCCACCTCTAAGAGGTGAACGACCGGCGGACACAAGAACTCCAACAAGAAAATCACTAAGACTTCAGAATCTACCCGCAGAAAAGGAACTATTGAGAGGGGGAAGTTCGAAAAATACAGGTAAGACTAATGACAAGGGAACACAATAGGGTTTGTTGACAGTCGGTTCATGGAATATCGAAGGGTTAAAGCAAAAACTTTCAATGGACAGATGTGTAGAGTTTATTGAGACTTTTGATATATTAGCCCTAGGAGAAACATGGTTAAAAGCTAATGAATGCGTAAATCTATGTAATATGAAAGGTTATTTTAAGGGTAATCAAAAGAGAGGAAAGAGAGGTAGATATCCAGGCGGTGTTGCCATTTTATATAAAGCTAACTTAGACCCATATATTAAAAAGGTAAATATTACTTTAAAAGAGGCAATTTGTATATATTACCATACAGAAAGAGCAGAAATGTGTCTGTTGTCTATTTATCGCCAACCACTAAATTCCAGGTATGCCAATCCAAATTTTTTCGTTGAATTGTCTGACTCGTTGGCAGAAATAAAAGATAGGTTTCCGGAAGCGGGAATAATAATTTTAGGGGACTTTAACTGTAGGATTGGGGAGGAAAATATCACTATAAAATCGGATGATAATGAAACACGAGGTGAGGGTAGGAGAAGCAAAGATAAGATTTTAAATTCAGAAGGAAACCAATTGTTAGCTTTTTGCGATGCATTTGAACTTGAAATTCTGAATGGTAAATATGGGGAAGATAAAAATGGAGAACTGACATTTATTAATAAAATGGAAGTAGCGTAATCGATTATTCAATATGCACACAAGACATGATTCCAGTCCTAAGTAATTTCTGTATAGTTTCCAGAATCGAATCACACCACTTCCCAAACAAACTTATTTTAAATATGAAAGGTATTAGTGAGACAGTTAATGATGAGGTGGCAACAATATTGCGGCCAATTATCCGTTTCAGGTGGATCGAGGATCTGAGAGAAGAATTTAACAGGAGTTTGGAAACGCTAATACAGGATCTGCAATTAAATGATCTTAGCGGGGAGGAAATTATTAAAACTTTGACAGAATGTTTTCAAAAAGCAGGGGAAAAATTCAAGGTTAAATACGCAATGAACCAGAAGGACAAAGGGTGGTACAATAATGCATGTAGAAAGAAGAAGAAATTTGTCGAAAGTAGTCTTTTAAAGTTTAGAAAAGAAAGCACAGATGAAAGCAGAAAAAATTATGCGCAAGAGAGAAAGGAATATAAAGACTTATTGGCAGAAACAAAACTAGCATGGCAAAATAAGAAATCCGAAGAAATGAGAGTCGCGACTGAAAGTGGGAACATTGCGGACATATGGAAAGCGATAAGGGAACTCAAAGTAAAGTCCATAAATCGGACAAGAATAACGCCCGGGGAATGGAGAAGTTACTTTGATAGGGTGCTGGGAAATGAGAGGTTAAGATATAATCAAGGAAATATAGTTGAGATCTCTGACCCAATTCATATTCAATTACTGGATCAGGATATTTCGAAAAATGAAGTGGTTTCTTCCATTAAATGTTTAAAGAATGGTAAAGCACCTGGAATTGATGGAATACCAGGGGAATTCTTGAAAAATATGATATCATCCAATAAATTATTAGACGTTTTGAAAACTGCGTTCAACAAACTTTTTAATGGAGGAGATTATCCGGAAGCCTGGGCGACAGGTGTCATCCAACCGCTATACAAAGGGAAAGGTGGGGCACAGATACCAGAAAGTTATAGGGGAATTTGTCTCTTGTCAGTGTTCGGAAAAATATATTGTAAAGTACTTTACGAACGAATCAGACAATGGGCTAAAGAGAACAATAGGCTCTCAAAATATCAGGCAGGTTTTAGAGAAGGGTACTCCACGGTGGACAACCTATTTGTTCTGAGAACATTAATTGATGACAATCTGAAAATGAAGGGGGGTAAATTATTTTGTGCATTCATTGATTTTAAGATGGCATTTGATACTGTGGACCGAAGCGCACTTTGGGAAAAATTAAATCGGAAAGGATTGTCTTGTAAAATGATACATGCTTTAATGTCAATTTATAAATATGTTAAATTTTGTATAAAAGTAGACCAAGGGCACATTACAGAGAGCAGCGAAGCCAATCGGGGAGTGAGACAAGGTTGCATTTTATCACCAATGCTATTTAATCTATTCGTTGATGATATTGTAGACGTAATGCTAGAAGGAGAAATTGAGGCTCCGGAGATAGGAAATGTTAGAATCCCAGTCCTGTTATATGCAGATGATTTAATTATCTGTTCCAAGACAATCAAGGGATTGCAAAGAGGTCTTGACCTACTGGAAATATACTGTAGGAATTGGGGATTGACTGTAAATGCTAGTAAGACAAAAACAATGACATTTAAAAATGGGACGGTTTATGGTAGAACAGAGGAATGGAAATACAGAGATCAAGTTCTTCAAAACGTGAAACATTTCGAATATCTTGGTACGACGTTGAAAATGAACGGAAAGTGGAAAAAACACATTGATATAGCATTATTTAAAGGGAGGGGACAACTTAACAGTGTACTCGGTATTCTGGGTCGAGTGCCTGATATTCCAGTCAGCACATTAGAAAAAATGTATGGAGCTATGGTCAGGCCAGTCATGCACTATAGTAGTGAGATTTGGGGTTTCCAAAGAACGGAAATACTAAATAAGGTATATACGCATTTTCTAAAGTATATTACAGGACTTAGTAAGGCCGTTTCTAACTGTGGAATTTTATATGAATTCGGGTCATTCCAGGACGATATTAACTGTAAAATTCGTGTACTCAAATACTGGTTGCGAGTAATCCAAGGTGAACAAACAATGCTTAGAGCAATTTGCTACGACCACCAAATTAAAAACATAGATGTTAAATTTTGGGCAGACGAGGTTAGGAGAGAACTCCAAAAGATTGGGATGGGCTGGATATGGGAAAAAGGGACTGAAAATCGCAAGAACGTGTGGAGAAAAATAAGGAGGAGGTACTTAGATGTAAACCAACAAGATACCTTCGCCGAATGTACAGGAAAACGCTCACTGTGTTTACAAAGAGACCTAAAACACGTCTGGGGAAAAGAATCGTATATACTCAACCTAGGATTTAAGGAGAGATCAGGGCTTGCTTGGTTTAGGCTAGGGGCATGGAAATTTCTAAAAATTAGCGACGATCACGATATGCGAATATGTCCAATGTGCGGGAACTTTGAAGATGAGATACATATATTAGGAAAATGTAATGATTTAGAATATTGGAGACGTCAGTTATTACCGGAAAGATTTCTAAATTCAAATCGGGAAAGATTGGCATGCTACGAGTTATTGGTAAATCCAGAAAATTGGATAAACCTCGGTAAATTTCTGGACAAAACGCGAAAAATAAGGACAACACTCATTCATGAATAAATATATGTTATCAAAATGCAATACCATTAATTATTAACAATTATATATAAATTAATTAGTGTATAATGCTGTTGTGTTATTATTTAATTGTAATATTAATGTGTTTTCTTTATGTAATTGTAATGTTAATGTTTTTTTAGTGTATAATGCTATTGTGTTATTACTTAATTGTAATATTATTGTGTTTTCTTTATGTAATTGTAAGGTTAATGTTTTTAGTGTATAATGCTATTGTGTTATTATTTAATTGTAATATTATTATTGTGTTTTCTTTATGTAATTGTAATGTTAATGTTTTTAGTGTATAATGCTATTGTGTTATTATTTAATGGTAATATTTTTATTGTGTTTTCTTTATGTAATTGTAATGTTATTGCTGTTTTTGTTTATTTTTCTTTACACTAGTACCAATTATTACTTTATTGTAACGGACTGTCAACAGCACGTACGGCTTACTGCCCGTGCGACCCATATTTGTAAATAATATTGTAAATATCTTACTTTTTGTCTAATAAAGTCCTACTACTACTACTACTTACAATTGTATGATATATATATATATATATATTATTTTTATTACTTATATTGTTATCCCTCAATATTCCTTTGAGGCAAGCAATTGCAAATTTTCCTTTATTATTTCTATTTATTTTCCCCTCGTAACTTCCATTATTATTTATTTCAATTCCTAAATATGTGATCTTACTACATGCTTTTATTGTTTCTCCAGTCTCCAAAATTAAATTTTGAAAATATTTGATAAATATTTTATTTTCTTCATATTCAAAATGAATCCCCATTTAACATATTCTTCTATTAATTTTCTAGTAATATGCATATAAGAATTGATCATCTGCAAAATGTAAGTTTTATAAAGTTTTATTGTTGAAATAGGAATCCACATGTTTGAACATTTTCTTCGCTAATTATTTAATATTTCATATACATAACCTACATAATATTTTAAACAGAGTCGGTGATAGACAACAACCTTGACGTAGACCTTTTTTTTATCGTAAAACCATGTGACAGTTTACTTATAATACTTAATAATAATAATAATAATAATAATAATAATAATAATAATAATAATAATAATCCATCCATAGTAATTCTGCCTGAGGGCAGGTCCTTCACTGCAATTCATGCTATGCTTGCAGCTTTACTAGGGAATTGTAGGTGTGGTAGCTTCCCGTTGCTTTCCACACCGGTGAAGGATGATGATGATGGCCATATGATTTCGGGGACCGTTTATGCCTTAAAGTTTTCCTGATATTTGTCTTACAGGTGGGGAAAAAACCCCTATAAAAACCTCACCCAAAAAAACGACCTGGGATCGAACCCGGGCCCCCTGCGTGACAAGGCAGCACGCTACTTCGTATAATAATAATAGCAATAATAATAACTTGTAATTTTATTAAATAATTCGCATTGATAAAGAAAGTGCAAAATATAAATAGATTAGATTAGATTTATTTACCGTAGCTCGGTGGAGTTAAGGCCATGTGGCCTTCTCTTCCACTCACCAGGACAAACATATGTTACATCAGAATATAACAATCTCAATTAACTCTAATATTAAATACTAAATAAAAATTTGACCAAAAAGATAATATCTATTAATTACGATCTATAATATAACCAGTTAATGTTAGTTAAAATTAAGACTATAACTAATAATAAAATGTTTACAAGCAAGACATATTAAATTGTCCCTGTCTAATGTATATAAAAAACTAAGAAAAATAATGTGATATAGAAAACTAATTTTACGATTATACTATATTCAAAACAAAACAAATGAAAATATTTGTTAATCTTAATATTATTTCCATAAATAATTAAATGTATTGATTGTTAAAAGAATACTATCAATGAGGTGTATGAGTTAGTTTGTTATTAAATAATTCTTTAGTTTGTTTTTGAAGGTTTGACAGTCTCTGGCATATGGCGGAAGGGAATTTCATGTTTTGGTAAGTGAGACCGTAAAAGATAGTGAATAATAGAGAGCAATAAAAATATACCTAGAACATTTCTATATACTATATTGTCTAAGAACATATATTTTTTGTTCAATGCCACTACATTGTCATTTCGACATTCTGGTATTCTCTCTTGGCATGGCGCTATTTTGGAGCCGGAGTTACGCTGCCCCGGTGATATATGATGGTAATGATGCGCCAGGAGAGGCCTTAATCTTAAATTTAATGAATATGTTAATGATAATAATGATGGGCAGATCAAGTTCGGGGACCTTTGGGCCTTAAAGTTTCCTGACATTTGTCTTACAGGGGAGGAAAAACCCCGAAATAAAACCTTCACCCAGGAAACTTGTCCCGACCGGTGATCGAATCTGGGCCCACTGCATGACAAGGCAACACGCTACCTCGAAACCACAGCGGTGGACATCTAAGAATCTTTTTTAGTGAAGCTATTTTTTAACCGTTTTGTTTCGGGCATTCCAGATAGGGACTTCCGTGAATATCCCATGCTGACAGACAAGTTTATAGGATCATATTTGAAGAGAAAAATTATACGCTCAGACCGGGACTTGAACCCGGGACCCTTGGTTCTCTAGACCAAGTGCTCTACCAACTGAGCTACCTGAGCAAGTACCGATCTAAACGCAAAACTTTCTCTATATACATTGTAATTCCCATCCACCAAATGCTGTGAAGCCATGCTTCTTATCTTGCAAATGGCGGCTCCTTTATTAAGAAGACATATTTGGGAATTATACATTACAGCCAGTACGGCTTTTTCCAAGTTTTTATTATTGATTTCGTACATCTCAAATTTGAGATGTACGAAATCAATAATAAAAACTTTTTGAGATGTACGAAATCAATAATAAAAACTTGGAAAAATCCGTACTGGCTGTAATGTATAATTCCCAAATATGTCTTCTTAATAAAGGAGCCGCCATTTGCAAAATAAGAAGCATGGCTTCACAGCATTTGGTGGATGGGAATTACAATGTATATAGAGAAAGTTTTGCGTTTAGATCGGTACTTGCTCAGGTAGCTCAGTTGGTAGAGCACTTGGTTTAGAGAACCAAGGGTCCCGGGTTCAAGTCCCGGTCTGAGCGTATAATTTTTCTCTTCAAATATGATTTATCCATCATTGAGATGTACGAAATCAATAATAATAAAAGTTTATAGGACATGATTTATGTGAATTATATATAAATAGCAGCTGTTGCTGTGTTTGTAATATTTTTTTCCGATATTCCGTGGTTATGCGAAGTCTATAAAACCTCTAGAGACAGACACGGGCGTGGAAAGCATTGTGTTGTTTAACTTTTCCATCACAAGATGTCACACCAAGTTGTAATTACTTGACGCCACGGTACGTGTTAGATAAGCCATCGTAATGGAGGTCACGTATCAGCTAGTTTCGCCTTGTATGTAAAACTTTAAATAAAATTACAAGCTTTTAAACCTACATTTTAAATTAACTTCCTATAAAATTCAACTCTCCCCTTTCTTATAATTACACGGAATATATCCATCCATAGTAATTCTGCCCGAAGGCAGGTCCTTCACTGTAATCACAGCATTTTCATGCTATGCTTGCAGCTTTACTAGGGAATTGTAGGTGTGGTAGCTTCCCGTTGCTTTCCACACCGGTGAAGGATGAAGATGATGATTATAGTGATAATGATAAGGATGATGTTGATGATGACGGCCATATGATTTCGGGGACCGTTTGGGCCTTAAAGTTTTCCGACATTTGTCTTATAGGTGAGGAAAAACCCCGATAAAAACCTCACCCAGAAAAACTGCCCCGACTGGGGATCGAACCCAGGCCCGCTGCGTGACAAGGCAGCACGCTACCTCGAGACCACAGCGGTGGACACGGAATATATATTTTAGTAAAAATCACTGAAAACTTTGACGGCCGGACTGGCAGGTGACAAGCGATATGTAGCCTTATTACCTCTTGATTCCCACGCATAGACTTTATCTTTGCCACAACTACAGAAATAAATAAATAGACTACCAATATCCTATATAACAGATTTGGACCTAGTGAAGCTGGAAGCGAAGGCGGTAATTTCCTCCTGTCGCCATATTGAGGGTTTCGTTTCAGTTTGAACACGTATTGAGACAGAAACAAAATTTTACCTAATTCCAAAGCAATGAAGCTATTGACGTTGTTTTGACGAAAATGTTTTTTTTACAAATCTCCAGTGATTCTATTTACTAGATATCGAAACTTTGAATGGAAATATTATATATATAGTCGTCCCGCGCCGTAGTCGAGCGGTTAAGGTAGGAAGCCTTGGCGCAGAGCTACGGTACCTGCGCTGGTTCGAGTGTACATGGGGGAAGAAATTTTCTCATGATATTTCAGCCAGTATGGGACCGGTGCCCACCCAGCATCGTGAGGCAATTGGGTAGCTACAATAAGTAGCGGCTCCAGGTTGAGGAACCAGCTATAACGGCTGGGGGACTCGACATGCTAACCACATGTCACCCCTACACTGGCTGTTGATCATCTACCTCTGTGGATGTGAAGGGCCAGCAGCCGGCTGGTAAAAGGGCAACCGCTGAAAAGTGGAATGACCCTCAATCGGAATATATATAGTCTATATAGCTTCTGTCTTATATATATAATATCCATCCATAGTAATTCTCAGCGAGGGCAGGTCTTTCACTGCAATCATAGCATTATCATGCTATGCTTGCAGCTTTATTAGGGAATTATAGATGTGGTAGCCTCCCGTTGCTTTCCACACCTGTGAAGGATGATGATGATAATGATGATGGCCGGATGATTTACGCGGACCGTTGGGCCCTAAGTTGTCTTACAGATGAAGAAAAATCCCGAAAAAACTCGCCCAGGAGCCTGTCCGACCGGGAATCGAACCCGGGCCCGTTGCGTGACAAGACAGCACGCTATCTCGAGACCACAGCGGTGGACATATTATTATTATTTATATACATATTTTCAATATTTACACATCTTTCTGTGCCTAAACCTTCATTTTCCTTCTCCACTCGTCCCTATCCAGCCACTCTATGTTCTCTTGTTCTCATTCCAGTTCCTATATCTTGCATTCATGAGTTTCGAGACCCTCCTTTCTTTCTTCTTCCAGGTGGTCACCATTCCAGTGTTTTTATATATATTATATATATTATATATATATATATATATATATGTGTGTGTGTGTGTGTGTGTGTGTGTGTGTGTGTGTGTGTGTGTGTGTGTGCATGTGGATGTGTGAGGATATTCAGGACCGCTACCATTGGAGAAGGCAAATTTCTCGAGGGTGACGGAAAACCATTTTATTGTGGATAATTTTCAAAATAATATATATATATATATATATATATATATGGCAAAGTAATCTCACTACAGACTTGGGAGGCCCTTGAGATAGTACGACGTTAAAGCTCCCACGCATCTAAAAATTGACACCAGATGTCAGGTTGTCACCCCTGCCGCCTTTACACCCCAGAACAAGAGCTTGGTATTTTATTTTCGTTTGAAGCTGGGCAGACCTTAAGGTCATGGTGCCCCAATTTATATTGTTCATAATGAAACTCGTTATATCGCATTAAAACAAAACGAGAAAATTATTTTCCAAAAATTATCGAAATCCGACCATTGAAAATAGGGGTTTATCTGAAAGCCAAAATTTTAAAACGCTCTAGCGGCGGCCATATATTTTTTTTTCAAAATTAAACTCTATATTTTAAACTCGATCTTATCAATAAAATAAATATATATAGTCCGAAAAATCAGGACTAATGATATTTATAATGTTTCTTTACAATTCATGTTATGATGAAAACCCGTTAGCACCCGCTATTGTACCGTTTTCGGAGCGAATATGGTTGAGGTGGGGTTGAAAGAACTGTTAATCATAAATTGGCTATTTTAACAAATTTTTCAGTTTTAAATGTATAGGGCCTACACTAATGCAGGAGATTTATTTTAAATATAATTTAAGACTTCTCGCGGAAGAATAGAAGGAGATAAAGGGACTTGAGGGACATACTGCAACCGTGGCGTAACTCGATGGAGCCAGTACCTTCTACTCGGTCGATCCTGGTTTTATTTATGGCGAAATAAGGAAATTTAAATTTTCATCTTAGGTCTGTGTCCCGTGCTTGTATTGAAAATGTAAAACAGTAGAAAACAAACAAAAAAGTGACAAAGTACTATAGTGATATAATGTTTTTCAATGTGCCAAGATATCACGGACTGCTGAGTAGACTGGGAATCAAAGGGTTGAACCAAAATAATCGCTTATTCAATTAAAAACGATGATTTCTTACATGCAATTGAAGATAGAAATAGGCGATATGATATGTTCATATTGATGAGTCGGTTTGACCAGATCGGACGTAATTATGAACTGGTGTGTAGGAATGTCCTGATATATTCTTATCAGGTCGAAGTCGGTAGCCGAGCCATCCAACTAGCTGATTGTCTGACAAAATCAGATCATTTCATTTGTCAGGTCAAGCATCCATGCAACCTTAACAGTCGCAGTAATCACTGACTATGTCTTTAAGGGCACCAATATTATGCGCTAAAAATAAGATTGCAACATAGAATCATGATAAGAACTTCAGTATTTTATCTCGATTCCATATACAAATAGTTACGTAATTTATTATACTATCTGTATTGCAATCTCAGTTTTTAATATAATAGAATGGCAAGTATTTTTAGTGTAAAAAATAAGTTGAAACATAGTACAATCAGAAGTAAGACTTCTTACTTTTATCTTAGTTCCCCATACAAACAGTTCATTAACTAATTAATCCACTATCTCTATTGAATCCATATAGTTATGGCAGCGAGGACATACGTTCTCCATACATCCCTGTCCTGAGCGTATGGTTTCCATTAGAACAATGTATAATTTACCGCCATCAAATCATGGAATAAGTTATTATCCCATCTCATTCTTGACTTACCAACAGGAGGCTTTCCATCTAGTTTTCCTACAACTAGATTCAATGTCTATCTTTCATTCCCCATTCGTGTCACATGGCTTACCCATTGCAGCCTATAAGACTTACCTATTCTAGCGCATCTGGTTTCCATAAATACACTATCATGTAGTTCTCCATTCACTTATCTGTTCGTCTCTCTTTGGTCCAAAATGTACTTTACTTTAAAATTTTTATAATAATTGCCCCTTGTTTAAAGTAAGAGTTCATATTTCGCATCCATATAATATAACAGGGAGAATATCCGTTTTATATGCTTTTCAGTTTAAATTTGTTTTAGATAAGTTGGGTTGACAAGGGTAATACATAATAGCATGCATTTCTAGATTTGAGCCTATGCTTTATAGATTTCTGCATTTTATTCCTGTTTGTAATTACTCTTCCTATGCATTTGAATTCAGCCACTTCTTGAAAATGCCGTTCAAAATGCAATCTTAACGTTCAGTTCATAAAAATCAGTGACTGTTACAAAGATGTTTAAATGATGTAACGTATTTGTCAACAGAAATATGACATGTGTAGAAACAATTCACACGCAGTTATAAGATTGTGAGAATTGACGCAGTGAAGAATTAAGTGTGCGAGAAGAAACTCTAATTAAGAAGACTGCAGATTCATGGGGGTATGTCTGTATATGAGGAATGATAACATAATGTAAGGAGAATATAAAACACTTAATCAGCACATAAATAGTAGGTTTAATTGACTATTCGGCCATTTGACGGACGAATCGCTAATGAGATAAATAAAGGATTTTAATTCGCTGGTAGTAGATTTGCTTTAACAAAATTTAAATATGTAGCTTGTACAGATAATGCTCCTTATTCGCGGTTCCCTTATTCGCGTTTTCCCTATTTGCGGATAAAAATTGCGACACAGTTCCTGTATTCACGGCTAAAAATTTCTTTATTCGCGGATCCAGTCGGTATATTAGAAGGATTACCATATTTTATTCACACATTGGCAACTTTTTTTTACTGCAGGCACGTGCCAAGACGGCTTTTACAAATAACGATTTAAACCAAAGAAAAACAAACCTCATTGTCACTAAGCCCAAAGTTCGTTGTTAAAAGCAACCGCCGTCGTATTTCAGGCGCCGTTATGTCCGTTGATAAATACCGCCCTCGCCAGAATCGGTGTTTTTTTGTTTCAACTTGTCATTCGTTGCAATAATTTTGATTGAATAATATGTGTCTCTTCTGCTTTGTCGAGAGTATATAATGTCGAGTGAAAGGAAAGAAAATTAGTTCCAATGCGGAAAAAAGTAGTGTTGCCGCTTAAAGTAAAAACTGAAATGATTGATCGTTTACGCGTTGGCAAGTCGTTTGCTTCTATATCACGCTGTTTCAAAGTTAAAGAATGAATTGTATGATTCATCAAGAAATCCAAAAACAAAATAAGGAATTATATCCCTAATTCACACCTGAATATCAGTGTGAATTGAAAGATCTTTTAAAAGCGACAAAACAGGAAAAACATTAACTTACTAATTTCCTTAAGTCCATGCCTAAGCCTGACAGTAATAATTAATAGAAATTTGTTCAAAATTTCTCATTAAATTGATTTTATTTTGACAATTTGTATTATATTTTGAAACCTTGGAACGTATCCCCTGCACCCATACAAATTACCATTCCATATTCGCGGTTTCTGTATTCGCGGCATGTTTGCGGAACATATCCCCCGCGAATAAGGAACTTTTACTGTATTGATATTGCATGACCGTTAAATAAAAAAAAATGTTCAGTATCGAGTTCAAGGTCAACCAACAGTTAACTGATAGTTCAAACGCCCACACCCTGTTCTAGTGGATTGTGGTGTTTTTAAAGCAGATATTCCAGCTTTGTGACTGCCTCATTCTATTTAACGATCTCAGTATTTCAACTCTGATTTTAAATAAAAGTGTCTAGTTTTCTACAGAAATCAACTAGTTATAAACAATAGTTTAAAAATTCACATTTTATAATAATGCTTCTTACTCTTACTTTAACCTTTACCTTTTAGGTACTTTTATTTGCCCAATGCCACAGTGATGTGAACTGTCGGGAGAGACTGTTTGAACTTCGGGTCATATACATACTCTTTGACTATACAAAGAGATGACGGCCTTCTCCGAATAATGAATTAGATCAATGAGCGGCCACCTCCGAAACAGCACGTACATTTATGGCGAGATACACTATCACTTACATATTCTTTCTAAACTAGGCGTATATGATGGAGGATTATGATTGACAAATATTATTAGGGAACTATTTGAGCCTTAAAATTGTCCTGCATTTGTCTCACTAATAAAAAAAAACAGAAAAAATTTCACCCAGGGAACTTGTTTCGACCAGCGATAGAACCCGGGCCCCCTGCGTACGAGGCAACGATAATACCTCTACATCACAGCGGTGAACTGTTAATAATAATACTGATGAATGTATTAATAATAATAATAATAATAATAAGAAGAAGAAGAAGAAGAATACTGATGAATATAATAATAATAATAATAATAATAATAATAATATTATTAATAATAACAATAATATTAATAATAATAATAATATAAGTAATGCCATAATAATCGTCCACGTGGAAAGTGATCCGTCGGTCAGCCAAAGAAAATATGGACTAAAAATCCAGTCTTAAGATAACAAGAAGAAGAAGAAGAAGAAGAATAAGATGATTATGATGATTGTGATGGTGAGGATAATTTTTTTTTCTGATTTTACAAACTTGACATCTTCCTTAGTCCAAATACATTGGCGTTGCTATATGCCGAATTTTCTTGTTTTTCCAGCCTCTATATTTCAGTCCCTTTTCCATTATGCTTCATAAATTCCAACAATCAAGGTGGTTTTTAGTCTTCCTCTTCTCCTCCTCCCAGGCGGAATACATTAAAAAAATCCTTGAATAATCCATTATCAGTCATCCTTATTCTCTGTTCAAAAATATGTTAAATTATTAATTTTAAATCAATTTTAAAAATTAATTTTGTATGTTCCTCCTTCCTCCGATATCGTTTGTTGCTACCTCTCCTACAAATTCTGACACAACACATCAAAAATTCACATCTGCAAATAGTAACCTGAAATATGTTTTCGATTTGTATTTGTTCCAATATACGTTTTTGATCAAAATCCAGAACTGAGATCCATAAAGCAACTTTTTCACAGACATTACATTGAAGAATTTAATTTTAGTTTAGTTTCTGGTTATTATACGGATGTATTAAAAATACAGCACACATATTTGAATTTATTAAATTATATATATATATATATATATATATATATATACCCAATATATATATATATATATTGTCACAGAAGATCAAGATTCTTCCTATGCGTTATTTTGGCGTAAATTAAGTACACTAAATTGTTTAAAATTCCACAAGTATCATTAAACTTATAACTTATAATTTTTATCGCAGTCACAACTACTTTCCAGTCATTGCTGAATAAGTTCGCCACAATTGGTCGTTCACTTATCACTGTCCACTGTGAGACTGACTGGAGTCCCGTCTCCGGTCCCTTTGTATAGGCGCGAGGAAACTTCTAGAAATAGCTTCGAGATATTTCATGCCTAGAAGCCTCTGGCCACCGATCTTCCAGAAAGGAGGGAGACGCAGAAACGTTTGGCAGAAACTCCAGACACTTCGGCCGTTATGTGCGGGTCCTCTAACTCGCGATAGGCAATCGTCCTCGCAATTTAAACTTCGCTATGCGACACGTAACAATACATACATACACATTCCTCATATGTTGTATTACATTCTAAGTAATAGAAACAATATAACTTTTATATCCAAGAACAAAATAGCTCTAATTATGTATATTTGGTGATGATGATAATAATAATGATAATAATAACAATAATAATAATACTTCATTGTTTACACTAATTATGATCTGTATCTGCTTCTGCAACTGTTAGATCCACTTACTAGCAATCTCTCCGACTTCTGATTCCTTGTTGGTTACAATTCAACATTCTGTAATTACAGTATTTCTTCATTTATTCTACAGACATGCTAGAATAATTATCTCCCATATTCTCATATTTTAGTCTGTATATTTTTAATTCTTTGCAGATATCTTTATTTTTTATTCTTACCGAAAAGGATATATCGTGCTACATATCGGAGAAAACTCAGTTTTTACAGCTTCTTATCCTCTTAACATATTTCACTAAGAGTCCAACATTAATAATAGGTTAATAATAATATTAATGGCAACAATAATACATTAATAATTTGGCCCATATATATTAAAAATATGTAGCAATGTCATTTTACTACCAAAAAATGCTATGTAAATCATCAAATTTATATAAGCGATTAATCGTTAGAGAGCTATGCCGAAACTTTTTAATAGCTCTTAAACCGGATGTCTGATGGAATTGTTCTTGTTAAAAATGGTGTTTATCGATCTCGGAAGAAGGACACGGTACTTTCCACATTACAGGATTTCACGTCACAGTGCGAAATCTGACATTGAGTTAAGACATAGGCAGTTGTTGAGTCAGATATGGTGCAACGTGAATCTGTCACGCCGAAATTTTCGGGCAATTATCTATTATGACTACTAAAATAATTTATGTGCAGAAGAATGTTATTCTTCTCAGGTATCTGTATTTTTTTTTGTGAGTCTGCCACAATTGGAAATTAATTTCTTGAATATTCAAGGATCAGGATTCTGTTGAAGGTGAACCTCGTCCTAGTCGGCAAGCAACGGTAGTGACCCAAGAAAACTTTAACACTATGAAGAAAATTATCGAAGAAATCCTCACCTCTCGTTTTGTGTCATTGAAAAACTCCAAGCGCATGCCTAGAAGGCCCTTGGTCTACCAGCCGGTTGCTGGCCTCACGTCCACATGTGTCCATCACAGAGGTAGATGATCATCTAGCCAGTGTAGGTGTAACGTGTGGACAGCGTGTCGGATCCCCCAGCAGTTACAGCTGGTTTTATCAACCTGAAGCTGTTACTTACTGTAGTTACCCAAATGTCTCACGATGATCGGTGGGCACCGGTCCCATACTGGCCGAAATTCCATGAGAAAATTTCTTCCCCCCATGGAGACTCGAACCAGCGCAAGTCCCATAGATCTGCGCCAAGGTTCTTGCTTTAATCACTCGACTACAGCGCGGGACTTGTGTCATTGCCTAATTTTGAATCGACTGCGCAACGTAGACCACCACTCACAATCATTTAGCCCCCACCAAGTGATGTACCTGTTGGATGACACATTCCCTGACAGAAGTTCAAAAGACACAAGAGTGAATTGGTGTCATTTTATGCTTGAGAAATTTGACGGATGATGGTCCAATGACACTATGGTCACAGGTAACGAAACATGTGTATATCATTATGACCCCGAAACGAAAAGACAAACTTCAGTTTGGTGCTTTCCAGGTAAAGAATCATCCACGAAAGTTCGGAGAAATTGGATCCGTCAAAAGAAGAGAAGACCACATTATTAATCAAGAAGCGTCATCTGACCTCTGTGACTTTGAAACATATCGCACACTCACTGCAAACATATGGAGATCACAGCGCCCATGTCGAATATTTGACACCTTCTCCAACTTCAAGAAAATGTCTCGGTGCATAAAATAATGGAATTCTTGAAGAAGAAAAAAAGTGCCAGTGTTGCCGCACTCGCCTTATTCACTTGACCTGACCACGTGTGTCTTCTTCCTGTTCCTGAAGAACAAGGAAAAAACTCGTGGACAGCGTTTTTTATCCGACAAAGAGGCCATTGCAGCATATAACAGGGCTCTAATTGATATCCCCAAACAAGGTTGGACTAAGGCATTTTCTAAATGGATTTAAATTATGGACAGCATATAAATGCTAATGGAGAGTATTTTGAGAAGTTGCAATAGCTATTTTGTACTTCTTTGCTAAACCTTCTAGCATTATCATCATTATCCATGCAAGTATTAGGCTATGTGGCCTGTTAAGGTCTCGAAGAGCATAACCCTCCTAATATTCATCCTCAGATTTGAATAGCGATGCCCATCACTTGAGTTGTAAAGAAAAACACTAAACAAATAAGTGTTTGAATTCGCCATCCGTAATCTGTGTTGATTAATCATACCATTGCATTTTATTTTTTCTGAATAATATTGTCACAGGATGGCATAGGGTTTTTCTTTTACGTATTTGGACTTAAATAAATACACAGTTATTATGTAAAATCTTTCTTTTCACTTTATTTTCTTCTCAAATTATCACTAAATCTTCAATCGCAATTTTATTTTACAACTACTGTTCTTTGAACGTTTATAAGATAATCACTTATCACACAATTAATGACGTGGTACTTCCTTACAGTTTTGCTTACAATTAACCTTTCGCCATCCAACACAATACTGGGGTCGATCCGTCCTCACCACATATTTATAGGTGAGTAGACGGAAATTTCCCGGTCCATGAACGAGATGTTTCTACATGGAACCCTCTCGTCTTCGATGTTTCTTGAATGGGAGAATAGCTGTCCATAGAACTCTCTGGCTTATTAGCCGAGAAATATTGATGGACCTCGATTCGTGATTGGGTATTCACCGATCCAATCCACCAATGCGAGATTTCTCTCGCCGGCCCGCGCAGTTTAAACGACGCTACTACAACGCGTGACAATATATATTTTTAGTTGATGAAGTTACCATCAATTCATAGCAAAATGTAAATATTGATTTCCTAAGTGAGGTCTTTCTATCGCCTATATAAATATTTCATTTTCTTCAACGATCACATGAGAATTTAACGAAGGCAATTTTGCAAAATCAAGATACGCCTTTAGAGAAAACATTAGGCAAGAGACTCTTAATTAGACACTGATCGTATTTTTTATTCCGAAATGAGGTTTTAAAAGTGAAATTACATCTTAACAAGACCAGCTCAGATATAATAAAGTTAAAACCTTATCGTAAATTATCATTATTACCACCTCAGTTGTCGGCAATAATAAGACACAGCAGTGTTTTGCCTTCTTATGCTGTCTTTATCTTAAGTATAGCGAAATGTAACTCTGTGCTTCTTGCCCAGTCGGCCATTAAGGCGAGAGATCATTAAAGTCTCCCCATTAACCACTAACTGAGAATTATTTTACAACTGGCGTTAAAGTTGCTTCTTTACTGCAGAAAGGAAATCTGCCAAGTTGTGCAACTTGAAACTTCAAAACTCGTAGTGGCAATACGTAAAATGATGCTTGTTATTTAGAGCTTACAAACCCCTTGTGCTGAGTTAGGTGCTTTGCAGGTCTTGTTCTAACACAAAACCCTCTCTCACTCTCTTGAGAAAGGTATATTGAAAGCGAAAACAGTGGGAATATGTGATTTTTAAAATTTCCCTAATCATCATATGTTGAATCTTTCTATAGCCTTTGACCTTAAATTTTATCTGTCATAAGCATTAACCATTTTAACCCTTAATTGGAAATGTATCTTATAGGATACATCAATTGGTTAATTTATTTAATATTTTTAATAAAACAGAAGAAAACGAGCGAATAAAAATTACTTCATTTGTGTCGGATTATACAGGGTGTACGTAAAAGATTATAGCGATTTTAAAAGTATTGAATTATACTTTAACCAACTATGACACAAACAAAAACGTATGTTAAATGAAAGAGTAATCTCTCCAGTTTACATTATAAGTTCATAGGTGTTCGATGCGAGCTCCGTTTGTTACATGACACACATCCAACCTATAAGCTAATTCTTTCCATACATTAACAAACATATCCGGATTGATGGCAGCAACAGTTTCTGGAATCCTGTCTCTGAACTCGGGCAAGTTAGCAAGCAATGCAGACACGTAGACTCTGTCCTTTACAAACCCCAAAGGATAAAAATCGCATGGGGTGAGATCCGGTGATCTAGGAGACCACTGGAGATAAGCCCTATCATCTGGACCATGGCTACCAATCCAGTAATGACAGTGTGGAAGGTCTTACGAAAACTCTTACATATGCGTCCCTACCGTTTACAATTGTTATAGGCTCAAAAGCCTACTGATTGCGCTGATTTTGCGCTTGAAACGTTGCAGCAGCATCATTCTTCTCAGACTCTCATTCTCGTCCCACACTTTTGCCTTTACACAAACAACCGGTCGTTGCGAACTGATTATGCCATCGACGGATGTTGCTGTCATTGGGGGGATCACGATTAAACTGCCTACGAAACGCACGTTGAACTGTCACAACTGATTTACAACTCTCAAACTGCAAAACATAAAACGCTTTCTGTTGAGGAGTTGCCACCTTTGTTATTATTGTTGCCATAGAAACAAAAAAAAAAAAAAAAATGAAACCTACCCGTTCACTCACAAAACTAAAACTATCTTCTTTACTGTTTTATTTCAGTCTACACACAACTTGCTACGCCCAATCTGAGTGATAATATCATTACTTGAAGGCGAAGTTACGTTATCCCGATAATATGATTGGTGAATAAATGATAAAGAGGTGCCAGGAGAGTCTATAACCTAAACCCCAGACCATGGAAAACCATTGGAATAATACCCTTAAAGAAAAATCACTGAGATCTGGTCGAGAATCGAACCCAGGATCTCATGAACTGTAGTGAGAAGCTCTGACCACTAGGCCATGAGGCTACTGTGAAAGATATTGAATATGAATATATAATATACATCTTTGAATTGGGGCAACAATTCATTTTATTGCGCAATTTAACTTTCCCTGGATGTTGCCATATATATTACCTTTATTCAAAATTCAGCTACTGTTTAGAGAGAAAACGTTTGATAGTTGCAAAAGTTGGGTTAGAAATACTGAATGGAAACAATTTATATATGTGTCACGTAAAGTAAGCAATGGCGGAGGAAGAGGGAGAAATAGCAGTGTAAAAGATCACTAGTGTAACCCTAACACAGTAGCAGATAGGAGTGATGTTACATGTGGAGATATACAGCTCTACTTTTTATGGTAAAAGCATTCTGACGTGTACTATAAAGTACTCTGCAGCCAATAAAAATGACCACTCGTTCATCATTTTTATGGCAAACCATAACAAGTTAACGAAGCTATTTTGAAGTCTGGAAATGAAAATGTTATCTCCCAAAATTAAGATGGTTATTACCCGCCATGAAAATGACGTGTTACCCAGCGAACGTGAGTGTAGAGTACCTTAATTTGTTGTTTTTATCGTCACCTTGACCGTCAAAACGTTGTATACTTTCACCTTTGACATAAAGTTTCTATGCCCTCATTAAATGTGTAAGACTTTATTAAAGTCTTATATTTAAAACCTTATTGAAAATTCCAGTCGCCTTTATATTCCCGCTTTAACCTTCCCCATTTAATTTCTTCTTCATCTTCTTCATCATCCAGGGTTTAAGCCTATTGGCTCGTTCCAGTTTCATGAAAGCTAGAATTGTTAAAATTGTTCAGATCATCTGTTTGGGAGTCCAACATTTCTCCTTCCGTGTGGTTTATAATTTAGCAATAATTTTGGAAATCTTTCTTCTGGAATTCTATCAGCATGTTTTTTCCAGGCTTTCCTACATTTCATTATTCGATCTGTAAGTTTGAAAATATTTAGTTCCTTTCTTATATGTTCATTTATTTTCTTATCCAGCAGAGTAAATCCTGCTATATTTCTTAAAAAATCTCATATCAACTGCTTCCAATCTTCGTTCTAGCGATCGTCCAACATTCTGATCCATACATCAATACAGGAACTGCCATTACTTTATAAAATTGCATTTTTGTTTCTTTTCTTGTGTTTTTAAGGGTTATTTTAATAGTGCCACACATTAGAATAAATTAATTTATTTTGTCATTAATATCTTCAGTTTTAACATATGATAAATTGAAATCTAGATATTTAAAACAGTTCACTTGCTCTAAAATTGTATCCTCAATTACTATTTTTTCTCTTAAGGTATCATGTCCTTTAGATGCTAAGATTTTAGTTTTATTCATTTTAATTCAAATTTTCATTTCATTTCATATATTCTATAAACAGAATGAAAACATCTCTGAACATTCTCTCCAAATGTTCCTATTCTGAGCTAATACTACCAGTCATTCCCTGCATAATTTAACTCCCTAAAATCATTATTAATAATATTCTACCATCTTATTATTGGTCTACCTCTTGTGCGCTCACCCTTTGGCTTTATTAAGAGATATTTCATATCGCTCTATTATTCCATATTCGTATCACTTGCCCCTAGCCATCGCAATCTATGAAACTTAATTGTACTTATTCTTTTTTATTTCCCATAGAGATCAATTCGCTCACTGTTATGTAGTTTACTCCATTAATATGTGTAATCTATATGTACTTTATCCTTAAATACTCAAATATTCTTAATATTTTCTCATCTCTTAAATTAACAAGAGATCATATTTCCAATATGTATAATATTACCGGAAGAATAACACACATATAATATATATCTATATATACGTGCGAGCGTGTGTGTGTTTTTGTGTGTATGTGTGTGTGTGTGCGCGCGCGCGCGCGCATAAAAGTGTTACATTTAAACACAAAATTAAACAGAAATATTTGTGACAATTTTGCAATTGTACTAATTGGTAAAATTTTATGAGAAAATATTTATATGTTAGGAAGTTTGTACTACTGTTGTGAAAAGTAAAGATAGATATACATAACAATAACAATATTATTATTATTATTATTATTATTATTATTATTATTATCATCATGAACAAATTCGTTTTAGGCCATGTGGCCTGTACGGTAAACCTAGCGAAGATGGTCTTGATCTTTCCACCGATGTTTTGGTCTTCCTTCGTCCCTATGTCCAGTTGGGGTATATTGGAATGCCAATTTTAGAAGTCTATTTCTTGCCATTCTCCTCAGATGATTTTTCCATTCTTGTTGGTATCTTTGTATATCTTCATTTAAA
The DNA here is from genome assembly GCA_030220185.1 of Diploptera punctata. NCBI lineage: Eukaryota > Metazoa > Arthropoda > Insecta > Blattodea > Blaberidae > Diploptera > Diploptera punctata. The sequence goes on from JASPKZ010008015.1 coordinate 116,442, forward strand.
CTTGTTACTCCAAGTTTTCCTCTGATAATAGTGTTCCTTAGGTGATCCAGGCTATTAACTCCTAACAATGATCGTAAGAAGCGCATTTGGCTTACTTGAAGTTTATGAGAGTTTCTTTTATTTAAAATCCAAATTTCACTTCCGTATTTTAGAGCAGCTGTTGATGTGATGTCATGTAATTTTAGTTTTGTCTCTGTCCTCATCTGTTTACCAAAATGTCTCGTATTACCCCATTCATTTTATTATATTTTTGTAATTTTGAGTCAATGCCACTCTTATACTCTGCAAATACACTTCCTAAGTAAGAGAAATCTGACACTTCTTCTATAATTTTTCCATCAATCTCAATTTTCACCCGTTGTATGTTTTTTCCACACATTGCCATTGTTTTGGATTTTGAAGTGGAAATTTTCATATTATATTTGCTGGCAATTTTATTATTAATAATATTATTATTATTATTATTATTATTATTATTATTATTACACCATGGCCCTGCGGTCGACTCAGCCTCTAACGGAAATGAGTACCAGACGCTTCTTCTGGGGTAAAGGCGGCCGTCACGCAGGGCTGACAACCCGGCTGACATAAAGTGTCGATTGTCTAGAAAAAGTGGGAGCCTTAACCTCCTACTACCCAAAGGGCCTCCGGGCCTGTTGTGGGATCACTTTAAAAAAATTTTATTATTTCGTGTGCCACAATAACAGGCCCCAAGATCTTTTACCCAAGTGGATCTGCCAAAACGTGACACAGTATACTTGCCAACAGAGAAAGAAAAAATCCCATCCATCCATAGTAATTCTACCCGAAGGCAGGTCCTTCACTGCAATCATAGCATTTTCATGCTATGCTTGCAGCTTTACTAGGGAATTGTGTAGGTGTGGTAGCTTCCCGTTGCTTTCCACACCGGTGAAGGATGATGATGATAATGATAATGGTAAGGATGATAATGATAAGGATGATGGCCATATGATTTCGGGGACCGCTTGGGCCTTAAAGTTTTTCCTGACATTTGTCTTACAGGTGAGGAAAAACCCCGATAAAAACCCCACCCAGAAAAACTGCCCCGACCGGGGATCGAACCCGGGCCCGCTGCGTGACAAGGCAGCACGCTTCGAGACCACAGCGGTGGACAAAGAAAGAATAGATATCGATAATATAGACAATACTTTTATTAATTGTACAGTAGGATTAGAACAAGACTTAACTAGAATATATGTGAAAGGGTAATTCTGAATGAAAGGGGAAAATGAAGAACCAGGATTCAGAGATTATTTCTTAAGATTGAGATAAACCCCTTCAGCATGATTGTTACAATTTGTGATGTGAGATTTGCCAAATCCTAAGTCGTATAAGGAATTGCACTGTTTGTTTGCTATTGTGCCTCTAGAGTCTAGAAGATACAAATTTTAGTTTTATTATAATTATCATCACCATCATTAATCATTATCCATACATCCTTACAGGTCATGCTACCAAAAGGCCTAGGTAGTTTGTGGCATGCATAAAAGTATAGTTCTCTCCCTCCCATTCAGCCTATAAATTCACAATTATTGATAAATTTGCAAATTAGATATATTCCAACTTAAATTCTATAAGGTGAGAGGTTAAACTAAGTTATTGGAATGGAATTATAATCATTGTAAGTTAGTAATAATAATAATAATACTAGTAATAATAATAATAATAATAATAATAGTAATAGTAATAATAATAATAATAATGATAATAATAATAATAATAATAATAATAATGATAATAATGATAATAATAATAATAATAATAATAATATAAATTGTAGCGTCCATGCAAATGAGTGATGTTTATGCTTGTGTGAAATTACTAAATGAAAAGTTGAAGTAGACATGGAAGGGATTTGCCTAAGCGGTAGTTAGAGTGGATGTCCCAATGCCAACAAAAATAGTTTATTTTTCTTGGTTTTCCTCAGTTGCCAAATAGAATACCGCGTTATTTTGCACTTATTCACATATACTCGAACACAGGTTAATCATTATCATAAGTAATTCACGAGTGATTTCCAAACCATCGATAAATTCACGACTCACGATGTGAGGAATAAATGTATGTAGAAAATTTGGAAATCAAGAGTGGCATTTGTTAGGACTATTTAACGAATAAAATTAAATTGTTTACTCGCAAATCATTATTTAAATATAGTTATTTCAAAATATTTATATATTTATTTTAAACGGCGATGTGTGAAAAAAAAGTGTTATGCTTCATTTGTTCATCACTGCAACCAGATCATATTATTTATTGCCAAAGATTCGCAATATTGTAAGAATGCATCCTAGTGGAGAAAAATGAGACACATCAAACTGTTCATACCAAAATTATAAGTTATTAATTCATTTCTGATGTTCTATGATGTAAGTTATATTTTTCTGTAACGTAAATTTCTGGGAAATAATACCTTTAATAAAGTGCAAACAGTGGTTTCTTTTTATTGTGGTAGAATCAATTACTACTAATGTTTTTCTATTGTATCCCGCAAGCAGTATCTGTGTACATTCGTGCACCATATATACAATCTGGTAGCCGTATTTCATAGAGAGTCGGTCACTGCAAACTAATGCTCTGGCCTATTCAGAATGTTAAAAAGGAGAAGATTTCTTTAATATGATAAAATTATTTAATAAATTCCAGGTGAAACCCGACAGTGATTGGTTGTAAATCCAAATTTATTGAAACGTGATTGGTCATTTACTCCCATTTGGGGCATGAGTTAAATAGTCAAATAAAATTTAATATCACATGAATAATTAATTACCAGTGTTGTAAAAGAGGTAAGTTCCTAGATTTTGGAGCGTCTCAAGAGATAATTAAAAAATAATAAAATTGTATTGCTTTGTATAAATTTAATATTTGTATAAATTCATTACGTGATACTGACAGATATGTTATTCTAATAGCAAGAAGAAAACTATTAAAACCAATATTGTCCGATACATACAGTAATTCAATAGAAATCTGATACCGTAAATAAAAACTACTCAATTAATTCCGTGTTGGTGAAAATCCATGATGTATTTAATAAATAATTATATGCACGCTGTTATGAATTACAGGGACTCTTCTCATCCCAACTCCTTTAAAAAAACGTTAAAATGAAAATATATAAAAGGTTTATTCTCCCAGTTATATTATAAGGATGCGAAACATGGAATCTTACTTTAAGGGAAGGTGACGAATGAGAATTAAATTCTTAGGAACATTTTTGGGTCGAAGAGAAATCAGCAGACAGGTTAATGTAGAAAACTACATAATAGTGAGCTACATGATATGCATAGGATGCCAGATATAATAAGAACAGTTAAGCCTCCTAGACTGCGATGGGCAGGAAATGTGGCACGTATTCGGGATGAAAGAGGTGTAGGAAAACCAGAAGTAAAAACGCCCAGTTTATAGACCAAGAGTGTGGTGGGAGAATAACATTATGCATGATTTGAGGGAAGTAGATTATACAGGGGATGATCGGAAAAAAACATTAGCTCAGGATAGGGATGTATGGAGAGTTCATGTCCGCGCGACCATCAACCTATGTGTTCGATAGAGTCAGTGAGTTAACTAGTTAGTTATCAAAGTTTTATAATAATAATAATAATAATAATAATAATAATAATAATAGCTTTATTTTACCTGACAGAGTTAAGGCCTTAAGGCATTGTCTACCACTCAACCAGGTTAAAAAAATACAAACAAAAAAATAGTCTTAAAATCTAAATTACAATATATATATATATATATTATATATATATATATATAGGCCTATATATATAAACGATTACAAGTTATGAATACAATACAATTAATATTTATAATGTATTTTGATTTACTCTAAATTTAACGAATTAAATATATAATATGTACAAGATATATAAAAAAACGAGGAAAAGATTAATGACATAGTATAAAATTAAATAAATAGAGAAAAATTAATTATTAGACAACAGGTAACTGTATAAGCGTGACTTAAAGGTGCCAAGTGTGCGGCAACCCCTGATATCTTGAGGAAGGAGATTCCAGGAGCGGGCAGAGGCTACTGTGAAGGAAGTAGAATAGGAGGAAGTGCTATGAAGAGGAATTGTTAGCAGACTGCTATCTTGTGACCTAGTGTCAATATTGTGGTAAGAGGATAACTTCTCAAATCTGGACGCCAGGTAAGTAGGGATGTAGGAATTCAGAAGCTTGAAAAGTAGTGAAAGAGAGTGCAATTTACGTCTGTCAGTAAGACGGAGCCAAGAGAGGTTATTAAAGTGTTCGGAAATATGGTCATAACGGCGGATATTGAAAATGAATCGAACGCAAGCATTATGAACACGCTGCAGTCTCTGCGACAAGTCATAGTTTAGATCATTATATATAATGTCACAATAATCGAAGTGTGGTAACACAAGATTCTGCACAAGGATTTGTTTTAACGAAACTGGGAGAAAATTCTTTAAACGTCTAAGATAATGTAAGATGGAGAAAGTCTTTTTACATATGTGTTTCACTTGTGTTTGCCAGGTTAAATTTGCGTCTAGATGTAGTCCAAGATCTATTACTGAAGAAGAATAAGGGATAATTATATTATTTATAGTAATGTTTGGAAGTGTAGATATGTCAAAGGTTGTAAGCAGTCTTTGTTGTTCCATTAGAATTACTTGTGACTTGTTAGGATTTAGATTTAGACCGATACTTGAAGACCAGTTAAAGATGGATATGAGATCGTCATTCATTTTCGTCAAGCTGTTATAGAGAGAATGAGGAGGTGAATGTAGGTAAATTTGGAGATCATCAGCATAGAGGTGATAACGGCAGTGCTTTAGTACAGTTGGCAAGTCATTTATGTAGATTGAGAAAAGAAGAGGTCCGAGAACACTGCCCTGGGGGACTCCAGCCGGCACGTTGCGCCAAGACGAAGATCTAGAGTTTAATGAAACGTATTGTTGACGACCGTGCAGGTATGAGTCGAACCAGGATACAGCGCTGTCAGACAAGTGTAGGTGCTTGAGCTTTATCATAAGTAAGTCGTGGTCTACTGTGTCAAAAGCTTTGCTGAAGTCAAGTAAGGTTAAAGGAGTCAATTGACGTCTGTCCACGGCTTCACGAATATCTTCAGTAATTTTTAGCAAAGCTGTGGTTGTGCTATGACCAGATCTAAAGCCGGATTGATAAGGATCAAGGAGGTGATTTTCTTGGAGATATTCAGTCATTTGCTTATGTACAATATGTTCCAGGGCTTTAGATAATGTCGGAAGGATGCTAATCGGTCGGAAGTCATTACAGTTAGTAGTGTGTACTTATTTTTGGTATAGGCCGAACTCTAGACTGTTTCCATACAGTAGGGAAGATAGAAGTTATAAGGGAAGCATTAAAAATATGAGTCACTGTGGGTAGTATAATGTCAATGATTTTATTTAGCATTAAAATGCTGATGTTATCTGTTCCTTGTGCATTGGATTTAATCCGCTTGAGTGCTTTTTTAACGTCTATAGGCGAAATGTTAAAGTAAAATTTATCTCTTCCTATATGGGGGGATGGGGATAAGTCTTTAAGAATGTCTATTTTAGTCTTGTTGTCTGGAGGTGTCATGGGTATTGAGGTAAAATGTTCATTTAACTCATCTACAGAAATGTCTATAGAGTCAGTTGAGGGATTCAACTGTCTAAGTCCCATTGTACGGAGATTTCGCCAAGTGTCCCGTGCACTTATTTCAGGTCCGATTATACTGTGGGCGTGTCGTAGTTTGGCATTGCGTATAGTTTGTGTAGTTGTGTTTCTAAGTTGTTTGTACAGTTGCCAGTTCTCGTCATTTTTATGTCGTCTGTATGTTCGGTATGCTTTGTCTCGTTTTGACATAAGTTCACGTATTGAGTCATTCATCCAGGGAGCAGGGGGCGGGAAAATCGTCGGGTTTTTACTGGTGCATGTCTGTCATATAGTTGTAGTATCAGTGTATTAAATGTGTCTACTTTTTCATCAACTGATCTAAGATTCCATATTGTGTACCAAGGTAGTTTCTAAAGCGTCTGATTTTAGTTTAGTATCGTCTATATATTTTGTAAATTTCTGTACGTAATCAATTTAGAGCGTCTTTTAGGACATTGGAGTGAGTATTCTACGAATACAATGTCATGAGCAGATATGCCGGGAGCAGGAATTTGTCCATATGACAGTACTTTCTGTAAATGTGTAGTCACTATTAAGTCCAGTAGAGTGTCGGTAGTAGCACTATGATGTGTGGCAGAGAGAGGTACAATTGTCATATTTAAGCTTTGGAACATATTTTTAAGTTGTATGGCTGGTGAGTCAGTCTGAAGAAGATTTGTATTAAAATCGCCTGCGACAATAACGTGTTCACAATGAGGTAATGAATCGTTCAGAGCGTTTTCTAGATCCGAAAGGTGCCTTATTTTTGGAGGTTTGTATACAATGCATGAGACATTTTTTTAGACTGGCTTGAATTTCTACGAATAAGAACTCGGGGCGAGCGGAATATACAGAAGGGGACTTGTGGACAATTCTTGGATTAAGCTCATTTGATATAAAGGCACAAACTCCTCCACCTCTTTTATCTATTCTGTCATTTCTGAGCAGTGTATATCCGTCTAGGTGAACAAGGGACGAAGGTATGGAATGGGTGAGCCAGGTTTCCGAAATTAAAATGGCGCTCAGTCCAAGAGATGAAAATATGGTTTCAAACTCATCAAAATGGGACAGAATGCTTTGTGAATTTACGTGAGCGATTTTAAGTGATGATTTATTAATAGAAAATGCATTCTTAAGTAGACTAGTAGTAGTTGTTGTTGGAGGGGATGGTAGGGATTGAGGAATGTTGCTACCTGCGTTAAAAGTTGTCTGCACAATAAGAGGGTGATTGGAGAAGGTGAGTGAGTCAGAGGTTGGAAACAAGTCTTCATTTGTCAGCTCAATGTTGCCAATAGCAGAAAGTAAAAATAAACTATGTGCTGTAATAACTCTAATAAAATTAAAATAATTTAGCTAAGAACTTAAAAAATTAAAATAAAACAAAAAAGTTGTCCTAAATAAAAAATAATACACTTTAAACTTACCTAAATTAGAAATAAATTAACAATATAATTGTTAGCAAAGAAAAGACAAAGTAAAACATATTTTAACACTCAGGTCCTATCTAGTTGATATCCGTAGAAGATCTAATTTTGCGTTTGTCGCCATTTACTTTAGCTATGACGGCACCGTCCATTGTCCATACATTTTTAATACCGTATTTTTCTGTATACTGTCTTGTAGCAGGCGATAGCGACACTTCGTTAGGTCCTCGCGAACAGTGACCCCACTTCCTTTCAACTTTTTCTTGCTTAGAAAGACTTCACTGCGCTTGCGGTAACTAACAAATTTCACTATTATAGCCCGCGGGTCTTTCAGCATTACTAACACCAACACGGTGACTTCTGTCAATGTCAGTCACTGATAAATCGACACCGATTTTTTTGGCCACCTCGATGGCTTTCTGGTCAGTGTCCTCTCCGGCCTCTTCTTTCACACCAAAAATCCTGAGGCATTGACGTCTCTGGTATTGTTCTAAATCGTCTATTTTATTTTCCAACACCTCAATCTTTCTGTCTTTTTCATCGAGGGTCTTTTTCAGATCCTCAATTACCTTAGTGTTGTCCTGGATGGTCTTCTGCAGTTCCGCCACTACCTGGTCCCGCAACATGGACACAAACACCTGCAGAGTGCCGGGATCCTGTAGTGCCTCTTTCACCACACGTTTCACTGCTTCCTCCGTAGAACTTGTCGAATCGTTGTTGGAATTACGCGTGTTTTTTCCCATGTTGTTAAATGTACACACTTTTGACACTAACTAATATAAATTTAAACTTAAACTGACTATGAATATAAACTTTAACTATGAAATAACGAAGGCACCTGCTGAAAAGTAACTTAAAACCTGGAGCGTAACTTGTGCGTGTTAGTAGCTATCCGCCATGACACGATAATTTATGTAATTTTCATAAATATTTATTTGATTTAACATTCGTAACAGCTGTTTCAATACACTGCATCTTCATCAGAAGAAAGTCATAAATACAAATATATTTTCAAATAACAAAAATATAAATAAATGTTTTATAATGACGTATATATGTCCACTTTCTGATAATACATCAAGGTGCTTAAAAGAACAGTACATCAATGTGATGTTTAAGACTAATCAAATTTTACAAAATAAACGCTAATACCCGGCGTGCGCTGCTAACGCCTAAATAAATGAAAATTAATGTGATTTTATGTTTAGTTCAATAATTGAAAGGAAAAATAATTATAAATTTATATGTTTTAGATACCCCGTCCTGGTTACCCGGTGTTGCCCGGGAATATATTTATTCCGATCTTCTTGACATAAATGAGCTGAAAGACAAACATTAATGGTTAATTGAATAAGGAAAATGAAAAATAATTATAAATATATATCGTAATTATTTTAAGATTCCCCGTACTGATTGCCCGGTGATGCCGTGGAATCTACTCATCTCGAACTTCTTGACATAAATGAGCTAAAAGACAAAATTCGTTATTGTGAGTTATCCATAAAAGAATACCCGCCATGTGCTGCTATGCTTGCACAGGAATCTACATACTTGTCTCGATCTTCTTGGCATCAATGAAAGACAAAAATGGTTATTGTGAGTTATCCGTAAGAGATAAGCATATACTGTAGCGGAATTTTTTTGTAGAGCCTTTTGATATATTCAATTCTGTGTACGTTAATTTTGTGTATATGTTATGGTTTAGGCAGCGAAAGTGATTTCAGCGTCCGAAGAGCTATTTTTTTCACATTTTCCACTACAAAGGGCGATTTTTAAGGGTGTAGGAGTTGAGTATCACAACTCTCTTTATAGTCTATGTTCATCCCGGGAATCTCTCGAACATTTTCCAAAAAGCCCCATCACAATCGGATCAACGGTATGGCCGCGTATCAAGTACGAACAAACATGCATTTTTATATATTAGGTTGCTTGATTACATTTATTTAATGACTATACTCACATATAGAAAATGTATTTGTATTTATGACATCCGTCTGATGAAGATACAGTGTATTGAAACAGCTGTTACGAATATTAAATAAAATAAATGTTTATGAAAATATTATCATACTTTGTTAGTCAATTCCTTAAACAAAAATAAAAATTGCAATCTACAGAAAATTATTTTTTTAAGCATATCTACACGATGTACTAAATTAGGATCAGGAACAGTATTATCCGAGAAAAAATAACTTTAACGAAACAATTTTACAATTTGAGGAAATCAACTTTTATAAGATTCATGATGTGTTCCGTTGAGGTTTATTCAAAATTAATATATAATTATAGAATATTCACCTGAAAGGTCCGTCTCCTCAACTTAATTAATCATTTAACTGTAGCGCTTTCGGGACTTGTCCCATCATCGGCAGGATTCAAAACTGGTGTTTCACTGAAGATCTGGTAGAGGGGGTTGCATGTATTGGGTTCGTTTTCGTTTATCAGGCTGTCGTTGTGAGCTGCTTTCATGATTTCCATCTCTTCGAAACGAAAACGAACCCAATACATGCAACCCCCTCTACCAGATCTTCAGTGAAACACCAGTTTTGAATCCTGCCGATGATGGGACAAGTCCCGAAAGCGCTACAGTTAAATGATTAATTAAGTTGAGGAGACGGACCTTTCAGGTGAATATTCTATAATTTTATATTAATTTGAGGAAAATGAACAATTAGTGGTTTGGACACGTGAAGAGCATGAATGAAGATAGATTGCCAGTTAGGAGTTTGTAGTGTACTCCAAATCAGATGAAAAAAAATAGGGAGATCCAAAAAGACATGGATAGAGTGAATTATGAATTTTATTAAGGACAGGGGACTGCAGGATAGTGACTGGAAGGATAGATATGAATGGAGGAAGAGAATCAAAACTTAATATTGGGCACAGGAAGATGTTGTATACATTTGAAAATAAAAATAAGTAAAAAGCAACTGTTATCAAAATAGCAGTGATTTATGCTGAATTAATTTTTAAAATACCAAATGAGAACTTTAATCGGCATTTTAAAATATTATTGCGTTATTGCATTATCTTTAAATTCTATAAGATTTTATAAATAAATATTTTCAGGTAGTTGAATATTAAAGGAGTTTTGATAGAGTACCTAGGAGTAAAGGAACCATTAAAACAGTAAAGAATCTTCAATATAACTGACTCACTAATTTCTATAGAATTCTTCCGTTCCCACCTTTGCTTCATTATTCTGCTGTAAAAAGAAAATTTTATACAAAATGAGCAAGAGACGATTTACAATGGATCCTTCTTCATTCATTCAGTAGTCCATTGTATAAATCTAGGAGATGAATGGAAGGCAAAAATTGTCAAAACAGATGTTTGCTCAGCATTGAAAAGAGCCATACTATTTCACCCATCTACAATCTTCACAGTTTTCTGCAGAGATAGCTTCTAAAAGATGTAGGGTTTGGTATAATTAGAAAAGAGTGGTGGCGGATTATAGAGATAACTTAGAAGAACTCTCATTAACCCTCAAGTTCTTTTTATTATTTTTCTTCTCGCTTTACAGCTACATCCTGTTAGGACCACATTTTCAGTTCACCTCATCCTTCCTCTATCTGAAAAGTTTAATGTTTACTTGAGGAATTCTCAAGAAAGTACGACATCGTTATTTTTATACTGCACCTGGAATTGCAGGAGTCCGTCATTTATACTGTGTTTCAAAGTTCATGGTACAAGGTGTAGTAATGAGATGTGAAAATGCAAAGTAACAAATATTTTTGAATAAACATTAAACTCCATGACACGAGAGGCCTAAAGGTTCCTTGGCCTATCAGCACTAGAAGGACCTTGGGTTTTCATTCGGCTGCTGACCTCACATCCAAGTGTGCTAATCATAGAGATGGATTATCTTCCAGCCCGTATACAGGTGATATATAGTTAACATATCTGGCCCCTCAGTCGTCATAGATGGTTATCTCAATCTGTAGCTGTTATTTACAGCATCTGCCCAAATCCCTCATTACACTTAATTGGCAGCGTTCTCATTCTGGCCGAAGTTTGATAGGGTATTAATTAGGAGGTGGGTATTAAATAGTGATGGTGAGGGATTTAATATATTGTCTTCTTGATTCGAGGAATTTGGGTTCGCGGTCTAGTCAGGGTGGGTTCGGTGAGCGATGAAGATCAGTTTATCTCAGGAAATAACGAAGGAACGTTATACGGGCAGCGGTAGTTCTATCAATAATTGAAGTTCACAAGTCACTCGGTTTATTTTTTATACGAGTCACTATACAGACAATTCAATATATTGAAAACACTTATTGATGTGATATTATTAGCGATTTGAATTCTCGATGGAATAATGAATTATTATTACCAGTATCGATTTATTACGATGTTCTGTTCAAATATTTAACTTCTTCGATAATTTAATTTGCTGATTTAGTGGAACTTATCCTAAGTTCTTCCTCCTCTATTAGAGGTTATATTTTAATATTTGAAACAGTAGCGGTCGTTATTTTCCCTTAGTTAAACAAAACTTAATCTATGTTCTCCCTTTGCTAGCTAGAAGGATTGTGTTTTGTACGCGTCTCCGTTTTATACATTTAAAACTTCAGTATTCCTTCAATCGTTTAGATCGCTATAGGAGAAGAGGTTACAATTTATTCCTATTGGTTTAAACATATGTGGACATATATATTATATATATATATATATATATATAATGGGTGTGAATTTTCTTTGTTTCTGTTTGTGACGCAGCTAACAATAGGCGTTTCCATCTCGCGCTACTTATTGACAATGTTGCTAAATTGCCAAGTATGTTTTAGTTAGGCCTATTAGGTTTTCTATTTAGGGCCTAACAACTTATTTAAAAACCGTTAGTTTCAATTAATTTTAATGTGTTATTCGTAGTTATCTTTTAACTGATATATGTGTCAAAATTTTAATTTGAAACTTCATAGTGAAACTCCAATTATGAACATTTTGTCATACTTGTCATTCATAAACATTATTTTGACTTGACATTCTAATCTGTTTTCAAATAGACGTTCTGATACATTTCTATTAACAAAGAGTTTGGTATATATAGGTTCCTATTGAATTCAGGTACCTGCAATTCATGTATACCTTTGTTATACCCTACGCCTTCTAGACGTTCTGGCGCCGTCTGTATTGGAATAACCGAAATTTATCAAAAGGATTGTCTTAGTAATTTATAAAATAAAATAAATAAATTTTCATATAATTAATAAAATTGATTCTTTAATATCATCATTGGATTGCAAATGAATTTCTGAATAATTTAAGTCGAAACTCGATATGTTTATACATATTACATCTTTATCTCGAATTATGGGCCTATATTTAAATGATTTAGATTTAATGAAATGATTAGTTTGTATTTGAAAATAGAACAATATGGAAGGAATTTCGGGTTACAAGTTCCATAAGAAATTTCCTTAAACGTTTTCGTACGCCGCAGGACTTTGAATAAATATCATCATCATCATCATCACTCCAGGGATTAGGCAATTGCCCGTTCCGACTTCATAATATATCAACCCAACGTCTTCTAGGTCTTCCTATCTTGCTTGGATCGGTTCCTTTTATGACAATCCGGCTGTTTCCATGAAGCTTCTGAGTAAGATGATGTCTCCTGGAAGCGTTACGAGCGCTTCGCAGGAAAAGGATGGTGGAAGGGCTGCTTCCTCTGAGCCTCCTAACATGCTCCTCTGGGTATCCATCCCCCAAGAGAGGGCTGCTTCTTCCGCTCTTCAAGCCCTACAAGTTTAGCTGTGCTATTCCTTGTCGTCCTGTTGACCGTTGAAGACTTGACGAAGATGTGGCCACCCAATATGGATACAGACGCCATTCCCTCGTTGTGAGCTATACTTAGTTCCCCTCGCCTCTTACCCACCAGCAAGATTAACCTAAGTCAATCTTCCCCAGTAGGGTCGTCTGGTTCATCGGGTACAAAGCCCCCCCCCACCACCACGTCAAGGTGATAGTTTGTGGGGGAGTGAATAAATGTGGTTGAGGAAATTAACCCGTTTCGAGATGTTTTTATTTGCTGGCTGGGATTCACAGAATATTAAATACTAATTCCAATTAAAGTGGCGACAATTTAATTTAATTTATGAATTACTAGACAATCACAGCGTTCATGAACAAACAGAAATAACCACAAAATCTGAAATAAACATTATTCCGCAAATTAATCCGTTAATTAACATGTTCATACAATACTGTCCCTTATTTATTCACACACTTCACCGGTTTTAAAAACAGTTTATTTTGTGTAGTTGAATCACATTACTGGCGTGTTTTAAAGGTGAACTAAAACAAGCTCGAATAAACATTGGTCCCCAAATTAATCCTTGAGTTAACAAGACATTAATTTACCTTTCCTTATTTATTCATAAACTTCACTGCTGTTGAAAGAAAAAGGTTTATTGTGTGTAATTCAATGACATTTCTGAGGTAAAAAACATTGGTTCGCTAATTAATCCTTCAGTTAAACTACCTAGGTATATTGTTGACAAATATGTACCAGATTACCAAAATTAAATAGAAGATGTTTGAGGGATCGTAAGTAGAAAGGCGAAGCCAAATAAATTGAAATTTGATACACATATGTTTCAGAGAATGAGAATTTCACCCTGAGAAAAGAAAGATACAAAAATTATACCAAAGGACGAAATTTTAATTTCCATCTGATATAGAATGAATCAAATATATTACTCCAGAACTTAAAAACAAAGTATTTAAGAAAGTGATTTAATGTATATAGTAAACTGGGCATAAAAAAAGAAGCAACTGTATATAGGGAATAAAGATTTATCTCTTTTACAGATGCAACTTAAAGGGTTACAGAGTACTTACGTCTATGTAAGTGTTTACTCTCTTAAAAGCATCAAACTGAGCCTTGTAACAAGAAATTTGCAAGAGATCGTGTTCTCTCATAAATTTTGTGTGATCTATGTCTAATGATTCCGGCAACTTTTTGTTATCGTACACGTCTTCATTTGTTCCACTATACAGGACGTTATAGAAATAAATTGAAGAAATTTACCTGATAACAAGCATTTTTATATATTTTCCTGGTGGATAACAGAATATATCCGAATTACCAGTTTTTAAAGTTGTGTGCATTTGTTTGAATTTAGCATTAAAATTAAATCAAATTATGGAATGTATGAAAATGCTTTGGATTTTAATTATGGGTTGGATGAAACTCAACTATTAAAAGGCTAATGAACCAAATTTTAAAATTAACTTTTACAGAATCTCTAAAATTGCGGACAAATAAAGGTTAATATTTTAAAGCTAAATTAATATATATATATATATATATATATATATATATATATTATCTAATTCGGAAAGAGGATGTTTCCATTCTCCGCTGTTGCTTAAATTGGTCAGTGTAGCCATTTTATCTGTTTTAAGGGTATATTAGTGTGAAAGCTGGCGGGCTGGATTAATTTCCGGAGGACCTCAGGTGTATATATATTATATATCAGTAGAAATTAAATAGTAACTTGAGACGGCTACCTGCTTCGTTTGCCTGGAGTTGGGAGTAGGATTTGTCATTTGTCATTTATGTTTCACTGATAATGTATTTTGAACTGTAGGAAAATAAATTCATTATTGATTTATTTAAAATAATTTAGGTATTACCCCTCATTTCTGTAGTCAGTTATTTAAACTTTTCGGACCACAGTGAAAACAAAAGTATTATTGTGTATTGTGTAATTCAACACAAATTTAACAATTTATACATAACATTGACAAAGGATTTTCACAGGAATTCATTTTAGTTTTCAGGTTCTTTTACCTGCCCCCAGGATTTGAATCGGGAATTAAGAGAACGAGCGTTATTGAAAATAGAACTAGTTCTTTCTTCATGTGGATTGCAATGTTCCTTTTAGTAAAAGTTAACGTTTTGTGATTATCAAATATCTGTTGAAGTTCCTTAGAAATTAATATGTTTAATTGCCTTCCATTCTGAGTAATATTAACCATGATTTGATGGAGGTAAATAAACAGGACATGATTGGAAACCATTAGCTCAGGATAGGGAAGTATGAAGAGCTTATTACCGCGCTGTCATAATAATGCCAGTAAGTTATTTAGTTAGTTACTCAATTACTGGGTATACCCCTCACGCTTGTTCTTCCCGTGACCCCGGTATTGCTTCTCTTTATTATGTAAAAGACTTTATCTTTTCAGAGACCTCTTATATTATATTTGAGACTCTTTTATCTGCTCTCAGCTTCATTTCCCTTCTGAAGTAAGCAATATTATAATGTATAAGGCAAATTGATCCCACTGCAGGCCATAGGAGATCCTTGGGATAGTAGGAGAACAAGGCTCTCACTTTTTCTAGATAATCGGCACATGATGTCAGTGGCTTGTCAGCTCTGCGTGACGACCGCCTTTATCCCTGTCTTTATCGTCTGGTATTCATTTTCGTTAGAGACTGAGTCGACCCCGGGGCGTGGTGCCACCCCGAAGGTTTGGGTCAGTTTAAAAATCCTGACTCCACCGGAACTCGAACCCTCGATCTTCAGGTTTATAGCGTATTGCCTACTTCTGAAACAATGAAAATAACTATTCTTCAACATAACACTTTTGTAACAAATTTAGTATGAAGACCAAGTACTTTCTTGTACATCTCGGCATCATTAAACTATTGTTAGTAATATAATTGTTATTCCTACAAATATTGATTCTTGATTATAAAAATTAAATAATATAATGAGACATTTTATTGTAATTAAAGCACCAATCGCTTAACCAACTACCTATGGCGTACCCCGTTAGGAAATATATGCTATGAAAACTCCGTTCAACCGAGACGGGTTTGAATATGAGAGCTAAACATATTACTTTATTTTTAAAAAATGTAAGTAGGTTCTTTTGTGCCGTGGTGACGTAAATCTTACTGTTGTGACGTGTGTTATACCCTCTGTGATGGTGGATATTGCGTTCGCTGCTCTTTCCTCTCCTTTTTACCCATTCCTCTATTTCCCCTCCTTGATGTCATCGGCGCGAGTTGTGCTGCGCCGAGCCCGATGTCTGCGACGAGAAGTGTAGTCTAATTAACAATCGTAAGTTAAGTTTCGTTCCTGTAAGGTCGCCGAGGATCTAATGAAGATCCCTGGTCAAGGACTGTTCAGTTTTGAGTTTTCAAGAAAAAAGCTGTTAGATTGTTTTGTTGGAATGGCTGAGGAATTTGAGCATGAGTGTATATAATCTTTTGTTAAGTAATATCGACAACTGTTCATGTTATTTTCTGTTCCATTATGTTTATAATCAATAATTTAATCACGACAGCTAATTATATTGTTTGTTTTCGTAACAATATTAATTATATAAATTTTAGTTAAATCTTTCATGTAATTTTCTTACAACTTGCTTAGCTGTGTTAACGAGTACTTCAACCTGATATTTTCGTGCAAGAGAGCGTATTCCTATTTCTCTCATGATCAAAAGCAAAGTTAAAGAGATTAATAGTAGCTTGAAATATTTAAGTTGAACAATACACAAGTGGTTAATTTCCAGAGAGATGAATTTTGTCTGTATTTTGGGCCCAGCTACAGACCCTGCTTAAAAGCTTATGTGTTACAAGCTAGATTGGAATATAAAGATAGGTTTTGTAATAGACAGATAACAATAAGAGGTTGAAATTGAGACTAGCATAATGGTCCACGGGTACCAAAATGGCAGCAGCACATTTTTGGTACACTTTCATAATGTGGATTGTAACATTATCTTTTATTAAAAGGTGTAATTTCTTGGAGTAACCAATATCACATGGTGTTTAGCTAAATGATATATACTTTAATTATATTCCATAATGGGTATGTCCCACACACACCTGCTTGTATATAACAACCTACAAGCTTACCTTACGTAAATTCAAAGTAATTATAAGTTTGGATATGGCTGTGAGGCGACATCTTGTAAGCGCTGGATTATGTCTGTCACGTTGTATCTACGTTCCCACGCACTGGGATTATCCTTCTTCTGTGGCCACGTGCCTTTAAACTTTGATGAGTTCACATTCTGTATTAAAAGTGCATGGTCTCTTAAGACCAATCCATCTAAACAGGATGGAAATGAATTATGCTGACAAATGTTTGGAGGTTCTTCAGGATGTTGGCGGAGAATTTTGTTATGAGTTAGTATTTTATTGATCGGCGCTCCTCAACAGATGAAATCACTACTGTAACAATTCAAATTACGGCTTGCAAGGGCGACCAGTTAAATTCAGAGGATTTTTTTAGGCTTGAGGTTCGTTTTACGATGTATAACTAAGAATCGCTACACAAGACGTTAATAATAATAATAATAATAATAATAATAATAATAATAATGTTTTTTTTCTAAATGCCCCATGTTGTCATTTCGACATTTCTGGTGTTCTCTTCTGGCATGGAGTACTTGTAACCCACTTCTGAGGTTGGGGCGCCTGGAAGACGGGGTTACGCTGCCCCGATGATATGAGAATTGATGATGATGGTAATGATGCACCAGGAGAGGCCTTAAACTAAACTTAAGCTAATTAGACGAATATTACATTGATGATAATGATGGTCAGATGGTGTTCGGGAACCGTTACTTACTTACTCACTGGCACTATCGAACCCGTAGGTTCATGGCCGCGCGGACATACGCTCTCCATACATCCCTATCCTGAGCTAATACTTTCCAATCATTCCCTGTATAATCTACTTCCCTCAAATCATAGTTAATGTTATTCTCCCACCTCATTCTTGGTCTGCCAACTGGGCGTTTTCCCTCTGGCTTTCCTACAAGAAGCTTCCATGCAAGTCTTTCATTCCCCATACGTGCAACATGTCCTGCCCATCGTAGTCTACGAGACTTAACTGTTCTTATTATATCTGGCTTCCTATAAAGACCATGTAGTTCATTGTTATGTAGTCTTCTCCATTCACCTGTCTGTTCATCTCTCTTTGGTCCAAAAATTTTCCTAAGTACTTTATTCTCAAATACTTGTAATCTCCTTTCCTCCCTTAAAGTAAGAGTCCATGTTTCGCACCCATATAATATAACTGGTAGAATAATAGTTTTATATATTTTCTGTTTAACGTTTTTTGAAAGGAGTTGGGATATCAAGAGTCTCTGCAATGCATAATAGCACGCATTTCCAGAATTGAGCCTATGTTTAATTTCTTTGTGCATCTCATTCCTATTTGTGATTATTGTTCCTAGGTATTTGAATTCAGCCAATTCCTCAAAATTTCCCTCATTTGTCATTAGCTGTCCATTTCCATTATATAATGAAATTCTACATGTGACCATATATTTAGTTTTATTGATATTTATTGATATCGGGAACCGTTAGGGTCTTAAAGTTTCGTGACGCTTATCTTACATGTGAGGAAAAACCCCGAACAAATCTGGCACAGTTATTCTCTTCCACTCAACCAGTACAAATTACAAATGCATGTTTAACAGTATAAATTTATATACACTATACTAATTATAAAGAGTTTAAAATATATTAAATGTTGCAATGGAAATTTCATGTACAAACAACATTTTATACGATAATAAAAGTAATAATAATAATAATAATAATAATAATAATAATAATAATAATAATAATAATAATTAATAGTAATAATAGTAATAGTAATAATAATAATAATATAAATATGATAAATTATACGAGAAACACCAATTAATAATGTACTTTACGCTGGGTAATGATTAAGCCAATGTTAGAGCAAATATAAATTTAGATTTATTTTTAAAAATGCCATCGTCCGGCAGCCCCTGATTTTTTGTGGTAGGCAATTCCATTACTTCTCCTCCGAAAGGAAACTTACTTAGAATTTCTTGGGACTCGAACTCTGCCTCTCCGATGTCGTTCCACGCGACTCACCTCGTTCCCTTGTTGTTTTATTGAGATTTGAACTCTGTCTTTCAGAGGTCGTCTCCCGTTGCGTTGTCCCTGCCGCTTCCTTCGTGGACACAGACATCTCCTCCAGTTCTCGACGAGTCCTCACCCGTCCATTTATTACCAGTTTATCGAAACGGATGAAAGCCTGAGCTCCCTGCTTCCTTGCGTCCACTAAATGTCGTTTCAGGAATGCTCGCTCCTCTCTCACTCTCCGGCTGTGGTCTTCACTCACTGCCACTCCAGTGCCCCGTAGATATCTTGCCCCCCTTATGATTTCTTCTTTATCCCTATAGTGAGCTAACTTGCACACTATAGGCCTGGGTACCGTCCACGGCCCACTCTATGAGCGCGTTCGATGTCCCGTTCTAGCAGAACTATTCCCATTTGCCTTAGGACATGCCTTGTTATAACTGCCGTAGTGTCCCAAGACTCGTTCTCCTCTTCCCCCACACCATACAACACAATATTGTTCCTTCTAGATTGATTTTCTAGATAGTCCATTTTTTCTTCTAGCCACCTCACTCTGTCTTCCACACTACTCCAAGCTACCTCCATTTCTTGAACCCTCTCCACGACAGAGTTTACCATAGACACCATGTCCTCCGTCTTTCGGAATCCCTGGGCCATCTCTCTCCTCATCTCTTCCAGCATTTTCTTCATGTCCTGCATTTTTACAATTTGACAACACCGCACTGCTCTTAACAATAAGAAGAATCTCAATATGGTCTTTGTTTTCGATCTTTAATCATGTTATATAATAAGTAGGTCTGATAAGTTGAATAGTCTGATAGTGCACTTAATGTCTGCAGGGACGGGGGGAGGGGGGTATGAGCGTGCGGTGTGTATATGTGTGGGTGTATGTGTGTGTGCTTTTTTTTTTCTAATTTGTTTTCTAGCATTTTTTTTTAATATTAATGTACGGAATGTGGATGAATGTAGATATGTATTATTTTGATTTAGTGCAGACATAGATTTTACTTATATGTAGCCTGTTATTGTTTTTGATACAGGTGTATTTGTAGGTATTTGTTTATATTATTAGTTTTATTTTTTTATTCATGGAAAAATAATGCACGTACGGCCAAGCAGGCCCGTGCGCAATGTAAATGCATATTTATTTTCTTTATTCTGAAAAAAAGGCAATAAATTCCATAATCTACTTAGAATTTTCACCGAATATTAACATCTTAACCAAAAATAATATAATTAATCTGAAATACAGAAAAACATTCTAGTTGCCTTCTAGTATCATATACCTCGGTCTGGTTTGAGTCCTTGAATCTTGGGCCAAAGTTGAGCATGGTAGTCTTTATTCAGCCACGACTGAATTCATTCCATAGCAGAATAAATTTATAATATTGTATATCTTGTCCTTTAGATCATCACGCAATTATGTTGGATACCGTTCTGCAAAAAAGGAACCATTCCTTAAATCTTCAGTTAATGATAAAAGAAAAGGATTCAATCAACCACCCGCATTCTTATTCCATTTATAAACTAAGATAAGATAAGAAAACACTGACAGAATATGCTACAAGTGTATTTCAGCAGAAAGGACTAAACAGTAAATAAATTGTGTAAAATCTCACAATAAAAAAAAATTTCTGTTACCATTTTTTTCATAAAATAGAAGTTCTTTTACATTCTATTACGTATGATAAGAAGTAAATATTTATTTTTATTTGTGAAATTTTATTGAAATTCAACTTTAAATTGCATTTTTCTCAGTTCAGTTATATTTTGGCTTCGTTATTTTTTGCATAATGCAATCCAATTAAGAGAGTTCTGGACTAAATGATTCTCTTCTTTGACGCCCAGATTTGAAGTGCGGCCTTAATGATCTGATTAGCTAAATAATGTCGTTAAATGATATATTGCCTACATATGCAAACGCCTAGAGAGAGGAGATTAGCTATAATATGAGACACATCTACCTCCACATTCAGTTCTTCACGGTGTTAACATAGACACAGAGAATTCATCAAAATAAGAATGTGGACACGATTCGTTTCAGAATAAAACTTCCGAGAAGAAGAAAATACAAGTAAATAAATGTGCATGTAATCATGGAAATAGGTACAAGGAAACTTCTAGTAGGAAATACAGAGAGAAAGCACACAACATATAGGTGAATAATTAGATGACTGAATGACGTAAACCATGATTTGAAGGAAATTAATTATATCAGGGGGTGATTAGAATAAATTAGCTCGGAATAGCGATCTAGGGAGAACCGTCTAGTTGGATAGTACCAGTGATTTAATTAGTAATGCAATATTGCACCAACTATTTTAATTTTATATTTAAATTCGAAAGTGTATTTAAAGAAAGTTTTATATAAACTGAAAATATATAAAACTATTATTCTCCCAGTCATATTATATGGGTGCGAAACATGGACTCTTACTTTAAGGGAGGAGAGGAGATGGCGGGTATTTCGGAATAAAGCACTTAGTAACATTTTTGGACTAAAGAGATATGAACAGACAGGTGAATGGAGAAGACTACGTAACAATGAACTACATGGTCTTTATAGGAAGCCAGATATAATAAGAACAGTTAAGTCTCGTAGAATGCGATGGGCAGGACATGTTGCACGAATGGGGAATGAAAGACTTGTATGAAAGCTTATTTTAGGAAAGCCAGAGGGAAAACGCCCAGTTGGTAGACCAAGAATGAGGTGGGAAAATAACATTAACTATGATTTGAGGGAAGTAAATTATACAGGGAATGATTGGAAAGCATTTGCTCAGGATAGAGATGTATGGAGAGCTTATGTCCGCGCGGCCATGAACCTACGGGTTCGATAGTGCCATCGAGTAAGTATTGAAAGAAAGTTAGTTTAGATGAGCTGTAAATTGTACAGTTGAGAAAAATAGTGGAATTCATTTCGGTAACATTGTAGTAGTAGTAGTAGTAGTAGTAGTAGTAGTACTTTATTAGACTAAAAGTAAGATACATGGAATATTATTTACAAATCTGGATCGCACGTGCAGTAATCTGTACGTGCTGTTGAGAGTCCGTTACAATAAAATAATGTTTGGTAATAATATAACGTAAAGCAAAAACAAAAACACAATATTAATACAATAAACGAAAATGCAATTACATTATACATTAATTGGGTTATGTAGAATTATTAAGAATTAATGTCATTACATTTTGCTAACATGTTTATTTATTCACGAATGAGTGTTGTTATTTTCCGCGTTTTGTCCAGAAAATTACCCACGTTTATCCAATTTTCTGGATTTACCATTAACTCGTAGAATGCCAATATTTCACGATTTGAATTTAGAAATCTGTATGTGTTTTGTTTAAAATTGTTGAAATTATATTTCAACGTTATTCTATATTCTAATATTTCACAAATGGTTGAATCAAAACACTTATATAAAATTATTGAATAACTTCTGAAAAGATGTCAGTAAAATTTGTTTCATCTATTACTCGTCAATTTAATAAAATCGGCATCATTATCAACAGCACAATATAGACCTAGTCTTCTCGTCTGAAAAATTATCTTCACGAAACAACTTAATTTCATCCTACCATTATTATATATATATATATATATATATATATATATATATATATACACACACACACACACACACACATCATTATATATATCATGTCCACCGCTATAGTCTCGAGGTAGCGTGCTGCCTTGTCACACAGCGAGCCCGGGTTTGATTCCCGGTCGGGGCAGTTTTTCTGGGTGAGGTTTTTATCGGGTTTTTTTCTCAACTGTAAGACAAATGTCATTAAACCTTTAAGGCACAAACGGTCTCCGAAATCATATGGCCATCATCATCCCATCATCATCCTTATCATTATCATCATCATCCTTCACCGGTGTGGAAAGCAAAGGGAAGCTACCGCACCTACAATTCACTAGTAAAGCTGAAAAGCATAGCATGAAAATGAAAGACCTGCCCTCGGGCAGAATTACTATGGGTGGATGGATATATATCATTATATATATCATCCTATCGTTATATATCTATTTATATTAATAAAATCTCACACGTTAATTTTTTTTCTATTCGAAGTTCGCTGATTATCTCATTTCTCCCGTGTTCAAGTCTGCTACTGAACGCAGAAATCTTATTAAAGAGGCTTCAAGCAGTATTTTATCTTCTCCTTTAATATATATGAATAAAAATATTGCTAATGCCACTTATTTTATAAACTTCAAATATGTATTTTTTCTTCTTTATTTCCTAAAAACCCCCTTAAGTTCCCACAAATCCACTGATATATATATATATATATATATCCATAGTAATTCTGCCCTAGGGCAGATCTTTCACTACAATCATAGCATTTTCATATTTTCATGCTATGCTTTGCAGCTTTACTAGAGAATTATAGGTGTGGTAGCTTCCCGTTGCTTTCCACACCGGTGAAGGATAATGATGATGATTATGGCCGGATGATTTTCGGGAACCGTTCGGCCCTAAGCTTCCTGACATTTGTCTTACAGGTGAGGAAAAACCACGTAAAAACCTCACCCAAGGATTCCCGACCGGGAATCGAACCTGGGCCCACTGCGTGACAGGTAGCACGCTACTTCGAGACCACAGTGGTGGACATATATATATATATATATATATATATATATCTTTTCTGATACGATGTTTTTTAAATCTAAATAATTGAAATCGTCTCCTTTCAATTTTTTATCCAATGTCACTAGGTTGTCGTTACGCCATTTGTAATTTCCTTCTCATGGCATTAGCAAATTTGTAAACCACTTCTGAGATTGGGCGCCTGGAAGGCGGAGTTACGTTATCTCGATTATATGATGGTTGATAAATGATACTGCATCTCCAGGAGACTACTTAAACGTAAACTTACCATAAATTCCAGACCAAAAGCGATCACTAGAATAATTTCTTGCAAGAACAAAATCCTGTGGTTTGACCGGGAATCGAATCCGGGACCTCATGAGCAGTAATTAGAAGCTCTGGCCACATTAGTGTTTCATATATTTTTTTAACTTTTATGTTGTTTTTATTTGTTTTCTGCACGAATTTTAAAACATACTTTAACGTTTTATTAGATTTCTCTGTTATTGTACTTTAACAGTTTTATATTTATGTATGTTTTCTGGTGTTCAATTGTTTATTTGTTCGTTGTTTCCATTCTTGCATTATGACTGATTTTGTTACCAGTTTCCAGTTGCAGAAAGGTTGTTGTTGGCCACATTTCAGTTTTTCTAACAAACACAGTAAACATGATACTGAATCTGAATTAGGTCAATCAAGCTGCAGATTTTGAGAACTCGATTTCTATAGGCCGTGGGTTCAAACCCCTGTTCCAACCCACCTGATTGTTTTTAGTCAAAACAATTGTTGGGTTGGAATTTCATCATATTCGCCATTTCACGCTATTATGTTCTTTAATGAATGTGATAACTTTAGCGTTAGAGCGTATTTCTTATTATTTTGCTCCTATTTTTAGTTTATTTTTGTCTTTACTATTATGAATAATTTTTTCCTTATTTAAGAGGTTTTATTCATTTGAGTTGGGGGTTTTTTCTTTTTCTTTTTGTTATAGCAGCTAAAACAAGTAATAAACTAATTAATTCTATTTCCATTCTATCCCTTATACAATCCAAATAATAAACAAAATTGCATCTACCAAAATTTAATATCCAAGCAATAACCATCAATAAAGCTACATCACCAATACGGTTTAAGTAAGAATAAAAAATCGAAGACATTGTATTAACGGAAAAAATGTTAAAAATACAAAAATACTTATTTTCATATTAATATAATTCTATTTCATATAATGTTTTCCAACTTTCAACGTGTATTTGTAAGTATTCTAAAATTTTCATATTTTGTATGGGCTCATAAGATATTTTATTGCCAAATAATATTTTTATTGAAGATTAAAATACATATTTGAAATAATCATAAAAATAAGTGTCCAGCAATTTATGTTTCCTAAACAATGTGTTTATTTTTATTATACATAAAATCCTAAATACTCTTGACGCGAATAATAAAAGGTCGTGAACTGAGATGAGATGAAGACCTTACTGAACCGGCTAACCAGGAAAGGGCAGATAAAATTAAATTGAACTAAATATATGACATGATACGGTTAAATGGTGTAATCAATTTTTAGGTGGGAAAAGGAAGCATCCCCGAGAAAAACCTGCCCTGGCTACGATTCGTACAACTCGAACTCCTCATGTGGTAACCAAGACGTCAACTTGGGTCCCTCTTGAGTGTTGGAACCGTCATGGTATTATGTAAATTATCGCTTTGAATGCAATTTTCATATGCGACTTTACTATAAATTAAGACAATCTTTTCCTTGTCAATAACTTCGCTTTCTCTACCGCTCTAGGGATATTTGTCACACCGATTGCAGTTATTTCTGTTTACCAGGATGTCCCATATTCTGAACGGTATACTTCAAATTCAGCGACATATTTTCTCGACCCATGCTCCCCTAACGTCACTCAACAACCTGGGCACTTAAACGCGTCATAAATGTTATACTGTATCTATTTCTTGGACATTTTAACTGTGTTGGGACACGTACATAGTATTTTATTCAGTTATTATTAGTAATGGATCTTCTATCAGTCTTACGAATGTGTGTGATTTAGGGTTATAACTTGTTGAACTTTTGTGAAATAAAATATTTCCTTTTCAATGAATGGGTGAACGTTTGCTTAAAACTATTGAAAAAGGCCTTCATATCACTGAGCTTTAAGAAAATTCACCCCCAAAGTAATTTTAATATTGATATATAAATATATTTGGGGGTGACCTTTTCTTG
This sequence comes from Diploptera punctata, assembly GCA_030220185.1. Lineage (NCBI taxonomy): Eukaryota > Metazoa > Arthropoda > Insecta > Blattodea > Blaberidae > Diploptera > Diploptera punctata. The sequence continues at coordinate 142,224 of JASPKZ010008015.1, forward strand.
AAGCTCAGTGAAATGAAGGCATTTTTCAATGGTTTTAAAGTAAGTTCGTTCATTCATTGCACAGGAAATATTTTATTTCACAAAAGTCCAAAATGTTATAACCCTAGTGTGTATATTCTAATGACACCACTGCACTGTTCGTGCTTCGGGTTCTGTGCTGGGTGGATAGATGGTGGTGGTGATGTGGTCAATTTACACACCAATTCGACAGACCGCTTTACGTAGATGATGCATTCTTGTATTGTATATATGGAGGCATGTAGGGTGAGTGTATGTTTATGCTTCTCTTAGTGTAAAGTGTATTGTGTGAAGATGATGATGAAGAGAAGGGAGAAGGTGAAACCTGGTGTCACCACTTAGCCTACTCCTGTAGCAGGCCACCGACGTACGAATCACTATAAAAAGTATCACATGCCTTCTCAACATACTGCGGATATGTTGGGAATCTGGTGATAAGATAAAAATTAAATATGTACCTGTTAGCAGGTGCCGTCGTCCTCAACTTTGTTGACTATTCACCTCAACATAATTTGATATGGATTTTATTAGTATGGAATCTGATGCACAATCTAGCGATTAAAAGTTGTACATCACCATCTCTTCTGGCCACGAGATAGGAAATATTAAAATTAATTAAATTAAAATAATTTAACAATTAAAATAATGGCAGCTCCGTGGCAAGAGCGATTAGACGCTCGCCTCTCGCCAATGGGGCCCCGAGATCAAGTCTCGGTCACTCCATATAAGTTTCATGGTGGACGAAACGGAGCTTGGGCAGATTTTTCTCGTGGTTTCTACCGTTTTCCTCTGCCACAAATTTAATTCCCCATTTCTCCACACTCATCTCTTCCAGTCGTTTCAATTCGTTCATCTGCCCCTGTGACAGTGCGTCAGGAGTGGTCGGCCAACACCCATGTGGTTCACAGATCTCTATAAATGTAGGGGCTTCATCTCATCTCATCTCATCTCTCGACCCGACCCTGAGTTCGGGATATGTAATTTATTTTAATTAAAATATGCATTCCCGCAGGGTATCGAACCAGGGTCCGCTAGTCTGGAAGTAGGTATGCTACCACCTGCGCCAACACGACGGACCTAAGAAATGTCTCACGAACATCCAGCCATCCATCTATAGTAATTCTGCCCGAAGGCAGGTCTTTCACTGCAATTATAGAAGTTTCATGCCATCCTAGCTTCCCGTTGCTTTCCACACCGGTGAAGGATGATAATGATAATGATGATGATGATGGCCATATGATTTCCAGGACCGTTTGGGCCTTAAAGTTTTCCTGACATTTGTCTTACAGGCGAGGAAAACCCCCGATAAAAACCTCACCCAGAAAAACTGTCCCGAGCGGGGATCGAGCTAAGATTAATTATTAGTGGCGCAATTTAAGTCTGGGAATGAAAGAGACGTCAAATATTATCGGAGTTGACTTTTACAAACATAAGATTGTTTTACTGTCGGTGATCTGGAATGCGAGATCAACGGTTTTAGTTCTCTTACGAAGAAACAAATGCTCAGGGTTTTTACGCCCTGAAAATCAATCGACTTCGCCCTGGTTTCAAGCAGCGAACCTTAAAACCATAGGCGAGCATAATAATTACTACTCCACCAGGTCGACTTCATATTTTTTTTATAATAGGGCCTACTTACATTTTACGTAGGTTGGTTATAACATTTAAAGTAAATTTAAGAGGAATTGCAATTTGAATTCTGTATTTCGTGATAGGCAACTGATGGTCGGAATTCTAAATTTCTGGCGCCAAAACTTTTTAAACTTAGAACAGGCTGGATAGATGAAACCACAGCGAACTCATTACGGTGATTTACAAATACGGTAATTCTTCTCACATTAGACTTTATGGTGATAGTGTTGGATCGATTGAAGTCAGACAACTTGTCAACGAAATCCATGAGATACTTTATGCATATTTCTGAGCAAGGAATTTTTACGCTCGTGCTTTCTTTTATTTATTTGATTTACAATTGAATAGCATAAGATACAAATTAAAAATTAAAATGTACCTGTTGGAAGGTGCTGTCGTCCTCAACCTTGTTAAAATAATGTATTAATTAAAATATTATTAATTGGAGGCCTTTCGGAAGTCAACTTCCATAATCAACAGGATATTATTGCTCTACTAGTTGTTGTAATTAACACGCTGTAGACGTTAATGATCTTGATGTGTCGCCAGTAGGAACTGAATTTTGTTAGTGTTAATTGAATAGCAGCCCGGAACGAAAAAGAAATGCTATTAACAACTTTTTACATTATAACTCAAATTAAAAAAAAGTTCATAACCTTGTTTTGGGCAATTATTCGATTTCTTAAATGGAATAACTTGAATGGAAATGGACAGCTAATGACAAATGAGGAGAATTTTGAAGAAGTGGCTGAATTCAAATACTTGGAACACTAATTATAAATAGAAATGAGATGCACAAAGAAATTAAACATAAGCTCAATTCTGGAAATGCATGTTATTATGCATTACACGGACTCTTGTTGTCCTAACTCCTTTAAAACAGTTAAACCGAAAATATATTACACTGTTATTCTTCCAGTTTTATTACATGGATGAGAAAAATGGTTTCTTATTTTAACAGAGGAGAAAATATAACGAGTATTTGAGAATAAAGTTCTTAGAAATAATTTTTAGATCAAAGAGAGATGAACGGACGGGCGAATGGAGAAGACTACATAACAGCGAGCTGCGTGTTTTTTATAGGAAGCCAGATATAATAAAAACAGTTAAGTCTGGTAGACTGCGATGGGTAGGACATGTAGCACGAAAGGGGAATGAAAGAGGTGCATGGAAGCTTCTAGTAGGAAAACCAGGGAGAAAACGCCCAGTTGGTAGACAAAGAATGACGTGGGAGAACAACATTAATCATGATTTGAAATAAGTAGATTATACAGGGGAGATTGGAATACATTGGCTCAATATAGGGATATATAAAGAGCTTATATCCGTGCGGCCATGAACCTACTGGATTGATAGTGGCAGTGAGTTAGTTAATAAACACTCTGCTAGTATTCTGGCTTGTCACACTATCACAGGTACATTAGAAAATGCAATGCAAAGAGTCATAATGGTATAAGTATGTCAAAGAGATGGAATTGAGTTTTTTTTGGAAGAGGAAAACGGGAGAAACCACGAATAAACCTAATCTTGGTCCGAATCGTCCACCACGAAGCTCATATGAAGATACCATTCCTCTACATCGAACATCTCACTATTTCTCATCCTTCCTTGTTTCAGCCACACAACTCTGGAACACCCTCCCCTCGTATATAGAGGACTGGCCGACTCAAAAACAGTTTAAAAAGAAACTCGCTTCATATTTCCTTAGACAATATAATATATAACCGTGTTCCATGTACACTTTAATTGTTTCTTTATATTTTAAACTTTCTTTACCAAGCCATTTACTTAATCTAATTACAGGTTATTATTTTTGTTATTATTATTATTATTATTATTATTATTATTATTATTTTCTTTCTTACCCTTGTCATTGTGTAGTCTATATCTATTACGTATCAATCATAATTCTTATTGGATGTATAATTGAACCCTGGTGAAGTGGAAGAGAAAACCTTGCGGTCTTAATTCCATCAGGTAAAATAAATAAATAAATAAATAAATAAATAAATAAATAAAATAGAATACGGATTCGTGAACTTAGGTCGAAGGGGTGGAGGAAAGAGCTTCTAAGAAATTAGACGCAGAGCTGTTTGAATAACTTGTATTAGCTCAAACTATGCGCATTCCTATTAGGTTTGTTATGTAAAATTGTAATTTTTGTAGCTTTGTTGTTACGTGACTTATACTAACCTTCTCACTGGCACCATCGATCCGTAGATTCATGGACGTGAGGACATAAGCTCTCCATACATCCCTATCCTGAGCTAATGTTTTTAAATCATCCCCGTATAATCTACTTCCTTCAAATCATGCTTAATGTTATTCTGCCAGCTCAATCTTGGTCTACCAATTGGTCGTTTATCCTCGGGTTTTCCTACAAGAAGCTTCTATGCCACTCTTTCATTTCTCACTCGTGTCACATGTCTTGCCCATCTCAGTCTATAAGACTTAACTGTTCTTATTATATATTGTTTCCTATAAAAACCATGTAGCTCACTATTACAAAGTCTGCTCCATTCACCTGTCTGTTCATCTCTCTCTGCTCCAAACATTTTCCTAAGAACTTTATTATCAAATATACGCAATATTTTCTCCTCCCTTAAAGTAAGAACCCATGTTTCCATTCCGTATAGCATAACTGGGAGAATAACAGTTTTACATATTTTGAGTTTAACGTTTTTTGAGAGAACTTGGGACGACAAGAGTTCTTATAATGATAACAGCATGCATATCCCATTGCTTTGAAATTTTAAATTAATTCAATTTGACTTCAGTGATCAACTTTAAATGGGACTAAAATTCTTGTAGCATATAAATAAATGGGATGAAGAAATTAAACGCTCAGTCCTTACCAAGTAAATCCTTCTTCTTCTTTTTTCTTATTCTAATTTGTAGTTTTTCATCCTGTTTATTTCCAAAATCACTTCTCGGAGGAAGACGTATTGGATGTGCATTCACTGTCTATCCATCTCTTGACTGGTCTTCTTGTTCTTCTCCCATCCATCGGTCTATCTTCTTTAGCACTTTTTGCAAGTCGACTGTCTACCATTCTTTCTAAACCGTTCTTCTTCTTCTTCTTCTTCACTTCCTGGTTTAGGCATTAGTAGCATGTTCCGTCTTCACTAGTAATCTAAGACCATCTCTTCCGAGGACGTTAGACATCTCTTCTTCCTCTCGGAAAATAATGTAAGATTTTATTTGGTAATCTACTTTTCTCCATTCTTTCTACATGTTCTTTCCACTGTATCTTGCTGTTAAATATCTTTTCTTTTATGGAGTAGATCTGCAGTTCTTCACGGATATCCTCGTTTCTTATCTGGTCCGTTCTAGTGCAGCCTTTTACTCTTCTTAAAAATTTAATCTCGGCTGCTTGGATTTTACTTTCTTGTTTGGTAGTGGTAATCCAAGATTCATTCCCATACAAAAGGACGGACTGCCATTGTTTTTATACATTTTAATTTTGTTGTTTATGGGCTTTATTATTCAATGTTCTATTTATTGTGCCACAAAGAGCTTGAAAATGACGAGTTTTATGTTCAATATCTTTATCATATCAATAGCTGATATCACATCCTAAACATTTAAAGTGGGATACTTGTTCAATAATTTTGTCTCTAATTATTATTTTTGCACGCAGATTGTTTCTTCCACAAAATCCCATTACTTTTGTTTTCCTTACAAAGATTTTAAAATTATAATCACTACATATTGCATTTAGTTTGTAAGCAGCCAATTTTAACAGATCTTCATAATGGTGCAATAAGACTAAATCATCAGCGAAAATTAAGTTATTAATACTTGTGTTATTAACCTAAGGCCTTTGTCTCTTATAATATTCCATTGTTTCATAAATCGTCAATAACTATAAATACTAAATTATTTTCAGTGAAATATCGTCTAGAGGTATTTGTAAATACAAATACTATAATCGGAGGAATGACAATAATGTAATATCGCGTAGAAATTCTTTGCACAATTACCATCTTTATCACGACGCGACGTCAACTTCTATTAAAGGACCAACTATTTGCATTATGGAGTGACGCTTGTAGACAGATATTGTCAGCATTTCCTTATATTACACCATTTTCTATTCACTAATTCACTTAATGGTACTTTAGTACATGACTCGCGTTTTTTAGGTCAAATTAAAGAACACGAAAGGCACTCATTATAATATGATGAAATCTAATTTCAACAGGTTTTCATTCTTCGTATTTTGGTGAAATCGAGGAGCTTCAGTTTTTCTTTATTATCTATGTTTTGGCGAAGTTCAAGTCCACCAAACATTTCTTTACTATTTACCTATAGATACAGTACATAAGAAATAAAGTTATTATTATTATTATTATTATTATTATTATTATTATTATTATTATTATTACAACTCTCAAAATTAAATATTCAACAGTAGATTGTATAATATTTTCTATTCACAGTGTTATGCCCTTGGGCAGGTCCTTCACTGCAATTATAGCATTTCCAAGCTACGCTTTGCAACTTTACTAGGGAATTATAGGTGTGGTAGCTTCCCATTGCTTTCCACACTGGGATTATGATGAAGATAATAACGATGATGATAGCCAGATGATGTTCGGGAACCGTTTAAGCCTCAAAGCTTCCTGATATTGTCTTACAGGTGAGGAAAAACCCCGAAAAAACCTCACCCACGAAGCTTGTCCCGACCGGGAATCGAACACGGGCCCGCTGCGTGACAAGGCAGTAGACTACTCTGATGTAAGATATACTTACTTACTTACTCACTGGCACTGTCGAACCCGTAGGTTCATGGCCGCACGGACATACGCTCTCCATACATCCCTATCCCGAGCTAATGCTTTCCAATCATTCCCTGTATAATCTACTTCCCTCAGATCATAGTTAATGTTATTTTCCCACCTCATTCTTGGTCTACCAACTGGGCGTCTTCCTTCTGGCTTTCCTACAGAAGCTTCCATGAAAGTCTTCCATTCCCCATACGTGCAACATGTCCTGCCCATCGCAGTCTACGAGACTTAACTGTTCTTATTATATCTGGCTTCCTATAAAGACCATGTAGTTCATTGTTATGTAGTCTTCTCCATTCACCTGTCTCTTCATCTCTCTTTGGTCCAAAATGTTCCTAAGTACTTTATTCTCAAATACTTTTAATCTCCTTTCCTCCCTTAAAGTAAGAGTCCATGTTTCGCACCCATATAATATAACTGGTAGAATAATAGTTTTATATATTTTCAGTTTAACGTTTTTTGAAAGGAGTTGGGACATCAAGAGTCTCTGCAATGCATAATAGCACGCATTTCCAGAATTGAGTCTATGTTTAATTTCTTTGTGCATCTCATTCCTATTTGTGATTATTGTTCCTAGGTATTTGAATTCAGCCACTTCCTCAAAATTTCCCTCATTTGTCATTAGCTGTCCAGTTCCATTACTGATGTAAGATATAAACATAAATTGGTATAGACATATACGACGAATGCAAGAAGAAAGGTTAACCTGAAAAAAGAATGGAAAGATCTCCACGTGGAGACACTGGCTTACATGGAGCAAATAGATAGGGACGATTGCAGAAAACTTTAGGCAGAGAAAGACGTGTAAACCCTGAAAATCTGTATATAAATAAAATTATTGTCATTATTACTATTATTATTATTATTATTATTATTATTATTATTATTATTATTATTATTATTATTATTATTATTGTTTTATTTATTATTCCCAGCAGCAGAATCAGTGGTATCGGTGGACGGTGGTGGAGCTGCATATTTTTTGAAAATTTAACAGCGCTTTTTAAAAACTCAGATCATTAGATGAGAATTCAAAGCTGTGCGTGAAAATATATTTTTAAAAAGTTGTCTTAGAAGCCGGTTACCAACCGCGAACTTTAGAACCAGAGGCAACTCCGGCATCGATATTTTCTGTTTAATCAATCCAACAAGAACACTCACTTATTCTAAATAACTCTACACTGACTTATAATTTAATAATGTCAAATTAGTTTTTATTTTAATAAATTATTGATTCTGATTAATACACTGGTGAACAGTGGTTTTTTTGCCCTTGATATAAGATTAATTTCGGATATATTTATGCTCACAATTCATGAAACTGTCAATGATTTTGGAAGATTTGCTCTGGTTATTTTAAATCTTTATTTTCATTTTACACTACAAAAATCGGAAATATGAAAAAAATAATAGATATATTTATAATTTCAATTGTTTTTTGAGAACTTAGTGTGCACTGACGTAAATAGAAAGAAAAATATCGAAAACCCATGTTATACTTCAGTGAAACGTCTTTTATAAGATTATCTTCTATAATTTTTAGGGGACAATCTCTTTTTAAACACCAGCAGTAATCTGCCATCATCTGATGGCCCATCTACCCTGATACCTAACCTCCATTACTTTTAGATCCTAGTGAAAGCGCACTCCCTGTTCGTTGCTATAATTTCCTAAATTATCCGGAAATCTATCCAGGCGACTATGGAGAAAGTGTAACTTTATACTCATATTTGTTCCCAGAATCTTGAAGCTTATCAACATGTTTTGCACAATTTCTTTATAATTTGGTGCTTTATAGTTACCTAGGAAATGTTCTACTACCAATACAAAACCCTTCCAAGCTTCACTTTCCGGAACAGTCATAAGTTTGATCAAATTTGCATCTTTCATCAATTGCCGAATTTGAGGATCATCAAATATTCCGCCTTTTAACTATTACATACTGAGCTTAGGAAATATTCTACAAATGTATTTGAAACATTTTCCTTCCTTGTCCAACGCTTTGACGAATTGTTTTATCATATCCAGATACACGTCGTGAGTACTTTAATTTTGTCAAATAACTGATATCACGGCCGATGTGTGGAGTCAGGGGTGTGTGAGTGGGGATCACGTGATGTTTGTATACGCGAAAAAAATGCGCAGAAATCAAATCATGACTGGAAACATAAATTTTATTAGTAACAAGCCGTTTACTGTTTAAGATATAAGATACGCAAAAATCATAAAACCTAGAGCACATTCAGCACTTTCATGAATATATTCGTAAACTGTGAACTTGAAAACATAGAAATTCGCTGAGATATCCAGGGCAACAAAAAAAATTGTAGAGCTGTGTAATTATTCATACTCTTGAGCAGAAGAAAGTTTTAATTTGTTTTTAAATTAGTTATTACAGAAGCAAACCTACCGAATTAATTATGAATACATCATAAAATGAAATGTGACGTTATATCCATATGTTCTTGTTTTTTAATTATTTTACACGCAAAACCTGTACAATGTAACATCCGATTCAAAGGAATCTTCCCAGAGGCGATTTAAATTTGCGTGAATAATATCCAATTTAACGTTTCATTCTCATTTTGGGATTTTAAATTTACGTAATCTCAAATTTGTGTGTTTACATATCGTAAAACTGGTATTGAATTTACAAATAACATCGAACATTTCACGTAAAATTCTGCAGTTTAGTTTCATAAATTTTACTTATACCTAATGAACTAATAACGAATAGTACTGTAGTCTTATTAAAGGTGTCTCGATGGAGGCTGCTCCCACTGGGATTTCACGTTCGAATACCGGAGGGGAAATTAACAATCAAACAACACTTATTTTTGTATTACACGTTATCAATAAAACCCAAATCACCATTGTCTTGATAATGATAGCTTCGCTATCGAATCGCGTTGACTAATTTAATATTTTATTTTGGTGATTTGGGTTTTATTGATAATGTGTAATATATTTTATTATTACCAAGGAGATCCAATTTATTAGTATAAATATCTATTTTTAATCAACTATTTTCAAATATTGTATTTAATAAGCCCTGATGGCATGCGATTTTTTTTTCTTTATTCAGCATGTTCCATAACAAAAAAAATTAATACTACAACATTATTTACATAAAATTATTTACATAAAACTATTTACAAAGAAATAAAAATTCTTGTCTTTTAATTAATTTTCTATGGCCACTTGTATTTTTTTTATTTGTTCTGCTCGTTGAATTAGCTTTACTTTGTTCTAAAGTTTGTCTAATTTTATGGAATTAATGAATGAGATTAATTCAGCGTATACTCCACTAGTAGTCCTTACTTTATCGAATGTCCATTTACCATTTTCTTAATCATGTTGTTTTTAAATAACCGCTTTTCTGTTTCTAATTTTGTACATTCAAACAATAGATGATCTATAGTTTGTTCTGAATTTCACAAAGGCTATCTTTAATTTTAAAACGATAGTAATAACTGTTTATTTTACCGTGCCCTGTTAAGAAAGTTGTTATTTTTCCTGTTAAGGGTAATTTTAATTTCAATCTGTCTTTCACGCTAGGTGAAAAGGATTTTGTCACTGCATGTGATTTGTAAAATAACCTTTAAAATGCGTAAATGGAATGGAAATATTTAATAATTAGTGATAGAGAGCCACATGGGAATTTTTCAGGTTTTCTTGGGTTCTCCCATTTCGCGAATTTCATCCCACCAACATTCTCGACTCCCTTTTCATTCTTCATGTCATTTGACCTCTACTCACTCATTTAACATTACCTTCCACCTCATATCTTTTTAGGTAAAAAAAGTCTGATTTAGCGAACTACAGATGTTTAAAATATTTGTTGTGCTGCTCCAATGGAACACACTCATGTATTCCTTATGACTTAGAACTCGTGAGCCAACTTAGGGCAGAATGGAGCCAAAGGGAGGTTTGTAGCTCTTCCTCGAGATCTTGGGCCCAGCCCAAATAAATGCTGGTATGAGATATGTGTGTGAAAGCTTGATGGGTGTTGAACAAGGAACAACATTTACAGACCATATATCATCATAGAATTGATTTCATCTCATTCGTTCAGTAAAGATAGTTCATGCATTGGATAAAAATAAGGTTACCGTGTTACAACCTTAAATCCCGAACTCATCTTTACTAATATGCTATAATCTAATCTAATCTTATTAACATGTTATAAGATTTGCGAGATACAACCCTCTGAACCGACTATTCAGTGTGACGTGCAAACGAATTAGACTTTGTTAAATTAAGTAGGCCTAATCAATTGATTTTGGCGTTTACTTGACAAAAATCCTTCTTTTTTTTCGCGGTAGTGCGTTTTGTCATACTTACCAACAATAGTGACCATTATTGAAAGTTCAACTTCCTACATTTGGGGGTTGCCAACCTAAATAACTATACTCTAATAGTACATTTACACCTAAGTGCGGGAAGTAAAACCACTGCCTTTTATGTATACGACGTACAATGTATATACAGAAAATATCCAAAAGTTAGTGTTAATATACATCATACGAAACAAATCACTGCATTTTAAATGAACTGAATTTTATTTGAAACAAAATAAAACAATAAATACGTACTTCCGGCCATGTTATCAATAATTGTTTTCAAAGCCTCCTGTTGTTTCAACTAACAGACATTGCCCACACTGTTAACGTTAGTCAATTGTTTATAATGAAAACGCAAATATTTCCAACAAAGATGTTATTATTTTATTATTATTTATTATTTTGAAAACACCATCGCGCAAAAGATAATGTACAACGCACGATTGTGAAGTGTTTTACAGAATCTTGGAAATTAAAAACCTCGCAATCGCTCGGTTTTTAAACGTTTTTCCATTTCCCAACCTCGCATCATAATATACTATCAAGTTAATTAAATAAAAATAAAACTTAACGTTTTATATGATTTTATATTTATTAAAATACAAATTCGTTACAGGTACTTTGTACCGTCTTCAGACGAATTTTATCATGTTTACAAATTATTTTTTTCATTTGTCAAATTAGGTCATTCCTCCCACCATACGATGCTAAACGACCTTAATAATAGTAGAAAGCAGGCTTTTACGGTCTGTAGTCATGGTATTAGAAGATTTCGTGCTTCAAGGCCATAGTCCATAGCTGGTGTTTCTCACTGACGTTTCTCCCTCGACTAGGGAGGACATACTCTGTGGCGAATTCTAATAGATCGGAAGCTCGTCTTCGTAAAACATCTGGCAGAAACACCAGTTATGGGCCACGGCCTAATAGCCCGGGTCCTTCTAATACCATTGCTTTAATAATAATAATAATAATAATAATAATAATAATAATAATAATAATAATAATAATAATAATATTTTTATTATTCCAGCTTTTACAATGAATATACATTTTTCCGGTACCCATGTTCACAGTTAACTACACATTTGTTTCAACATATTTTTCCATTCCTGTCTATTCATCCATATATCTTCTTCTATTTCCCATTCCCTCTTAGCTTCATTGATTCCCTGAATCCACGTAATAGTTGGTCTACCCTTCTTTTTCCTTCCCTGTGGTTCCCAATCCATGATTATCTTAGGTAGTCTTCCATCTTCCATTCTTCTAATGCGTCCGTACTAATTTAATTGTTTCTTCTTTATAAAATCTAATACTGAATATCGTACCTGCATTTTTTTCTTTTATATATGAATTTCTGATTTTATCCTTCCTGGATATTCTTGCAGCACGTCCCCAGTAGTCCATTTCAGTGGCGAGCAATTTTTTTTTAATTTGTGATAATAATAATAATAATAATAATAATAATAATAATAATAATATAATAATAATTGAAGAAGTACTTCAAAAAAGGATGCAACAATATATATCAGGAAAGGTGATTATTATCTATAAGTAAATAAATAAATACGAATATCCTCAGACAAGTTAAAGGATGTAGAAAACTTGATACAATTAGAAATGAGGATATAAGCGAAGACTTGTAAGTGCAGCCTTTATTGGATAAAATCACGAATTGACAAAAGTGGATTGATCACATGAATGGAATGAATAAGGAGAGATATCCACTGTTAGCAAGAAATTGTCAAGCAAAAGGAAGACGTGATATCGGAAGACCTATAAAATAATGGGCTCCTGCATTATGAAGCCGGAACGGACAATTGCCTAATCCTTGGAGTGATGATTTTACAGACTGTAGTGATGGTATTAGAAGATTTCGGGCTTCAAGGCCATGGTTCATAGCTGGTGTTTCTCACAGACGGTTCTCCCTCGACTAGGGAGGACATACTCAGTGGCGAATTCTAATAGATCGGAAGCTCGTCTTCGTAAAACATATGGCAGGAACACCAGTTATGGTCCACGGCCTTACAGCCCGGAACCTACTAATACCATTACCTTGACATAATATAATAATAATAATAATGATAATGATAATGTAATAATGATGATGATGATGATTGATGATGATGATGATGATGATGATTGAAGAAGTACTTAAAAAAAGAATACTACAATATATTTCAGGAAAGGTGAATTTAAAGTGTTAAATTTAATTAATGTCCTTTATATAATATTCTCCAATTTACTCTGTAAATAATTGGTATATGCTCACTGTTAATTAAATGTGACATCAGTTACTCAATTGAATCTTGGGAAACACTGCATTTGATGGTCATATTTTTAATATTAACGAGAGTTCTAGTTTTCCAGTGATATTTCGTAGTTTTCAATCCCAGATTCATTGTCTTACAGATTCCATCTATCCGTGTTTGATTACAGCTCTACAAATCTAAGAATTGCTTCGGCCTAAAACACCTTAATAAATGAGCAACTTTTCAATTTATATTATAGTATTTCCGACATAATTGACTATTACGTGACCCAATGTCTTTTTTTTTTCTTTTGGGTCATGGTCAGTAGAGAAGTATTTTTTAATTCTATATCACATATATGTCTACCGCTGAGGTCTCGAGGTAGCATGCTGCCTTGTCACGCAGCGGGCCCGGGTTCGATCCCCGGTCGCGACAGACTCCTGGGTGAGTTTTTTTCGGAGTTTTTCCTCACCTGTAAGACAAATGTCAGGAAGCTTAGTGCCCAACGGTCCCCGAAAACCATTCGGCCATCATCATCATCATCAATCTTGCCATTATCATCACATGAAAATGCTATCATTGAATTGATAGACCTGCCCTCGGGCAGAATTACTGTAGATGGATCACATATATATGCCTATTTTTTTAATGAGCAATTTGCCCAATACCGGTTCCTATTCCGAGATAATCCATTTAATAATAGAGAAGTTGCCCGTCGTTGTCCGGACATATCCCGATCTTCTTGCACCAGTCATATTAGCGACACTGAAAACTATGGGTTCAACACTAATGTCGCTAATTTCAGATGATTTATTTTTCGTACTTTCACACCCCCCATGATAATAGGGACTGAGTATGGACTTACACCGCATCGGGAGTGTCGCTTTTTATCTCAGTGACCCACATTTATGGATTTGACAATATCGGCATTTTCGATTATTTATATAGGCCTATTTAACCCCTTGGGATGAACATTAGGCTTAAATGATATCGGACCTGTCAGTAATCAGCTTACAGACCATCTCCCATGATAATTGCGGTTGGTTTAAATTATAAAATTATCGACAAAAGAAGCAACTATTATTTATGTTTATTTTCTATGGATTCTATGTAGGTTAAAATGGCAATTTAATATATTGAATAATATATCTCGCGAAGAAATCTCAAACTTGTATTACGAGTGTCTTGAAAGAGTATATTGGGAATTGGTTTTTACAGAATCGAGGAAAATGTTTAAAAACCGGGCGATAGCGAGGTTTTTAATTTCCGAGATTCTGTAAAACATTTCACAAACGTGCGTTGTACATTATTTTTTCAGATGGTGTTTTGAAAATAATAAATAATAGCAAAATAATAACATCTTTGTTGGAAATATTTACGTTCATTATAAAAAATTGACTAACGTTAACAGTGTGGGCCATGTTTGTTAGTTGAAACAACAGGAGGCCGTGAGGCCAATTTAGTGATAAAATAACCGCAAATACGTATTTATTGTTTTATATTGTTTCAAATAAAGTTCAGTTCATTTAAAATGCAGTGATTTGTTTCGTATTATATATATTAACACTACCTTTTTTATATTTTTGTATATACATATATATATATATATATATATATATATATATATATATATATTGCATGTAGTTAGTATACATAGAGGGCAGTGGTTTTACTTCCCACACGCGTGTTTGTAATATGTAATATTACAGCATAGTTATTTTATTACATTATAGTTATTTTGGTTGGCAAACCCGAAATGTAGGAAGTTTAACTTTCAATCGTGGTCGACATTACTGTAAGTACGACAAAACGCACTCCCGCGCAAAAAATCAATTATCATTAGTAATGCCACGAGTGATTTCCAAACTATCGATAAAATCACGACTCACGAAGTGAGGAGTGAATTTATCTAGAGAATTTGGAAATCAAGAGTGGTATTTGTTAGGACTATTTAACGAATAAAATTAAGCTGTTTACTCACAAATCATTATTTTATAGTTATTTTAAAATACTTATATATTTAATGTAACAAATGAGAAACGATCGGTACGCTTTATCTGCTTCTTTTATCACTGCAACCAGATCATACTATTTATTGCCAAAGAAACGCAATATTGTAAGAATGCTCTCTAGTGGAGAAAAATGGAACACATCAAACTGTATATTAATTCAATTCTGATGTCGTATGATGTAAATATGACAATTATATTTTTCTGGATTGTTACCTGGGAAAAAATACATTTAAGAAAGTGCAAACAGTGGTTTCTTTTTTTGGTGGTATAATAAATTGCTAGAAATGTTTTTATATTAACTCCTGCAAGCGCTATATGTTGGCATATATGCACTTTATAGGCCTATATAATCTGGTAGCCGTATTTCTGATGGGCTCAGTTACTGCCATGTCACTGCAAAATAATGGTCAGACCTGTTCAGAATATTAAAAAGGAGGAGCTTTCTTTAATATGGTAAATATAACACTGATAAATATTTCGTGAAACACGACTCTGTTTGGTTGTAAAACAGAAATAGGCTAATTGAAACGTGATTGGTCATTGACTCCCATTTGGGGCATGAGTTAAAACGTCATTATTATTTACAGGAGTAATTCAGTACGTATATATTTTATTTTATGATATTTTTGTTAGTTTGATTTGTCAAGTATGCGTGGTACAAGTTTCAAAGTCACCCCTCACGGTTCGTGACTGTGAACGATGTGCAATAAGAGACATATTAAGGTGATTCTGAAATGTTTTTCAAACGTAATCACTTCTGAGGAAACTTGACTATATGATTTCAATCCTGAGAATAAATAGCAGAGCTCTGTGCGAAAATAAACCTCCAAAAATACCAAAAGTAATTTCATCCGCTGGGTAAGTTACAGTCTTCTCATTTTTATTATTGTTTTAATGGACTGTATTATCAGTATGTCGTACCTGCACACAAAAGAGTACCTAGGCAATACTGTGGAGATATCCTGATGACTCTGCAAGGCAACAGCAGGTGCTAAGGCCACATTTCCGGGCAACAAACTGGATGCTGCACCATGATAATTCGAGAGGATGCAAATCTCAAATTGAATATCTTTCAAACATCAAAATGAAGTGCGTCCCTCTCCCTCCCCATAATACGAAAATAGCGCGTGTGGCATTTTATATTCCCTAACCTGAAAAACATCTCCGCGGGAGGTGTTTTCTAATTTCAGAAGCAGTAGTGAAGGCTGCGGAGGCGGTTTTCAAATACCTGTCAGAAATGAGTTTCCAGCATGTCTTTTCAGACTAAGCAGAAACGCTGATAGAAGTGGATTGCATCCAAAGAGTCTACTCTGAAAATTACAAAAACTCTATGAACGAGTAAAGGTATGCTGCCTAAGAAAAATATTAATGATTGTTTCTTTAACAGTCATCATACAATATAGTAATTAAAATTAACTAACTCACTGGCACTAACGAACCCGTATAATCATGGCCGTGCGGACATAAGCTCTCCAAAAATCCCTATCTTGAGCTAATCTACTTCTTCAAATCATGGTTAATGTTATTCTCCCACCTTATTCTTAGTCTACCAACTGACTACTTTGATAAAAATGCATTTACTGATGTATTGTAATATTATTTCATTATGGAACCGTTATCTCTAAAAATATATAGAATGTGTAATTTAGATTCGTTATTATTGCATGAGATGCACAAAGAAATTAAACATAGGCTCAATTCTGGAAATGCACGCTATTATGCATTGCAGAGACTTTTGATGTCCCAACTCCTTTCAAAAAACGTTAAGCTCAAAATATATAAACAATATATTCTACCAGTTATATTATATGGGTGCGAAACATGGACTCCTACTTTAAGGGAGGAAAGGAGATTACGAGTATTTGAGAATAAAGTTCTTAGGAAAAATTTTGGACCAAAGAGAGATGAACAGACAGGTGAATAGAGAAGACTACATAACAATAAACTACATGGTCTTTATAGGAAGCCAGATATAATAAGAACAGTTAAGTCTCGTAGACTGCAATTGGCACGACATGTTGCGCGTATGGGGAATGAAAGACGTGCATGGAAACTTCATGTAGGAAAGCCAGAAGGAAAACGCTCAGTTGGTAGACCAAGAATGAGGTGAGAGAACAACATTAACTATGATTTCAGGGAAGTATATTATACAGGGAATGATTGGAAAGCATTAGCTCAGGATACGTATGTATGGAGAGCTTATGTCCGCGCGGCCATGAACCTACGGGCTTGATAGTGCCAGTGAGTAAGTAAGTATTATTGCAGTAACTTAATGAAAGTAAAAGTTAATGATTCAATGTCGCGCGCAATTTGGTTCAAAAGTATTGAATAATTGTTTTTCTTTGTTTGTTTGTGTTAGTTTTCAAATATGTTATATAAACCCAATTTATATTTTAAGATTTATCATTATAGAAAATATTTTAAAGATAATATATTTTCTACATTATATTGTATTATCAAACGATCCCCGAAATCACATGGCCATCATCATCATCATTATCATTATAATCATCATCATCCTTCGCCGGTGTGGAAAGCAACGGAAAGCTACCACACCTACAATTCCCTAGTAAATCTGCAAGCATAGCAGAATTACTATGGATGGATATTGTATTACAGAATACGAAATAATCTGTACAAACATTTTTAACTATTTAAATTACTCAGATTACTTAGATTTAATTTACAGTTTTTTTTCAGTTTTTACACGCTTTATATTAGCTTGACCTGTATCTATCTATCTATCTATCTATCTATCTATCTATCTATGTAACTGAATCTTTCAACGCGTTTTTCACCCACTTAAAATAATTGGATCGACTTGAAATTTTGTATACTTGTAAAGGACCCTGACAATACAATAATTTCATATTTATTTTCTAAAATCCTGGCCAGAATCATCAGAAAATCAAAAAAAGTGTCTTTGTATTTATGTAACGGAATCTTTGAACACGATTTTCACCAACTTAGAAACATAGGATAGACTTGAAATGTTGTATACTTGTAAAGGACCCGTGACAATACAACAATTTCATATTCATTTTCTAAAATCCTGGCCAGAATCATCAGAAAATCAAAAAAGTGTCTTTGTATTTATGTAACGGAATCTTTGAACACGATTTTCACCCACTTAGAGACATTGGATCGACTTGAAACTTTGTATACTTGTAAAGAACCCGTGACAATACAACAATTTCATATTCATTTTCTAAAATCCTGGCCAGAATCATCAGAAAATCAAAAAAAGTGTCTTTGTATTTATGTAACGGAATCTTTGAACACGATTTTTCACGCACTTAGAGACATTGGATCGACTTGAAACTTTGTATACTTGTAGAGGACCCGTGACACTACAATAATTTCGATATATCTGTTAGCCGTCGAGAAGAGCGGACGTGTTTTTGTTAGAGTGGTTGAAGTGTGTAGGGGACAAAGCATTATGGAAGAAGTTAGAAAGCTGATTGAAACATTGTCAACTGAAGTGAAAGAGGGGTTTGAAAAGTGCAACGTGGGTGAAAAAATTCGTGATATTGAGACGAACATGCATCGGATGGAGGACAGATTGAAATGGCTGGAATCTAAATTAGACTATCTCGAAAACCAGAGTCGCCGTAATAATGTTGTGATATATGGTGTGCATGAAGAGGACAGAGAAAGCTGGGAAGAAACCGAACATATAGTTAAAAGAGTAGTGGCGCAAATCGGAATTGATTTGGTGGACAGTGATATTGAAAGAGCGCACAGAGTAGGTCGTTGGAATAGTGGAAAGAGACCGATTGTATGCAAATTATCACACTACAAAATAAAATGTTGGATCCTTAGAGACAGTAAATATCTTAAAGGGACCGGTATCAATATTGCCGAAGACTTTAGTGAGAAGGTGCGCCGCGAAAGAGACTTTCTTAAGCGACACATGCTCGAGGCGAGGAGGCAGGGCTGCCATGCAATCATACAATTTAATAAATTGATTATAAATGGACGAATCTGGAGCAGGGAAAAACTACAAAATATGGACAACTCTGAAAATGAATTTGAAGAGGTCATTGACAGCGAGTCCCAAAACATAGAGGGGACGCTTCAACAGCAGGTGGTCTCCTTACAGCAGAGGAGGGAGAAAATTCTACACGAGAGAAAGAGAGAGGGACCACTACCTTAATAACTCCCAGAAATCCAATAAACATACAGCAAAAAACGGCCCGAACGCAAACAGCATACCCCACCTCTAAGAGGTGAACGACCGGCGGACTCAAGAACTCCAACAAGAAAATCACTAAGACTTCTGAATCTACCCGCAGAAAAGGAACTATTGAGAGGGGGAAGTTCGAAAAATACAAGTAAGACTAATGACAAGGGAACACAATAGGGTTTGTTGACAGTCGGTTCATGGAATATCGAAGGGTTTAAACAAAAACTTTCAATGGACAGATGTGTAGAGTTTATTGAGACTTTTGATATATTAGCTCTAGGAGAAAACATGGTTAAAAGCTAATGAATGCGTAAATCTATGTAATATGAAAGGTTATTTTAAGGGTAATCAAAAGAGAGGAAAGAGAGGTAGATATCCAGGCGGTGTTGCCATTTTATATAAAGCTAACTTAGACCCATATATTAAAAAGGTAAATATTACTTTAAAAGAGGCAATTTGTATATATTACCATACAGAAAGAGCAGAAATGTGTCTGTTGTCTATTTATCGCCAACCACTAAATTCCAGGTATGCCAATCCAAATTTTTTTGTTGAATTGTCTGACTCGTTGGCAGAAATAAAAGATAGGTTTCCGGAAGCGGGAATAATAATTTTAGGGGACTTTAACTGTAGGATTGGGGAGGAAAATATCACTATAAAATCGGATGATAATGAAACACGAGGTGAGGGTAGGAGAAGCAAAGATAAGATTTTAAATTCAGAAGGAAACCAATTGTTAGCTTTTTGCGATGCATTTGAACTTGAAATTCTGAATGGGAAATATGGGGAAGATAAAAATGGAGAACTGACATTTATTAATAAAAATGGAAGTAGCGTAATCGATTATTCAATATGCACACAAGACATGATTCCAGTCCTAAGTAATTTCTGTATAGTTTCCAGAATCGAATCACACCACTTCCCAAACAAACTTATTTTAAATATGAAAGGTATTAGTGAGACAGTTAATGATGAGGTGGCAACAATATTGCGGCCAATTATCCGTTTCAGGTGGATCGAGGATCTGAGAGAAGAATTTAACAGGAGTTTGGAAACGCTAATACAGGATCTGCAATTAAATGATCTTAGCGGGGAGGAAATTATTAAAACTTTGACAGAATGTTTTCAAAAAGCAGGGGAAAAATTCAAGGTTAAATACGCAATGAACCAGAAGGACAAAGGGTGGTACAATAATGCATGTAGAAAGAAGAAGAAATTTGTCGAAAGTAGTCTTTTAAAGTTTAGAAAAGAAAGCACAGATGAAAGCAGAAAAAATTATGCGCAAGAGAGAAAGGAATATAAAGACTTATTGGCAGAAACAAAACTAGCATGGCAAAATAAGAAATCCGAAGAAATGAGAGTCGCGACTGAAAGTGGGAACATTGCGGACATATGGAAAGCGATAAGGGAACTCAAAGTAAAGTCCATAAATCGGACAAGAATAACGCCCGGGGAATGGAGAAGTTACTTTGATAGGGTGCTGGGAAATGAGAGGTTAAGATATAATCAAGGAAATATAGTTGAGATCCCTGACCCAATTCATATTCAATTACTGGATCAGGATATTTCGAAAAATGAAGTGGTTTCTTCCATTAAATGTTTAAAGAATGGTAAAGCACCTGGAATTGATGGAATACCAGGGGAATTCTTGAAAAATATGATATCATCCAATAAATTATTAGACGTTTTGAAAACTGCGTTCAACAAACTTTTTAATGGAGGAGATTATCCGGAAGCCTGGGCGACAGGTGTCATCCAACCGCTATACAAAGGGAAAGGTGGGGCACAGATACCAGAAAGTTATAGGGGAATTTGTCTCTTGTCAGTGTTCGGAAAAATATATTGTAAAGTACTTTACGAACGAATCAGACAATGGGCTAAAGAGAACAATAGGCTCTCAAAATATCAGGCAGGTTTTAGAGAAGGGTACTCCACGGTGGACAACCTATTTGTTCTGAGAACATTAATTGATGACAATCTGAAAATGAAGGGGGGTAAATTATTTTGTGCATTCATTGATTTTAAGATGGCATTTGATACTGTGGACCGAAGCGCACTTTGGGAAAAATTAAATCGGAAAGGATTGTCTCGTAAAATGATACATGCTTTAATGTCAATTTATAAATATGTTAAATTTTGTATAAAAGTAGACCAAGGGCACATTACAGAGAGCAGCGAAGCGAATCGGGGAGTGAGACAAGGTTGCATTTTATCACCAATGCTATTTAATCTATTCGTTGATGATATTGTAGACGTAATGCTAGAAGGAGAAATTGAGGCTCCGGAGATAGGAAATGTTAGAATCCCAGTCCTGTTGTATGCAGATGATTTAATTATCTGTTCCAAGACAATCAAGGGATTGCAAAGAGGTCTTGACCTACTGGAAATATACTGTAGGAATTGGGGATTGACTGTAAATGCTAGTAAGACAAAAACAATGACATTTAAAAATGGGACGGTTTATGGTAGAACAGAGGAATGGAAATACAGAGATCAAGTTCTTCAAAACGTGAAACATTTCGAATATCTTGGTACGACGTTGAAAATGAACGGAAAGTGGAAAAAAACACATTGATATAGCATTATTTAAAGGGAGGGGACAACTTAACAGTGTACTCGGTATTCTGGGTCGAGTGCCTGATATTCCAGTCAGCACATTAGAAAAAATGTATGGAGCTATGGTCAGGCCAGTCATGCACTATAGTAGTGAGATTTGGGGTTTCCAAATAACGGATATACTAAATAAGGTATATACGCATTTTCTAAAGTATATTACAGGACTTAGTAAGGCCGTTTCTAACTGTGGAATTTTATATGAATTCGGGTCATTCCAGGACGATATTAACTGTAAAATTCGTGTACTCAAATACTGGTTGCGAGTAATCCAAGGTGAACAAACAATGCTTAGAGCAATTTGCTACGACCACCAAATTAAAAACATAGATGTTAAATTTTGGGCAGACGAGGTTAGGAGAGAACTCCAAAAGATTGGGATGGGCTGGATATGGGAAAAAGGGACTGAAAATCGCAAGAACGTGTGGAGAAAAATAAGGAGGAGGTACTTAGATGTAAACCAACAAGATACCTTCGCCGAATGTACAGGAAAACGCTCACTGTGTTTACAAAGAGACCTAAAACACGTCTGGGGAAAAGAATCGTATATACTCAACCTAGGATTTAAGGAGAGATCAGGGCTTGCTTGGTTTAGGCTAGGGGCATGGAAATTTCTAAAAATTAGCGACGATCACGATATGCGAATATGTCCAATGTGCGGGAACTTTGTAGATGAGATACATATATTAGGAAAATGTAATGATTTAGAATATTGGAGACGTCAGTTATTACCGGAAAGATTTCTAAATTCAAATCGGGAAAGATTGGCATGCTACGAGTTATTGGTAAATCCAGAAAATTGGATAAACCTCGGTAAATTTCTGGACAAAACGCGAAAAATAAGGACAACACTCATTCATGAATAAATATATGTTATCAAAATGCAATACCATTAATTATTAACAATTATATATAAATTAATTAGTGTATAATGCTGTTGTGCTATTATTTAATTGTAATATTAATGTGTTTTCTTTATGCAATTGTAATGTTAATGTTTTTTTAGTGTATAATGCTATTGTGTTATTATTTAATTGTAATATTATTGTGTTTTCTTTATGTAATTGTAATGTTAATGTTTTTAGTGAATAATGCTATTGTGTTATTATTTAATGGTAATAGTTTTATTGTGTTTTCTTTATTTAATTGTAATGTTATTGCTGTATTTGTTTATTTTTCTTTACACTAGTACCAATTATTACTTTATTGTAACGGACTGTCAACAGCACGTACGGCTTACTGCCCGTGCGACCCATATTTGTAAATAATATTGTAAATATCTTACTTTTTGTCTAATAAAGTCCTACTACTACTACAATAATTTCATATTTAATTTCTAAATTCGTGGCCAGAATCATCAGAAAATCAAAATAATTAAAACTGGTATAATAGGTTACGGACTTGTCGACTTTTTAGTGAATCATTGAAAGAGCTCAGTTGGTAGAGCGGTGAACTAGTGGTATATAATTTCAGTAATCCATAGGTCGCTGGTTCGAATCCGGCTGGGGAGGATTTTTTTTAGAAGAATAATACATTTAGCTCATACTACATAGTATGGAATTTAAAGATATTTACATTTTTATCTTATTCTGTAAAATATTAAAACTAAGAAATAAGAAATAAATAATAGTTTTAAAAAACTAAAACAACACGCTTTATTAGAAAACCGAACTAAAAAATGAAAAATAATTTTAATTTCCAACGCGCTTGGGATAAAATTAAAGTGGTTAACAAAAAATCATCTCCAACACATTTAGAATAAAACTAGAGTCATCTAAAAAAATAATTTTACCATCAACAGCGTGGTGTACTCTATATCAATTAATATAAATTTGATTATAAACAGATATTGCTACAAGTAAAGTCTCTAAGAAGAAAACGTAAAAACCATGAAAAGCACCCCACGGTTTTGATGGTAAAATTATTTTTTTGTAGATAACTCTAGTTTTATTCTAGATGTGTTGGAGATGATTTTGTTTGTTGACCACTTTAATTTTATCCCAAGCGCGTTGCAAATTGAAATTATTTTTCATTTCTAATTCGGTTTTCAAATAAAAGCGTGTTGTTTCAGTTTTTTAAACTATTATTTATTTGTACTACACCGGTCTCTATTTTTTCCTTTATTTGACAGTATTTGTCATAAATATCGACATCGTTACCGGTACTTTATTACAGAAACCAAAAAAATTACAAGCTTAAACGAAGATGTTAATTATATAATTGTTTACCTGGTAAGTCAGACGTCCTCAACTAAGCTATTAAACTACAAGTTATTCTAATATGGAGGCCTTTCGAAAACAATGTTTCATCTTCTGCGTTTTAACTGGAACTGATGGCTTAAACAAAGTTTATTAATAAATGGAGACCTTAATAAATTAATAAAACGTAGTGATTTGGAGTTCCGACTCAAAACGAAGTATTCAAATATGATTTCTGTTACTGTAGAGCTATCTTTTTCTTATACAAAGGCATTCTCCATTCAGAGAGGCAGAATCTAACTTTAATATATTAAAATGTTCAATCTAAGGCTAAGTATAATACTTAATGAAACAAAGAGAACGTAGCAGCGATTGTGAATTCTTTTTTATTTTGTTATGCTCCTTTGTAAATGTTTAATAAAAGTTTTCATTTTGTCCTTTTGTAGTGAATATTAGTTTCCCTTTAAAATCATCTCTCTAGTGTTCATAATACAATTTACAATCAAATAATATCGATTGCTATATTTTATTAAGTTGTAAGTTCTAATTTCATAATTATCACATTCAGAGGCTCATAATTATGCCGTTTTAATTTCATTTTTTTTATTTTCTAAATAACCAACATCATTTTACAGGTTTATATTGAGATAATAAAATATGTTCATGGCAGAAACGGGTATTAAATGGGGAACAGTGAAGTAAAAATTGTCTGTGCTGATGATGATATCCTGATGAGAGATAATAAGGATGACTTGTAAAGATTTCGATATAAATTCCATTTCAGCTGTCACAGATTTTTATGACGTCATCTCATAAATTAAATCCATGACTATCAATAAATTTCCCTTGGAAAACTGCAAAACGAATTTATGTGATAAGCCAATAAGGCAGGCAGAATAACAGTATGTATTAATGATATAAGTTTGAAGAATAAATGCCTAAATATGGAAATAAAAGTTTGAATTTAAAAAAGCGGTGATACGGCAAATACTGACCTATGCCTAAGAAACTTGAGCTGATAGGCCTACCGGAAGAACCAAACAGATCTTAGAAACACATGAGATGTATCATCATCATTGCCATCAGTATCTCCTTTATATCCTACGGGAGCATAGGGCATCCACAAAGCGTCGCCAACGGATCCTATTCTGATCCAACTTCTGCAATTCCCGGTTTTCCCCTCATTTGTAATTTATTTAAGGATGGTTATGAGACATTAAGGAAAAGCCTATATAAAACAAAGAGGGGTAAAATTAGAAATGAGGAAATAAGGAGACAACAAGGAAAATCCTATATAAAACAAAAAGGGTAAAATATAAATGAGGAAATAAGGAGACAGCTGGACATTCAAGCAAAAAATTAATGATTAAGTAGCAGAAGACATGAACGGATTTAGCACGTATCTAGAATGGTAAAATCAAGAGATATCTACTGACGGATGGAAAGAGGTCACCAGAAATACCAAAGAGATTATTATTGGTTTCTACACTAAACAGGCTGTAAGCCTATCATTAACCATGCAGAGAAGAAAAAGAAGGTCATTATATATATATATATATAATATATATATATATATATATATATATATGGAATTTGACCAACCTCATAAGCAGAATCCCTCTTTGTGGTAATGTTTTCAAGCCGTATACACATACGGACAGATTTGGCATAAAATTAATGTTTTCTGATAGTGCCTATTTCTTTCTTCGGCTTCATTATTTCTTATTCATTTGAATCAGGCGGAAAAAGAATTTACCATCCAGTAGATCGGTCAAATTCCGTGCCTAAAGCTAAATAAGAGTTTCTTGCATTTACTCATTAAGATATTATTTGGATATGTATTTATGATTATTATCTATAAGTAAATAAATAAAATACGTATATCCTCAGACAAGTTAAAGGATGTACAAAACTTGATAAATTAGAAATGAGGATATAAGCGAAGACTTATTTATTGGATAAAGCATTATAGACAAAGTGCATTGATCGCATGAATGGAATGAGGAAGGAGAGGTATCCACTGTTAGCCAGAAATTGTCAAGCAAAAGGAAGACGTGATATCGGAAGACCTAGAAAACGTTGGGCTCATGCATTATGAAGTCGGAACGAGCAATTGCCTAATCCTTGGATTGACAATGATAATGGTGACAAATACCGCAATCCACCAAATAAAGTACAAGGAAAATTTTTGGAGGCCAAAACGTCTAGCCTGTGCACAGTGCTAAAAGGTAACAGTG
Organism: Diploptera punctata; assembly: GCA_030220185.1. Taxonomy (NCBI): domain Eukaryota; kingdom Metazoa; phylum Arthropoda; class Insecta; order Blattodea; family Blaberidae; genus Diploptera; species Diploptera punctata. Next base: position 168,502 of record JASPKZ010008015.1, read on the forward strand.
CTAATACACGAGTACTTTTAGTGTTCAGAAATGAAGAGATACTGACACCTGCAGACTAATTTTCCCATTCCTGGATTTAACTATCGATTTCACTTCCCGGGTCAGAGTGTTAAACCGATAGCTTCACTCACACTTTCTGTTTGGTGCGTTGCCAAATCGGAGCGAGAAAGTGAAAACTAGTCGTCAAAGAGAACAGTACATGAATATCTGTTTGCTGATCAACAGAGCTTGCAAGATGGGTTTAATATAACTATATATGGTTATATGAAATTATTGAATTTTGCAGGCTTGTTAAATTTACTGAGTTACCTATTTCAACTGTTTTTTATGTATTAAATTAATTTGCTTAGTTTAAATATTTGGCTCTTATAAACAAATTAAATGCATTCATTAGGCTTACTTTCATTTAATTTAGTTTGTTTTTATTCAAATTAATTATTCTATTTCACTCTCTCCGCTTTCTCTTTCTCTCTTTGTGTCTTTCCCTCAGTTTAAAATCTCCGTTTGTATATACTTAGTATGCACCACGAGATTAACAGGGATATGTTCTGTCGGGAGAGGATTTTTAACTCTGCATAATAAACAGAGACCAGAGAAAGAGAGAAAATCCTCCCCGGATGAACAAAAATTATTATTTGAGAATTGGGAGTTTCAGTTATGCGGACAACCTATCTCTTTGAATAATTTGATTTTATTTTCCAAATGTTCTGCAACGCTCTACATCTAACTTAAATTCTAATAACTTAAGCCAATAGTATAGTACTCTAATACCCAATTATAAATTGGCAGAGCAATCTAAAATAACTTAGAAATCTCAGTTTTTTATAAGAATATATATATATACTTTTTCTATTTATATTTTTTTGGTTTTGCGCCTTGGAGTTGAGCTTTAACGTTCCGACGTTTCCTAGACCTGGCTAATTCCTGATATTATTATTATTATTGTTATTATTATTATTATTATTATTATTATTATTATTATTATTATTATTATTATTAATTCAGAATCTATATAAGTTCTTTGCTGAATATATATATATATATATATATATATTTGCTACATTTTCTTCACTAGGGACTCACTAAATATCTGAGTCGTGGTCTCTCCAGAGATCTTCTTCCATTTGAAAATTCTACTGAGGCTTATTTAATTTTGCGAGTTGAAAGATTTCTCATGAAGTAGTGACATAGTATATCGATTTTAATTTCATCCTTAATTATTGCCAAAATATCAATAGCCCTGGTTAATTCGTAAATTTCATTGTCATTAAAATTCTCAATTAATGTGTTATTAGATCCTTTCCTTATCCGAATATGTTGACCTTCCAGTCTAGTTTTGGCATATTTCGTTCACTCTAAATTGGACCTATGTTGAACGCAGCTTCTGGGAATTCAATTTAAGTTACGATATTTCACTCAAGGTCTTTATGAAATAGGAATGACTCATGAGGTACTGCAGTGGTTGTGTCGCATCCCGATTTAAAATTTACCTCTCTTAAATTGAATCTGACAATCGTGGAATTTCTTTTATTCATGAGCAGTTGCTTCCTGCGAGCCAGACACAATGTTTCATTGATTTACTCGCTTAATCCAGCACTTGTACAGCCTTAGACATGGAATTTGTCCGATCTCATTAATAGTAAATTTTTACAAGTTTCGATCTTGCGAGCGCGCGATACACACGAGTAAAGCTCCATTCATATTAAACGTAACGCCAGTGTCACAAACCAGATAAGTAACGTTGAGTCAAAATATATTTTTTTAACCAATGCCACCAGCTTATAATTGCGACATTTGTGGTATACTGTCCTAGCATGGAATACTTGTAACCCACTTCTGAGGTTGGGGCGCCTGGAAGGCGGTGTTACGCTGCCCCGATGATATAAAAGGTGATGATGATGATGCTGATAATGCGCCAGGAGATATTTAAGTGTTCCAACTACACTGCAGCCACTGTTTCTCCGGCCTTGACGTTTTCACGACAGTGTTGCCGATATGGATATGCAGTGAGAGTGGCCGCTTTATGTATGCGGTTAGCAGCATCTCAACAATTTCAAACATTACTAGCGCGCTATAACTGTGTCAAGACCAGTGATTGGTTGTGGCAAACGTTCACTCCCATACAACCATTTTCTTATTGGCAGTAGAAGGCGAGTTCTCCCTTTACCCCTCGTACAACCTAAACTTCAGAGCCGGAGAATCAGCGGCTCGGGTATGCAGGCCATAGGAGACCCTTAGGATCGTAGCAAGTTAAGGATCCCACTTTTTCTCGACAATCGACACTTAGTGTGAGCCGAGTTGTCAGCTTTTCAAGGCGGCCTCCTTTACTCCCACAACAAGCGTCTGGTACTAATTTCCCATAGAGGCTGAGTCGACCCCAGGGTCTTTGTGCCACTAAAATGTTTGGGTCAGTTTAAAAATCCTGACCCCACCGGTGAAATCATTATTTGGACACACAATTATCAAATGTGTAATTCGAAGGAATCTGTTCATTATTTGTTTTATTCAATGTTTCAATGTATTTGTTGGAGAGCCAGTCACTGCAAAATTATGCTTTGACCTGTTCAGAATATTAAAAAGGAGAAGCTTTATTTATCACAAAATCAGGAGCGGGCAAAGTGAATTCCATAAAGAGTGAGGTGAAACATAACTGTCATTGGTTGTAAAATAAAATCCATTGAAACGCGATTGGTCATTGACTCCCATTTGGGGCGTGAGTTAAATAGTCATTATAAATCTTTCCCTTATTCTACGTTTCCATTCCTTATAGGTTCACATATTCGTCTTACTATCAAATTTTAGAACACTTAACTTATTTTGTTCCCTTTATTTTTAATCTTATTTTTCTTGCAATAAATACAGTTTAACTAGCGGAACAAGTAGAGGATCTTCGGGTAATTTGGACCTCTGTATTAAATTTGTTGTATTTTCTTATTAAATTAAGGGATTTGAATTTTTTTTTTAATTACAGTGATTATCATTAGTGTTGTAACTATGAAATAGCATTGTTATTTTATTCAAATATGGAAACATCTTCATAATTTATAAACTTTTTGCATTACTATAAAGGTCCACTTTAACTACACATTCGGATAAAGTGGACCTCAGAGTCCACCTTAGCTTTTAGTCTGTTTTTAAGTTTATTTACTCTATTAATTTATACAAACAGCCACAGATTAATCTGAAAATATGTATGACTGATCATAATTAAAAAGCGTTGATATTTATTTAATGTTTTGAATAATTATTGTTGAATATAACATTCACACGTCATTCAACTGGAGAAAGCGACGGTCTTTGGGTTTAGTAAAATTACAAAGAAATTAAATAAAATTAATTAAGTGAATGGTTTTTACAGATAGCATCCTCATTGATAATATATACATATTCGTGTAAAGTGAACCCAGGTCCTCGTGGAGGGTCCACATTAACAGAAAGACTTTGTTATGTTTAATTATTTTATACAGCCACCATGTCACATAATATCAAAGCAAAACCCGCCAATATATTAAAACAATATCTACATAATATAGGCCCTATATTTAGGAGATTTTTCAACATTTGTAATATTCAATAGCAGAAATCAAGAATTGATTCTTAGCTTCAAAAACTTTTAAAGTGGTCATTTTCATAATTATAAATAAACCTTTCTTCGCACAAAGAAAAATGAACTGGCCTTGAACCCGTCAAAGTTGATGAGGGGAAGAAGTTGAAATATGTTTTTCGTTCGAGGGCAGCACCAATTAAAGAAGATATGAACAGGATCCATTCAAACAGAAGGATCCACATTACCCAAATTCCCTATATATATATATATATATATATATCATTCACCAGTAGATATGAACTATAATTTGACTTGCTGAAGAATTCACTTAGTTCACGCATTTCCTGATTGGCATTTTGAACGTACGTGAATATCCTCTCTCTTATTACGTGAAACCTGACTTTTATCAAATACAAACCAACCTTGTCTCATACAAGCTTCTAATCAGAGTCTGTAGCTGGGCCCTGGTTTACAGACGATTTCATATTTCTTCAGGTATACCACTCGTAAAATATCTATAATCATGAATGCTTTTATAACACAGCTAATCTATCTTTCCTATATTTAAATATAAACGACTGATCATGAAGGAATCAGGAACGTGCTCTACAGCATGCAATTCTCAGGTTCAAGCTAACTACAAGACAGCTAAACGAGTCGTAAATAACAGACATCAAGATAGTTTAACTAAAATGTAAATATAATTATTATTGAATGATAAACACAAACAATATAATTAGCTGTCAAACTCTTGAATATGAACATAATAAATATAAAACAATGAACAGTCCTTAATTGAACATAACAAGGTATACAACATAATAATTCCTTACATTCTTTCCTTCATTCATTCCAAATAAATAAGTTTTCTTGAACAGCTTCTAGGCGAAAAGAAAACGGAACAGTCTTCAGCCAGGGCATCTTTCCTCGATACCGGGCGACCTTCCTGGAACTAAAGCTTGACTCCGACTGTTAACTAAACATGTCTTCGCGTCTCGGATGTAAGCATCGGCGCACACCAAACCGCGCCGATGACGTAAGGAGATGGAATAGGAGGGGTTGAGAAGGGAAGGAAAGAGCACAGAACACAGTCTTTGACAATCACAGAGGATAACAAAGTACGTCACAGTACGTCAACAGCAGTAAATTTTCGTCATCACGGCACACTTTTATTTCATTTATTTATTTATTTGCCTCGGTGATCTAATGGTTATGTCCCTTACCTCTGGTCCTGATGATTGTCGATTCTTACGTCGCCGAGGTGGATGAATATTTTAGGATGAGAAAATCCGAGGGATAATTCCTTGAGATGGACTTTTAAGCCATGGGTCCTGTGTCTGAAGATTTTCTGGCTAGTAAAAGAATCTGAAGCCTAAATTAGTGCGTCTAAGCAAACATTTAACAGATCATCCTCACCAAAGTAATACCTTAGATGTCAACTAGATGTCTCATTGAGGCTATGTACGGACCACATATCAGTCACTGGCGTCTGTAGAAAAATAAGTGTAGCTAAATTAGCTTTGTCAAGAAACTCCCTCTAGGGGAGCACCTATATTTCCACGAGGGACGTTTCGGAGATATGTATATATATATATATCAATTTTTTTCGAGGAGACGCCTTCTGATTTTGGTGGTTGGCAGAAGTCCTGACAGCAAAAAGTTTGAAACTTCTGTATTAGGCCCATGTAAAATAGTAGGAGAATTTTTATAATCGTTATTTGCAAGTTTATTTTCCAAATTGTGTTTGTGCCAGGTGTGTATGGGGAAATCAAAGGTTAGTTACGAGTCGATGAAGAACCTGTCGTTTTGTCCACACTGCATAGTTCAGTAGAACTGTGTTTGTATTAACTGCAAATGGAGGAAAAACTAAACAAAGCGGATTAGATCGATCCACGAACAAACAATACAAACCTAAACACAAGCAACAACCCAACATTGCCACTTTCTGTTACTAAGAACACTAGATATAAAAGTACGATATGTGTCGTGTGTGCTTGCACTTACAACATGTATTTTCGAACACTTTTCTCTTCAATTAATTAATTATCCATGATTTTCTTACTTACAGGGAGTTTCAACAATATTGTTACGTAACTGTAATGAGCCATGCCTTTTTTCCTTATCCAGACATATCAATAAATTAATATATAAGTGTGTATGTATGTATGTATATATATATATAGGATCATCTTGGTGGAGGTTATGACTGCTGTCTTTAATATAGTACTATAATTATTATTAAATAGAACGATTCACATACATTACGTTTAAAAGCCGTCGAACGTGAGGTGAAGCATGCACGTTGGTGACAATGGTGATTACGGATAGATGGACCGATTACACTGGTCGACAAAAATGAACTTTTTTCTTTCACAAGAATAAAAATATGAGATTTTAGAAATATTTTTCATCCTGAATTTAAATATCAATTCAGTTTTTTTTTTCCTATCAGGCAAGAGTTTTCTGTGATATTCATTTACATGTTTTATAATTTTTAATACAACCCATCTATCTCTGACTTACCTAGAAAGTGGTAGATAGTGATTTTCGGGCATACTTTGCATCTGGAATATCTTTCTTCTTGGTTCAATAGTAGTCAGCCAGCATATTAGAACTCCACTCTCCTTGGTACCTCTTTTCCATTGTGGAACTTTGCTGATGAAAACGCACACCCTGCTACTATAAGGTAAAGGTTCCTATGACCAGATCAAAGAGAATGTTAAAATCAATTTAAAAAATGTAGCTCTCACAAAAAAAAAAAACTGTGGAAAAATTCTGACTACATATCTGAATTCAGTATGAAAAAATGCACTAGATTCACTAATCAGATTTCTTGTGAAAAAAACCTTGTCGACCAGCGTTATTATGTTGTAAATTCAGGGGTCCTTGCAGGTTCATGTTTTAGACTTTTGACCGGTTTTTTAATTACTCCTCTGTGCGTCGTCGTGTTTCGTCAGCAATAAGAAACAAATATATATATTTTTAAATATTTACATTTTATCGTTACTCGTTCTCAGTCTTCAGAATGGCAGAATTACCGCCTAAATGCTTGAACAGTTTTTAAATTTAACGTTTGGTGAATGGCTTCTACTTAATATAGTACTATAAACGAAATTATTGTGCATATATATTTCTTCGCTAATTTTCTTTTCTTTTTTTTTCTCCTGGTCAAAACTTACACACACATACACACACCCGTAGACAAGATTCTGGACGGCCGTGGACCTAATCTTCAAAGTAGAGACCATCAGATGTTTTGGTCTTCAGCCATTCTTCAGTAACGTTTATTATCCAGTATTTATACCAGTCCTGGTTTTCGATGCGAAGAATTTACCAGAGATAGCTTTAATGTTTTCAATTCTTTCGAGATTTCGCCCAATAACTTGGCCATAGATAGAAAGAGATAGTAATATGAAGGCGCAAGAACAGGGTTATATGCTATGTGTTGAAGGTAGCGGTTAGATTTCACCCAATTCCTGAATTTTTATCACGATTGTTCGTGTAGTACAGGGTCTCGCATTCTTCTGCAAGAGAATTCTATTTCGGTTAAGTAATGCTGGGTGTCTCTGTCTCAAAATTTAAAAAAAAAACTCGTTCTAGTTCTTAAGAATATATCCTCATCGACTCCACGCCCGTTTGAAACGAACTCTCAGTAAATCACACCTTAAAAATCCCACCTGAGATACAACGTTACATTAAAAAACGACATTACTAATGAAAAAACCTAATACTACATATAACTTTATTAATCTTTCTTTTGAAGGACAATAATATAATTTCAAGAGCGAGGATGATAAAATTTAATTTCGTTCATAGATGTGAAATGTGCTGGTACATTCAAAGGTATCATAATCTAATATATAAAAATGAATGTTTGTTGTTTGTACGTTTTTTGTTTGTGTTTTTTTTCGTTTGTTAGTTTCTTTGTTTGTTTGTACTTTATGCGCGGCCATTCCGTTGATCCGATTGTGATGGGGCTTTTGCAAAATGTTCAGGAGATTCCCGGGATGAACATAGGCTATAAGAGAGTTGAGATACTTAACTCCTTCACTCTTAAAAATCGCCCTTTGTAGTGGAAAATGTGAAAAATGTAGCTCTTTGGACGCTTAAATGGCTTACGTTGCCTAAACTATAACAAATACACAAAATTAATGTACACAGAATTGAATATTTCAAAAGCTCTACAAAAAGTCCTCGGTAGCATATGTTTATCTCTTACGGATAACTCACAATAACCATTTTTGTCTTCCATTGATGCCAAGAAGATCGAGACAAGTGCGCAGATTCATGTGCAAGCATAACAGCACATAACGAATTTTGTCTTTTAACGCATTTATGCCAAGAAGATTGAGATAAGTAGATTTCCGGGCACCACCGGGTAATCAGCACGGGGAATCTTAAAATAATTACGATATACATTTATAATTATTCTTCATTTTACTCATTCAACTAATCATAAGAGGTACATTAATTTTCGTCTTTCAGCTCATATATGTCAAGAAGATCGGGATTCCCGGACAACGCCGAGTAAACAGCACGGGGTATCTAAAAATAATTACGATACGTATAAATTTTTCCTCATGCTTATTTAACTAAACATAAAACACATTAATTTTCGTACTTCGGCTCATTTATGTCAAGAAGATCGGGATGAGTAGATTCCCGGGCAACGCCGGGTAATCAGCACGGGATATCTAACAAATATATATTTATAATTATTTTTCCTTTTACTTATTCAACTGTACCTAAAAGCGCATTAGTTTTCATTTATTTAGACGTAGCGGCGCACGCCGGGTATTAGCTAGTAACAATAATAAAAATACCCACACGTTTATACGTACAATTCCATGAGGCAAAATTAAGTATTTAGTTAACTACACCCACTATGAAAATCCGGAGAAATTGTAACGATGAAACTCCGCATTCAATATTATTTTTTCTTTATTATATACAACTTTCCTCATTAGAGTATTGCCTCAAGGACAAAGTGATACAGACAATTAATTTTCGAAATTGATTAAATACATTATCATTTGCAGCCATTTTACATTGATTTAATGTGAAACCGGGAAGTGGCTATGATAACAAAGATCCTGTAAGTTTTATTAACCTGGTGCCTGACGAAGATTCTTCGGGACAAAAACTTATTTTCAATGATTAATCAATGAAATCGAACTAATGAAGAACCAGGTGATATCAAGAAAGAAATGAGGAAATGGGGATGAATTGTCCATAATTTTAGGAAAATTCAGGATGCTATTGAGAGACAGATACGTTTTTAGAATTCTCAAGATCAGAGGAAAAGTGGAATAGGTCTAGCACGAATATATGGAGGAGTGCGGAAGAGGAAATCGGGAAGGAAGGGAAGGCATATGAGGAGAGATTTCAGTGCCGAATAGGAGTTCTTTGTTGAGATCTTTACATCTGGACGTGAGTAAGAAATAAGTAACTACTAAAGACCTAAAACACGTCTGAGGAAAATAATCGTATATACTCAACCTAGGATTTAAGGAGAGATCAGGGCTTGCTTGGTTTAGGCTAGGGGCATAGAAATTTCTAAAAATTAGCGACGATCACGATATGCGAATATGTCCAATGTGCGGGAACTTTGAAGATGAGATACATATATTAGGAATGCAATGCAACGCAACGCAACGCAACGCAACGCAACGCAACGCAACGCAACGCAACGCAACGCAACGCAACGCAATGCAATGCAATGCAACGCAATGCAACGCAATGCAAGGCAATGCAACGCAACGCAACGCAATGCAACGCAACGCAACGCAATGCAATGCAATGCAATACAATACAATACAAGTAATTCTGCCCGAAGGCAGGTCCTTCACTGCAATTATAGCATTTTCATGCTATGCTTGCAGCTTTACTAGGGAATTGTGTAGGTGTGGTAGCTTCCCGTTGCTTTCCACACCGGTGAAGGATGATGATGATAATGGTAAGGATGATAATGATAAGGATGATGGCCATATGATTTCGGGGACCGTTTGGGCCTTAAAGTTTTCCTGACATTTGTCTTACGGGTGAGGAAAAACCCCGATAAAAACCTCACCCAGAAAAACTGCCCCGACCGGGGATCGAACCCGAGCCCGCTGCGTGACAAGGCAGCACGCTACCTCGAGACCACAGCGGTGGTCATAATATAATGTAATGTAATGTAATGTAATGTAATGTAATGTAATGTAATGTAATGTAATGTAATGTAATTATAATATAATATGTCCACCGGTGTGGTCTCGAGGTAGCGTGCTGCCTTGTCACGCAGCGGGCCCGGGTTCGATCCCCGGTCGGGGCAGTTTTCTGGGTGAGGTTTTTATCGGGGTTTTTCCTCACCTGTAAGACAAATGTCAGGAAAACTTAAGGCCCAAACGGACCCCGAAATCATATGGCCATCATAATCATCATCACCTTTATCATCGTCCTTCGCCAGTGTGGAAAGCAACGGGAAGCTATCACACCTACAATTCCCTAGTAAAACTGCAAGCATAGCATGGAAATGCTATGATTGCAGTGAAGGACCTGCCTTCGGGCAGAATTACTATAGATAGATAGATATAAATATAATTTATAAACAGTTAAGTCTCGTAGACTGCAAATGGGCAGGACATGTGGCACGAATGGGGAATAAAAGAGGAGCATGGAAGGTTCTTGTAGAAATACCAGAAGGGAAACACCCAGTTAGAGACCAAAAATGAGGTGGGATAATAACATTAACTACTACTTGAGGCATGTAGATTATGCTGGGAATGACTGAAAAACATCTCATTATCTCAAGATAGCAATGTGTGGAGAGATTAGGTCCGCACGACCATGAACCTACAGTTTCGATAGTGCCAGTGAGTTAGTTAATTGTAATATAAACCGAAACATGTTACTATTTATGTCTTCAAATGTATCTAAATAATTAATCATTAAAGGGGAGACAAACAGGTTTTATGAACAATATGAAATATCTGCATTGAAAATATTTTTAATTTAATGGAGTGAAAAAAAATTTAAAGTATTTTAGTTCCAGGAGTTGTGTAGAATTTAGGTTGAGGGAGTAAGAAAGTAGTACGAATATTTTATCTGCAGGTGATAAAATTTAAATTTGTCTTTAAATTCATTTATATTATATTTAAAGAATATATGCATAAATTTGTTTAATATTCTGCACGCGAATTCACAGCAAATTATTTTTTTAGGACCATCTAAAGATTACTGTTAGAATTTTTTTATAATTCGTTTTTGCACGATTATTTTGGGAGAAAGTGTAGTTATAATTTAAATTCTGGAATATTTACATTTTATTTAATGCTCTAAACCATTGTTTCCTAACCTGTGGTTTGTTAACCCCCAGGGGGTTCGGAAAATATTTCAAGGTGTTCACCAAAAGTTTTCCATAATGGCGGGTTTCGAGATCAGGTCTATTATTCTTTCCTTCATTTCTGCGGTATTGTAATAATAATAATAATAATAATAATAATAATAATAATAATAATAATAATAATAATAATAATAATAATAATAATAATAATAATAATACTAATAATCATCATCATCATCATCATAATCATCATCATCATAATCATCATCATCATCCGATAATATGGCAGCTGTCGCCGTCTTCCGAAAACCAAACGCCTTTTCTCTGTCCATCCACTGATCTTCCTCCAATCCTCTGATATTCATAGCCGCTTGTACCCCTTCTATCCAAATTTTCTTCGCTCTTCCTTTCTTCCTCATTTCTATTGGGACCCATTCCATAACAATTTTAGGCAATCTTTGCTCTGGCGTTCTTTTGACATATCCATACCACTGTAATATTTTCCTTTCTATAATTATAATTGTTATTGTTATTATTATTATTATTATTGTTATTATTATTATTATTATTATTATTATTATTATTATTATTATTATTATTATTATTATTATTATTATTATTATTATTATTATTATTATTATTATGCATCAGAGATGAAGTTCCTCAATACGTTACAGGATATACTCTTAAGAGACCACATTCTTAATGAAACAATTGGGCAAGAACTCAACATTTTTAATCTAAATAAAAAATGCAAAACTATAAACAAAAATGGCATGAATCTATTTTAAGATTGGACTCCTCTAGGCTAACAAAACAAGCAGTGTTGTACCAACCTCAAGGTTATAGAGATGTGGGACGTCCTAGAAGACGATGGGAAGATTAATTCTGAGAGCGGAACAGGCCGTCGCGACGGCCTACCAAGATGATGATGATGATGATTATTATTATTATTATTATTATTATTATTATTATTATTATTATTATTATTATTATTATATTAACATTAAATTAACCCTATAATGCCCCTTCTTGGGTATGTGTAATATCGGGAATTTATTACATTATTTTCCTCAATAAATTAATATTTACCGCGGATGCGTTATTTGCAGTTATGGAACAATGTTACAAATGCATTTGATTTCGCTACATCTAGGCCTACACGTTTTGTAAGTTTTAAGCCGTAACTAGAGTAACTTTAGGTTTTAACCGACGTCCGTCGCTGTGGCGTAATCGGTAAAGTTCCTACCTTTCACTTCGGCGACCCGGGATCGATTTCCCGGCGGGGTAAGGGATTTTAAATCTCCACCTTGGGATTGGGTGTGTGTCGTGTCCTTGAGTTTATATGTATGAATTAGGAAAAAAAAAGTTAAAAAGTGAAACAAGCATGAAAAACAATGTGAACGAGAGAAAAACTAGAAAAAATAGGACTATCTAATTAAAACTAAATCTTTAGAGAATAAGGAAGGCTTACAACTCAATGGTATTAATAAGCTGTTAGTTTATGCTGATGATGTAGTACTATTGGCAGATAGCAAGGAGATAATAAAGGACAACATACACACACTAATGAGTAATACTAAGAAATTAGAACTGGAAGTAAATATCAATAAAACTAAATATATGGTCACACGTAGAAATACATTATATAATGGAAATGGACAGCTAATGACAAATGGGGGAAGTTTTGAGGAGGTGGCTGAATTCAAATACCTAGGAACAATAATCACAAATAGGAATGAGATGCACAAAGAAGTTGAACACAGGCTCAGTTCTGGAAATGCGTGCTATTATGCATTGCAGAGACTCTTGATGTCCCAACTCCTTTCAAAAAACGTTAAACTTAAAATATATAAAACTATTATTCTACCAGTTATATTATATGGGTGCGAAACATGGACTCTTACTTTAAGGGAGGAAAGGAGATTACAAGTATTTGATAATAAAGTACTTAGGAAATTTTTTGGACCAAAGAGAGATGAACAGACAGGTGAATGGAGAAGACTACATAACAATGAACTACATGGTCTTTATAGGAAGCCAGATATAATAAGAACAGTTAAGTCTCGTAGACTGCGATGGGCAGGACATGTTGCACGTATGGGGAATGAAAGACTTGCATGGAAGCTTCTTGTAGGAAAACCAGAAGGAAAGGGCCCAGTTGGTAGACTAAGAATGAGGTGGGAGAATAATATTAACTATGATTTTAGGGAAGTAAATTATACAGGGAATGATTGGAAAGGATTAGCTCAGGATAGAGATGTTTGGAGAGCTTATGTCCGCGCGGCCATGAACCTATGGGTTCGATAGTGCCAGTGAGTAAGTAATTAAGTAAGTAAGTATCCAATTAAAACTACAAATACAATAAAATTTATAAAAACAAGGCAAACAAGACCCAAATTGAATTGTTTCAAAAGAAAAAAAAAACATTAAGGGTTAAGTTAATTTAAGGTTATTAAACATTTTGCTTGGAATTAAATTTTATGCATATCTACTGTATGTATATTTAAATGTTAATGGTTCACCCAACTCAGATCGTTGTGGAAGGGGTTCGCGAGTCGAAAAAGGTTGGGGACCGCTGTTCTAAACAAATATCTACGTGCATAAAGAATAACAAATAGTTTGAGAAGAATAAATTCGGAAGGAAGATTTGTTACATGAGAATTTGTTTTTCGCTACAAATTCTGTCTGTACCTTGTTACAAGTCGCAGAACCGATAATCCGATATTTGCAGTCCCCCCTGAAAACCCTTCTGCAGCTAAAGAAAACCGCAGCGCACAATCTAAAGCTCTCCCCGGGCTTCTAAAGTCTGTCGCTTATATCATATGCAAACATAGTGTAAACCTAGGAATAAAAAAAGACACAGTAAACAAAAATGGAAAGTTGTTTGTGAATTAGATTCTTACTCGGTGTTATATAAACATAGGACTGTTGGAAAAAATACAAAACTAGATATTACATTGATGTTACAAGCGGTTCGCTACAGAGAATCTGACAATAAGATGTACAATAAACAAAACACTATAAAGTGTGTTCTCTACGTTTATATAATAGTAACTATGTTAACTCTTCTTAACAAAAGACTTTTACATACTATAGAGAAGTAGGGTTATTGTTAGTATTGTTATCATTATTATACTAATGTGAAAATAATAGAGGTATAACAATAACAAGTACCATGAGTAGACTCTATGAACGTATACTAAAATATTATTTGGGAAAAAAAAACTATAGTGATATGGAATTAGATGAACAGTCAGGATTTAGAGTAGGTCGTTCAACAAACGACAATTATTTCTTGCGCGATAGTGCATTTTGTCGTACGCACAGCAATGGCGACCATGATTGAAAGTTAAACTACCTACATTTCGGGGTTGCCATCCTAAATAACTATACTGTAATAAAAAAACTATATTGTTAAATTACATATTATATTTGTATATTTATTATGTAGGCCTATATTAATAAAGATTAAATATAGATAGGGACATCGAGCAGACCCGGGGATAGGGCATTATGCCCGAGGTAACCCGGGGGTGGTGGTGGGGCTCTAAATAAAAAAATACATATTATAAATACGCGTGTGGGAAGTAAAACCACTGCCCTCTACGTATACTACATGCAATGTATATACAAAAATATATCCAAAAGGGTTCTTAATATACATTATATGAAACAAATCACTGCATTTTAAATGAACTGAACTTTATTTGAAACAATATAAAATAATAAAAACGGACTTGTGACTGGTTGGTGTCACGGCCTATAGTAGTCTCATTTTATAAACATTGCCCACACTCTTAGCGTTAGTCAGTTGTTTATAATGAACGAAAATATATCCAACGAAGTTGTTACTATTTTATTATTATTTATTATTTTGAAAACACCATCGCGCTAAAAATAATGTACAACGCACGTTTGTGAACTGTTTTACAGAATCTCAGAAATTAAAAACCTTGCTATAACTCGGTTTTTTAACATTTTCCTCACTTCTATAAAACCGCTTCCCAACCTTGCATCGTAATAAACTATTACATACTCTAGAAAACTAGGATTATTATTATTATTATTATTATTATTATTATTATTATTATTATTATTATATTAGTTGCAAAGAAATTCAGTATGGCAATATCTGAAAGTAAATCGAAAGTAATGGCATTCAATGGCAAATAACATATGAGGTGTAAAATTAGCGTTAATAGCAGTATAATAGAACAGGCGAATAATTTTTATTATCTGAGATGCGATGTATCATATTGCTATAAGGAAGACATTAATATTAAATTTAATTAATTTTACAGAATGGGTGGTAATATAAAACGGACACTGATAAACAAAACATGGAGGAGTATACAATTTAAATTCTACAAAATTATGGCGGTGCCTACCTTAACATATGCAAGTGAGAATTGGACTCTTAACCGTTCAGACAGAAGAAAAAGAGAAACTGCAGAAATGAAGCTATTGTGTTCAGTAGCAGATATGACAATTTCGGACAGAAAAAGAAATGACGATATTAGAAAAAACTTAAATATTTTTCATTTAACAGTTAGAATTGACAATATGAGAAACGACTGGTGTACACACGTTCAAAGAATGTCTACAGACAGAATTCCTCAGCTATTACTGAAGTACAAACCAAAAGAACATACAAGTGTTGGACGTCAATTTACTAGATGGGAACATACACTAAATCCCACTTGATGTGAAAATAGTCAAAAGGCCTAATTTCAGGATGTAGATGATGATGATGATTATTATTATTATTATTAGTAGTAGTAGTAGTAGTAGTAGTAGTAGTAGTAGTAGTAGTAGTAGTAGTAGTAGTAGTAGTAGTATTAGTAGTAGTAGTATTAGTATTAGTATTAGTATTATTATGCTATAGTATTAGTATTATTATTATGCTATATCTGCCCTAAATGGAATAGTATGGGACAAACATATCTTCAAAGAAAAAAAAACTATTTTTAATACAATAATCAGAAGCATTATTACCTATGGAGCTGATGTGTGGGCTTTAAATGCACAAATGAAAAAAAAAAATTGCTCGCCACTGAAATGGACTACTGGAGACGTGCTGCAAAAATATTCAGGAAGAATAACATCAGAAATTCATATAAAAGTAGAAATGCAGGTACAATATTCAATATTAGATTTTATAAAGAAGAAACAATTAAATTGGTACGGACACATTAGAAGGATGGAAGAAGGAAGACTACCTAAGATAATCATGGATTGGGAACCACAGGGAAGGAAAAAGAAGGGTAGACCAAATATTACGTGGATTCAGGGTATCAATGAAACTAAGAGGGAATGGGAAATAGAAGAAGATATATGGATGAACAGACAAGAATGGAAAAATGTGTTGAAACAAATGTGTAGTTAACTGTGAACATGGGTACCGGAAAAATGTATATTCATTGTAAAAGCCGGAATAATAAAAAAAAAAATATTATTATTGGTGGTATCAATAGTAGTAATTGTAGCACTAGTTGTAATAAAAATTTAATTTTGTAAAACAAATACATAGGACTATATTGGCAAAAGTTCGCATAGGCATATCATTATGTCATTTGTACATTGTTTTCTCCCACGATCATTGTACAGAAATATAAAGCGTTTACACACATTTACATATGTAAAATATCCTCACTCTAATCTCTATTTATCTCTATCTCTCTGTCTATCTATCTATCTATCTATCTCTCTTTATCTGCTGGCTCTCCCTCTCGCTCATCCTTTTGTATGTGTATACACATAATTGTATATTCCTTTGTGCAATTGTAATGGTGTTCACAATTAACAAAACTTTTAAAACCACAGACACAACAAATGCAGTAAGGTATATTAAATGTCAACCAAGATTACTTAATGTATTTCGTATTAAAATTAAATACCCTAAACCATTGTCATCCCTCCATGGTATCTTTACCTTGTCGTGGTGGAGTGGCTTGCGTGCTTAAATGATCCTGAGAGCTATGCCGGCGGTAGCATTGCTGCCGATAGGGTTACCCATGCCGGACTGGTCGAAGGTGATAAGCCAGACGAAAAAAGTACCTTGGTCGAAAGAGTGACGATCTTTCACCGTAAAAATAGAACCGTCAAGAAATGCGGACATGGGTTCAACTGGGGTAAAATTTTCCGGAGGTCAAATAGTCCCCCATTCGGTTCTCCGGGCGGGGACTACTTCAGGGAACCCATGCCAAAGGCTCAAACACAGGGACATGTTCCTAGGAACATGGAATGTTAGGACTTTATACAATAGCGGGGCACTAGAGATATTAACGCGGGAACTAGATAAATCGCCCTTGGATATAGTCGCTTTACAGGAAGTTAGGTGGCCAGGAGAAGGTAGTCAGGAATCAGGAAGCTTTGCATTATACTACGGGGGTGCAGAAAGACCTGCATTTGGAACGGGTTTTTTAGTCAGAAGGAGGATCCTATCTGCTATCCGAGATATTAAGTTTGTTAGTGATAGGGTATCATACATAATTCTAAAGGGTAAACAACATGATTTTATAATTGTAAATGTACATGCCCCCACAGAAGATAAAGATGACAAGATCAAGGATGAGTTTTATGAAGAATTAGAATGCTTATTTGATAGCCTTTCACGATATCATATGAAAATTATCTTAGGAGATTTTAATGCAAAAGTGGGGCGGGAAGATATATTCAAACCAACAATAGGCAAATTCAGTCTTCATGAAGATAGTAACGACAACGGGATTAGATTAGTCACATTTGCCACATCAAAGAATCTCATTGTTAAGAGCACAACATTTCAGCATAAGGATATTCATAAATACACCTGGACGTCCCCAGATGGAGAAACTCGGAACCAGATAGATCATGTATTAGTGGATAAACGCTGGCACAGTAGCATAATCGATGTTAAATCAGTTAGAGGGACAGACTGCAATTCGGATCATCATCTGGTCAGAGTGAAAATCAGACAACGGCTATCGCTTATGAGAGGAACAAATGCTAAAGATGATTCTGTAAAATTTGAATTAAAAAACTTGAAAAATGATGAAATGCGGCAAGAATACCAAATCAAAATTGCTAATAGATTTGAAGTACTGGAATGTTCCGATGACAATGTGGCAAACGAAGAAGAAACTGATATAAATAAAGAATGGGAGGCTATAAGAGATACTATTAAATTGTCAGCATAAGAAAGTGTTGGTTGTTTAAAAAAGAGGCAAAACAAGAAATGGTTTGAAGAAGAATGTGCCGACATTGTAAAGAAAAGAAAGCTAGCAAAAATGAAATGGTTACACGAGCCAAATGAGGTAAATTTAGAGCAATTGGGTAGTATTAGACGGGAAACCACCAAGCTACTAAAGGGTAAAAAGAGGGAATATTTGAGAGAGAAGATTAATGATCTTGAAATGAATGCAAAAAATAGGAACATTAGAGAATTATATCAGGGAATTAGCATAGAGAAGAAAGGGTTTCAGGCTAGAACAAACATAATTCGGAATGAAAATGGGGATATGATTGCAGATTCCAGGACTATATTAAATAGATGGAAAAGTTACTTTAATCAGCTATTAAATGTACATACAGAACAGGACATTGAGGAGGATAATTTACAGACAGCAGAAATGCTAGTCGCAGAGCCAAGTGCATTAGAGGTCGAAATGGCGATTGAAAAATTGAAGATGTATAAAGCATCAGGTTCAGATGAGGATCCCAGCAGAACTGATAAAATCAGGTGGAGAAAAATTGATGGACAAGATACGCTGGTTGCTTAGTATGATTTGGGAAAAGAAGCTCTTCCAGATGAATGGAAGGAATCAATTATCGTACCAATTTATAAGAAAGGAGATAAAACTGATTGCAACAACTACAGGGGCATCTCATTACTTTCAACTTCGTACAAAATTCTAACAAATATATTAGTAAGCAGACTTACTCCCTATATTGATGACATTGTAGGAGATCATCAATGTGCATTTAGAAGAAACAGGTCTACAACAGATCAGATTTTTAGTATAAGACAGATTTTAGAAAAGAAATGGGAATATAATGGTACTGTACATCAACTGTATGTAGACTTCAAAAAAGCATATGATTCAATTAAGAGGGAGAAGTTATATAGTATCCTGCTGGAGTTCGGAATTCCTAAAAAGTTAGTTAGACTTATACGAATGTGTCTAAATGGCACAAAGAGTAGGGTGCGTGTAGGCAAACAGTTTTCGGACACTTTTGAAATCCAGAATGGGTTGAAGCAAGGAGATGCACTATCTCCTCTACTATTTAATTTTGTACTAGAGCATGCCATTAAATCTTTAGAGAATGAGGATGGCTTACAACTGAATGGTATTAATAAGCTGTTAGTTTATGCTGATGATGTAGTATTGTTGGCCGATAGCGAGGAGATACTAAAGGACAACACGCACACACTATTGAGTAACACTAAGAAATTAGGACTGGAAGTAAATATCAATAAAACTAAATATATGGTCACACATAGAAATCCATTAAATAATGGAAATGGACAGCTAATGACAAATGAGGGAAATTTTGAGGAAGTGGCTGAATTCAAATACCTAGGAACAATAATCACAAATAGGAATGAGATGCACAAAGAAATTAAACATAGGCTCAATTCTGGAAATGCATGCTATTATGCATTGCAGAGGCTCTTGATGTCCCAACTCCTTTCAAAAAACGTTAAACTGAAAATATATAAAACAATTATTCTACCCGTTATATTATATGGGTGCGAAACATGGAGAATTTTTGGACCAAAGAGAGATGAACAGACTGGTGAATGGAGAAGACTACATAACAATGAACTACATGGTCTTTACAGGAAGCCAGATATAATAAGAATAGTTAAGTCTCGTAGACTGCGATGGGCAGGACATGTTGCACGTATGGGGAATGAAAGACTTGCATGGAAGCTTCTTGTAGGAAAGCCAGAGGGAAAACGCCCAGTTGGTAGACCAAGAATGAGGTGGGAGAATAACATTAACTATGATTTGAGGGAAGTAGATTATACAGGGAATGATTGGAAAGCATTAGCTCAGGATAGGGATGTATGGAGAGCTTATGTCCGTGCGGCCATGAACCTACGGGTTCGATAGTGCCAGTGAGTAAGTAAGTAAGTAAACCATTGTCATATATACGTTTTTAGTTTCAATAATATAAATGTCTTTTGTTGAGTCCCAATTTGTAGAATAAGCTATTAACAGGCTTGTTTTTGCAGTATATTCTCATAATCAGCTCTAAGATT